>CP092096.1:6770000-6857500 GCA_029203775.1 Neoneuromus ignobilis | reverse complement strand
ATATATATATAGGTAACCCTTCTATAACACATTAGATAGGTTCTTAAAGAATACCGTGTTGTGTGGAACCGTGTTATATGAGACTAGGAGTCAGTATGTATTATTTTATAATTATTTACCATTTTATAATTTTCTATAATAAAAATCGTGTTATCTGGTGTTGTAGAAGAGTGTCCACAATTCAATACAAGGGCTTCCACAATTTTCTTATCATGTTAGAGCGAAACCGTGTTGTAGGAGGGTTACCTGTATATAAGGATGTTTTTGTATATTAAATAGAATTTTCGTTAATGATTTGATTTAAAGTTCTATTACGTTTAAAAAAATATCTAAATTTGTTTATCTGATTATTTTATGATTTTTTTTTTAGAGAAACGATTAAAGTGACAATTTTTTTATCGGATTGTTCGAATTTAAATCAAGTCATTCTTACGATTGACCTCTTAATCTGATAAAAACTGATTACAGCTAATCTTAGATTCTCTGGAAATAGTCTTTTTCCCAAACAATTTTCGATCGAATCGAATTTAAAATTGAATCTCAATCATCAGAATGCAGTCTTGTAAAATTATAAAATTGTCGATTTAATTCCCGAGCTCTCGAATAGATTACAATGATTGTAATAATATATTTTTAAGATGTCTTTATGAACGTTTAGTTGTCATTCACGGTTTCATCATGTCATTTCGTCTTTGACAAGTTCAATCCTAAGATTGTCGTCAGTGACAATGCAAGGTTATTTTTTAATTATGTATATATGTGTTTATATATATGTAAATATGCATGTATGATGTGGATATGCATACAAACTTATTTATCTGTGTTGAAATTTATAATCACAAATATTTTTTCATGTTTGTCAATCGTACCTATATCTTCATTTTCAACAACTTCAAGACTATAAAAGTTAGGTTATCGGTAACAATATAAATTTATAATTACTGTATTACAGTCATAATATTTATTAATCATTTTACAATTGAAATCTTAAATATACATTCAATGTATGTAATAACAAATGTTTCAGATATTTTTTAGAACGTGTAGAAGTCATTTACGATTTCGTCGATCCATTGTTGGATCATTTCATTTGACAAGTCTCATTCCAAGATTGTTTGCCAGTAATAGCGTAGGTTTATTTTTCATCGTTTTTATTCCAAAAACCTATATTTATATTGTGACATTTAATAAATCTTTCTAATGTTTTCTTTCTTACATTGAATTTATATAATTTTTAAAAGGTACATTTTTTTCAGAGTATTCCTCTGAGGGTTAAGTCATTAACTGGGGTCAGTGGTCCATTGTTTCATAGATCGTTTGGTTCCTTCATTGTTGATCTCTTGTTTCATCAGTCCACAGTTTTTGGATTCATTGGTTAGTGGCTCTGTGATATTTTCATCTTGCTCGAAGCCTGACCAAGGAGAGAATTTAATGCCAAGATATTGAAGAAAGTGGTCAGCTTTCATGCAAGGAAGGCATACGCCCAGCCGTTCAATGTCTGGGTCACACATTGACCATGTCTTATGATGCCTAACAATTTGAAATGTGAGACTTTTGCTCGCTGCAACACCGATCCCAAGAGCCCTTAGGTAGTTAACTACATGATCAAACAATAATTGAGCGCCAGCGGCATCAGAAGAAAAAAGGAAAAGATAATCAGCAAAAGCCATGGAGGAAATTTGGACATCATCATTAAGTGGAAAACCTGGCATATTCTCTAGTGTCTCTAAAAGCTTTTCTAAGACCAGATTAAAGAGAAGTGGGGAAAGCAGATCACCTTGTTTGACTCCTCGAAGCAGGGTGATCTCGATATTACCTTTTGGATGGAAAAGAACAGTTTGAAACTCGTTGTGCGAGGCTTCAACTAATTGAACGAGTGGTTCAGGTAACCCCTTCCTTTCCAGGGCTCATTTGATTGCATTATGGGGAACGGTATCAAATGCTTTGGAGACATCAAGCTGTACTCCGACACCTCCAATATTTTTCATCCGCCTGACCACTTCATGTAATATCTGAACATCTAAGAAACACCCTGCTTCTGGCACAAATCCCTTCTGCCTAGAGTTGATACATATCACCTTATGAATCCGCTCGTCTACAATCTCCCAAAAAAATACGACTGAGGAGAGAACTAATCGTTAACGGGCGATAGTTAACCGCCTTAGTATCGTCTTTCCCCTCCTTGGGGATTAAAGTGGTCCAATTTTGACACCACATTTTAGGAATTTTGCTGGATGTCAATACACAATTAAATAGACCCGCCATTAAATATCTCTTCTCTGGTCCTTGAATATGCATCCACTTAACGCCGTCGAGACCCGGTGCCGTGGATTTCTTGATCTTCCGCATATGCTTGCGCACCTCAAGTTAGATATAATGACAGTTATTATTAATGATTATATAATTTTTTCTAATACTGATTATCAGATAAAACTAGGGATGAATATTTGTAAATCAGGATATATATCAGAATCTATGATTCCAATCAATTCATTATTTGAGCAATTAAATAAACTAAATAACAATCTGAGAAAATCAAATTATACTTTATCAATTCCTTTAAATAAACTTTCATATTACTACTGGCTTCCACTAGAATACTATTTCTAATACTGATTATCAGATAAAACTAGGGATGAATATTTGTAAATCAGGATATATATCAGAATCTATGATACCAATCAATTCATTATTTGAGCAATTAAATAAACTAAATAACAATCTGAGAAAATCAAATTATACTTTATCAATTCCTTTAAATAAACTTTCATATTACTACTGGCTTCCACTAGAACATTGCAGTCAGGATGAGTTTATTAATGTTATTGTGTCTATCCCAATTATATCAATGCAGTTAATAAAA
Organism: Neoneuromus ignobilis; assembly: GCA_029203775.1. NCBI lineage: Eukaryota > Metazoa > Arthropoda > Insecta > Megaloptera > Corydalidae > Neoneuromus > Neoneuromus ignobilis. The sequence goes on along the minus strand of CP092096.1, from coordinate 6,854,637 downwards.
CTTCAATATTTTACTTTAACTCCAATACCCATTAACATAAATGAAGTATATTACACTATATCAGATGTTAATCATCCCACTCTATTATTTACATGATAATCATTTATATGGAATTAAAAAAATTGATTCTCATTGTATAGGAGGTATTCAAGGGAAAATGTCAGGATGCTTGATTAACATACAATTAGTGGATATGTTACCTGATTTCGAATGTTTACACTTGATACAATTTAATTTTCCATTGAAATTATATAAAGAAACATGTAAGTTAGCAATTCCTAAATTACCTATTGATCCTTGGATCCAAGTAAATGAGAGTTGTTGGATATACACGAGAAAATCAAGATATTTAATAAAACAAGATTTACAGTCACTTACGGAGAACCAAATCTTTATTGAAAAAGGTAATAAGACAACGATCATTCATCTTAAATGTAATCAACGCATTCGAGATGAATTCAATCAAAAACCCAAAATATCTCGTTTTTGTTCTCCGACAAAGTATGAAACAGTTGAATACATTATTTCATTATTTTATTTGAAGGTAAAGGATATAATATTCAGAGGACCTGAGACCTTAGCTCCATTAAGAATAATTGATACTCCTGACATATTAAATTACTCACTTAACATATCTGATCATTTATCAGATTTAACCCATTTAGAAAACCTTAATAAATTAATAAATCAAAAGGTCCCAGTTATTCATTGGGCATCCCCCTACTATAATTGTTTCAGGATTTTCAATAATTAGTGATTTATCTGGAGGAGAACTGAATATTAATGGTAATTATATTTTAAAACACTGTCCTGAAATTCCTGAGAGTTATGCTTTTATTTCATATCATTAATCAAATGAACTAATCATATATATTAGTATATATAAGCTATATAAGTTTCTTATCATTTTTAAAACTTTAGTTTTTTTATTTTATTTGTTTTTAATTTCTATTGTTAGAGATTATATTTCAAAATGTCTACTCTCACAAGAATCAAACAATCTATAAAATCTAGGGAGAAGCTGGTTAAGCAATTATCATATCGTGTACACCAAACGGAGGAACACTTTAAAACATTCCATCCACCCACATATTGGTCCCGAGTCATGGGTGACGCAACTATGTCTGACCATTTCTTTGCGAAATCACCAAAAGTGAGGAATCTTTTTAATTATCATTTCGGTGCTTTACAAGGTCGGGACCGAGACTTTTCGAAACTAGTCTAGATCTTGCTCTCGCATATGGATTGTCTGTATCATATAGTGATCATTCTGGACCAGTATTCTTGAATGAGGTATTTCATGGCACTCTCAACGCCCATGATACTACTAGTTCAGTTACTGATGTATTAACAATACTTGGAAAAAATATTAACTCAGTACCTAGAAAAAGTTTCTCTGAATTCCCGATTCAATCACGATCGTTTTTCATTGAGTTTATCCAATTGAATAATATTAATCTGGATGTAACCGTTGAAGCGGACATAGACATTAATTTGCGTAGATGTATTGAAACATTTGCATTGATATTAGATGTGAATAAGTCTGATTCAGTGATATCATGTTATGGGCTTATTACAACATATTAAATGCACGTGCTGCAAAATCAGACATTGATTTCTCTGTCATTAGTTTTCTTATAAGCTTCGTAAAATCTGGTCAATTTTTGGACATGTTCTACGACAAAAAGGTAAAGAGCTTTGACGCTTTTGATACGGAACAGAGTAATAACACAATCACTGGATGGAGAAGATCTTAGGTCTTTCTGGTTCATGATCAAGCATTCGATTACACAATTTTTTGCTACACCCGAACTCATTATCAGTCAACTTTTAGTCGTGTGTAAAGCATCAGAAAATATGGCTTTAAAACCTCTATTATTACAAGGTGCATATAGAGGCATGACGGCTCTTCTTGCTGTAATAGAGGCCATATCTATATTTAACGATTTTGCATGGATTGGACTTATCAAGCAATCACCTGTCATTAATACTGAGGTAAAGGCGTTAATTAAAATCTCGACACTGATTAATAATGACGTTTTGGTGTGTGTATGTATTTCTGTGTCGGGGTGATGAAAATGAAATAAGCGCGAATAATGATAGACAATAAGATCTTTATTTGCGTAAACTTTTCATTAATAGGTTCGTGAAGGTAAGCGTCGTTTTTTTATATTCGAATGAGTAATTTTATATCTGTTGTCTAATACATTTCGAAACGTTACTACCCAAACAAACGTGTTTTTCGATTGTTCTGTCTGTGTAGTAGGCGCTACATTACCCCCTTGCCAGTGATGAAATTGCGATACAATGATTTTTACATGGTAAACTTCAATATGAACATACATGTGAGAGACACAAAAAAAATGTGTAAATATTAATTGCTGTTATTTGAATCCGACTTGGAAGTAGTCTGCGAATCGGAGTCGTCGTCCTGATCTGCTAGTCGTCGGTGTTGGGTTGTGGTTAGGCGGTTTCAAAATACCTCTTCTACGTGGTTGGATCGGCTGGTCGTGCACTTCTTCTCGTGTTTGCTCTGGTTCGATCGTTGGTTGTTGCTGCGTGCGTAGGCATGCGTCCTCTGGCTCTTGGAGGATGTAGGCCGGTTTGAGACGATCGATGGAAATCGTGACCTTTTTGCCTTTGATGTTCACTCCAAGAGTCTTGTCAGAGCGATCGAGAACTTTGTATGGGCCGTCGTAAGCCCTTTCCAGAGAGCTTTTTACGGCGTCATGCCGTACAAAAACATACTCTGTCGTTTGCAGATCCTTGAAGACGAAGAGACCAACACCGTTGAACTGGTGTTGGTCGTAGGCTTTCCATGCGCTTTAATTAATTAATTAATAGCTATCGCTATCTAATCACATGCTAAAAGAGCGCGTATCGTGATGGACTTTTTCTCACTCCATCTACTACTTTTTCTCACTCTTGTCTAAGCATTTATGCAGATTCAAATCTGACACTAATAAAATTCGTACTCACGTTCCGTCTCTCTTTCCGTCATATAGGTCTCATTTCCGCGTCAAGCAATTTTTTAGTCTTATGCGCCAAAAGAAGTTTCACTTCAAAAATATGATTCACTTTAAATAATAAAATTAAATCGCTTCGCTCCATGCTACACAACAGACTTCGGCGATCGCAACGTATAAAATCAAACGGTAGTTATCTTTTTCTAACTACAGGAACAATAATATTCTTCTCTGTGCTACATGTTATTTTCTTTTTGTACTACATGTCCTATATTTGTATGTATTTTAATTTCCTCAAAAATAAATTATCAATATAATAATGATTAAATAGATAAATAATAATTATTCTCAGATGAAACATTGTTTAATGTTCACTGGTTTAAAAGACAAATGGTTATGTAACGTTCTTGTTGTAAATGCGTACTCGATTATGTAATTAACGGTCATTCGATGCGCACGCATATGCTCAGTCGGCTTGGAACGAGGAATTTCGGTGCTAGTTTGTCGTTGTCCGCCCGATCTCTCGGACGTCTTATTATTTGAGTGAACGTTGTGACTTATTTTATATATCGTGTTCATTATTTGTAAACTAATAAAGTGTGTTTAAAAAAGTGTTATGTGTGTGTGAGTTATATGTAACTCATAGCAACTAAAATAAATATGTGTAGTTAGTAACGGTTGCTATTTAGACAATATTAAATAACAGTGTAAATAACGACATCGAGCAGTGAACAGCACTGTTTTTGCTGATATATAATAAAAAGAATATAATTTTGAGATTTGTTGACGTTAATTGATTTATGAATAAATATATATATATTTTAATAATTGCATGGTCAATTATATAAAAAATAAAACTGGCGCAGTCGGTAGGATTCCACCGACCTCGGGATTTGAAAAAATTGGTAGTCAATTGCTGACTGTTCCTTATTTGAACAAAACCATCGGTCACGAGGGCGATTTTCTAATCCCTGTGGTGGATCATCAGCATCAACATTATCATCAGCAACGATTAAAGAATCAAGCAACAAACATCATCGAAAGTAAGTAGCTTGAGTATTTACCATTGTGGTACCGTTATTTTTGTATATCTTTTTACATTTCATTTTTATATAACTTTTTACATTTTTATAAACCAACTATAACAATTGGATAATAACGGAAACAATTTCAAACATATTTATTATTTAATTAAATAATAATAATAAAAAAAATCCCATATCCAACGCAACCCCAAAAACAAAACTAAAATAAATAAATAAATAAATTGATGTCAATATTGAAACCAGCAAAGTTACAATCAAATACGAAAATGAATTTTCAACTATTTAAAATTGATCTTGATATACTATCTCTCCATTCGAAGGAAAGGAAACGCAAATATCAACATTTATAATGATAATAGATTCAATAATAGAAAGATAACCCCTACACCTGAAAAACCTTTTCAATTACTACATTTAGATATTTTATTCATTCGAAATAAAATTATACTAACAATAATAATAGACGCATTCTCTAAATACGCGCAAGCATATTTAATGTCAGATAGATCGTCAATCAATACCCTAGAAACATTTATACACTTTATGTTTCATCACGGTCTCTGCGACAAAATAATAACTGACAATGGCGGAGCTTTCACAAGCATCCTTTTCCAAGATTACCTGAATATTAATATCAAACATCACCGAACATCTGTAGGAAACTATAAATCGAATGGAATGGTGGAAAGATTTCGTTCAACCCTACTAGAATCATTGAGAACCACAGAAATAGATAATAAAAAATTACCATTTAACACAGCGTTAAATATAGCAATAGTATCCTACAACAATTCAATTCATGGTGCAACGCAGTTGACACCATTTCAAATAATCAACGTAAATGAAAAAGGCTTGTTACCGAAAGACCAACACGAAAACATAATACTAAACGAATATGTGGAGAGAAGGAAACACGCCGCGGAAAGAATCAATCAAATCGTAAGAGAAAGATTAGTCCAAGGTAAAGAAAAAATACAATCAAAGCAAGTTTTATCACAATTAAAACAGGTACCGACTAACACAGAGGCATACATAAAAACGGCACCTAGAAGAGACAAATTACTTCCCCTATCCAGAAAAGTAAAAATAGACAAGATTAACAAAAGAACATTCACTTTTAAAAATAAAAAAGGTGAAAAGACGAAACATAAACGCGATTGGATTAAACGAAGAAAACGTTTTTTCCTTACAGATGCGACAACTAACGACAACATTGTCAATGACACCACTACTACTACACCTAAATAGTACAACTACTTTACCCTTCCTTGTTAAGAACAATTCATGAATTACCATATAAAATATCCAATTGTTACAAAAAATAGTATAAAACTATACCAGATTGTAAACGTACCACATAGTAACTATTCAATTAACCACTTATTTGAATCGACAATACACCTCTGAAGATCAAGGATGATCTTACATTTAATGAGGGAGGAGTTATATGTAACTCATAGCAACTAAAATAAATATGTGCAGTTAGCAACGGTTGCTATTTAGACAATATTAAATAACAGTGTAAATAACGACATCGAGCAGTGAACAGCACTGTTTTTGTTGATATATAATAAAAAGAATATAATTTTGAGATTTGTTGACGTTAATTGATTTATGAATAAATATATATATATATATATATATTAATAATTGCATGGCCAATTATATAAAAAATAAAACTTGTGTGTGTCGAGTCGAATCTGCCAATATACAGACAAGTGTAAATTATTGAAATATTAAATATGTTTATTTTATCATAGGTACGATCTAATATGGTGATTTTATATGAGAGTTGTATCGGCATGTGGTTATTTAATTTTGAAATTATATATCTATTATTATTATTATAATAATTAATCGTATCGATTGTTTGATTTCAGATAATAGTGATTATTTTTCGGTATTTCGCAAGTTACAAACGAAATTGATTCGATGATTGGATATCAGCTTGTATGTGCAGCACGTGGAGCAGATATTTGTATTACGATGTGGAATGCTAACTGCTGAGATGTTTGAGCACGACGCACTCTATCACAGGTTTAGTATGTCTCTTAGGTCATCGTGAAGACGGGGTTATTGTTTAGAACTGTTCGCATATTTAGCTTTGCACCGCGATATGTATTCTCCGGTAGGGTTTTCAGGCGCGGCATTGGATTCTGGTGGGACTCGTTGCTCGGAGCAGTCTCGGTTTCTCTACTCCCTGTATTGTTTACCGAGATATTGGGATCTCCTGCACAACCGGGCTACGTCACTCGATACCATGGAGGTACAAATGAGCCGGTGAAATGGTAATCGTTGGGGTGGCCCGCGCGTGTTGACGTGCCATGGCGCCTGCCGGACTCGTCGGCGACGAAATTAGGACGGACGGGACGGTCCTAGAGGATGCGTGACTATCCCGTCCGTCGTTCCAACGTTTCTTAGAAAACGTTCACTAGCTTAGGTGACCTTTTGCTCTTGTTCCGGGGCGGATGTTTTCTCCCGTGATATTCCGTTCCGAAGGATGGGTAACGGCTCGAGTTCGATATGGACGGTGTTGTGACGTGACGCATTACGGCCTGTCGGCAACCTTGGCTTTTTCCCTGCCGGGGGCGACGGCTCGTCGTATCGCGTTGCTTTCCAGTCGTCACCCATATCTAGGGGACTCGTGACGGCACCTGTCTATTTGCGTGCAAATGTAGTTTACTCGTCCAGCTCGACCTTTCCGTTCTGTCGGGCGATCACCGGGTTAATCCGGCACGACTGGATTGCGTAAAGCATGACCGCAGTCGTTGCACTCGAGGACTTCTCGCGTCCGATCGTTGGGTTAGCTTCAGTTTAGTTGTCGGACGTACTCTAGGACCTGCGAACACCGTCACCCCATAGTCGTCGTGGAGACGACAAAGTGACGGATGGCTAACGTGACGAGGCCGGCCTCAAAACGTTAGTCAAAAAGGTGTTCGCAGCATTTAGGATTTGGTATGGGTTCACCGATGCTGTGATATGAGAAATATGTACGATCTTCAGAAGATTCGACAAAGAGGGTGACCGATCAATTTGTATGGATAGAATTAACCGTTCGTTTTTGTTTTTTTTTTTTTTTAGATTCAGATTTCTGTCGTATCGGGAATTGAGTATCTAGAAATTTACAACAATAAACAAAGTGTGTTGACAAGAAGCCAACGTTATGGCAAGATTTTTCCAAATTGAATTGAGAATTAAATCTTCAGATGTTCCAATTAATCTGATCGAAGTGGTTCGATGGGAGTCGTCATCGTATAGATCATCGCAGCTAATATCTGTATGTTTAATTGTATTATTCGTTATGCACAAATGAATCAGATGATATCGTAGGATGACATATATTGTTTGTTTTAGTGTTTGGATGTAATGTACGAAAGTTGAAAGGTACTTTGTTGTTCGAAAACCTGATATCGTAAGAAAACATTATATTTCAAGATGTATCGATTATCAACGAGTTGTTCGTCGCCACCGTCTGATGAATTCCAAATCGGAACGAATCGTATACATATTTTTCAACCTGACATATTTTCCATTATTACATCTTTGTTTTTGGTTCCTGATATCATTATGGATATGTCGATTAGTGCCGAGCTTTAGATCGACGAACCAAGGTCAGGAAGTATTACATTTACTTTTACATATTAATTTTCCTTCTACTGATATGTTTTTTTTTTTTGTTTTCGTGTGATCGAGTCGATGAGATTTCTGTTCCGGTGTAATACGTTTTAGAATGTATTCGGAACGATCGAACATACGAAACGAAGGTCACTATTCAATATATCTGCGAGGAATAAGATTGTCGAGGAGGACTTAAAACATTATTAATATGAATGTCTGTAAGTATATATACAATCACACATACTATTGATTTATCCAATCTTTTTTGTTATTAATATTTTCAAATGAAAATACTAAATAATAACGTAAATCTTTTCTGTCGTCTGTGTAGGGAAATCTAATTTGAATCTTTTGAGCGATAATCGTTCGCTTAGAAATGAATCTTTATGTATTTTGTAAATGTGGTGTGATTAAGTGTATAGCTATGATTGATAATAATTATTGCCAGTTCACTGTTAATTAATTTTCAGTAGTCTTTGTAAAGGTCTATAACAATGTATGTATGAAATGCTGAACTTTCGAATAAGAATCAGTGTTATAAATTGTGAATTTGAAAATATATCAGGGTCGTTGATTAAAAATGGAGTGAATTTTTATGTAAAATTTTTTCTCTGACGAACAGTCGATTATCTTTGACAGTTTTTTCACCAGGAATGAAATATCATTAGGTTGTATCAGTATTAATGTTTCAATATGTCTAAGATCGTTCGAATAGTCTTTATTTAATGAATATTTATTTTATAATAGTACATGTTAAACTATTTGGAATGGTGCTAAAGTAAATTAATTCAAAATATTTAATAAATAGATATTTCTAACTGCATTAACTATAAGAAAGAGTAATGTTTGAAATGTTTTAAAAAAATATTTAATTTTTAGAAATTGTAATCTTTTGAAAATGTAATTTCATGAAATGGTAGTTTTTTGAAATTGAAATTTTTTGAAGTTGTAGTGTTTTGAAATTGTAGTGTTTTGAAATTGTAGTGTTTTGAAATTGTAGTTTTTTGAAATGGTAGTTTTTTGAAATTGCATTTTTTTGAAATTGTAGTTTTTTTGAAATTGTAGTTTTTTAAAATAGCAGTATTTTGAAATTATAGTTTTTTGAAATTGAAGTTTTTTTGAAATGGTAGTTTTTTTAAATTGCATTTTTTTGAAATGGTAGTTTTTTTGAAATTGTAGTTTTTTTTTGAAATTGTAGTTTTTTTGAAATTGTAGTTTTTTTGAAATTGCATTTTTTTTAAATTGCATTTTTTTGAAATTGTAGTTTTTCATTTAGTTATCAAATATTATTTTCTTTCGATCGATGTGTATGATAAAGAAGTCTGTGTTGTGTATAAGTTACAAAGAGACAATTGTTCATATTGTGCTCGTTTCGGTGAAAATGCTAATTTGCAATTTATAACACCTCGCGAGTAGTTGCGACATTTGTCTCATAATCTAGTAATAAAGCAATATTTGTTTAAAAAATGTGTCAAATTCAAATTTTGATATATTTATTTATTTAAATATTTTAATTGTTGATCGATAGTCGATGTTATTGTATTAATAAGTCAGTCGCTAATGTAAAAATTCGTATTAGATTCGAAGAGTAGGTAAAATTATTAGGTGTTTTTATATAAATTTCAATACGGTTATGATTCGTCAATATTCGAATAATATAAAGATAGTCGATTTTAAAATCATTGTTCGTTTGGCTAAAATTTAATTTTTAATAAATTTTTATTCATTATTTCTATAAAATTTTTACTTGGGAATAAATCATTTGTTTAAATTAAATTTGTCAATATCATGATTTATGCATATATTTTTTTTCAAATATATTATTTGAATAATAATAATAATAATATTTGAGAATCTAATTATTTGTGAACTTTATTAATTTCACAATTGTATTTGAAATTTTAGTTATTTTAATTATTTCTGGACTTTAATTAAATGTATTATTTTTAATATTTTAATAGTGATTATATTTGAAATAGTAATTATTTTAAACATTTATGGACACTTTATTTTGTTATTGTAAATATTTGAATGAAAATTATATTTGATAAGTTAATTATTTTAATCATTTTCTTTCTTTATATATTTGAATATAAAGTATATTTGTGATCCTAATTATTTAATTTTTTTTTTATTTTATTGTTTTAAATATTTAAATAATAATAATAATATTTGAGGGTACAATTTTTTAAATTATTTGTGAAATGTATTTTTTCTTAATATTTTCAATATTCGAATAGTGGTTATATGTGAGATTGTAATTATAGTTTAATTATTTGTGGACTTTAATTAATTTTAATACATCTGAGTCTGTTTTTTTTGCGGTAGATACGTTTCGCAGAAAACCGCATTAAAAAAAATCGCACAAAAAGAGACTTAACTTACATTGAAAAATTAGAGATACGTTCCGTAATTTTCAAAAACCGCATAAAACCAAAGCTTTAAAGTGAAATTACTCTAAAATTGGCATAAAAAAAACCCAGGAAATAAAGAATGTTTGAAAAAAAGATTTTAAATATCTGCAAAAAATTGATATAAAATAAAGTTTTTTTACTTTATTTTTTAATTAACTATTTAATTTTATTCACAGCAATATGTATGTACATATGTGTAATTTATTTTAGAATTTTTCATACATATTTTAATTATCATCGTAATAATATCTGCACTGTTTGGAATAAAAATAAGAAAATAAAAAAGAAAGTAAATAGCTGCACTGTTTTCAAAACATGTAGGCCAAGCCTTTTTCTAACAAGTATTTAAAGTATGTTGTTTTATTAGAGTAATAGCAAATGTAACATATACAGACAAAGACATTTTTTTTCAAGCGTCAGTTATTGTTATTGACTTATTTTTTAATTTATCCAATATAAATTGAAAAGTGTGTTTAACGTAATATTGAAAAAAAAAAATTTGGCAGCTTCTTCATCTGCCGATGCAATCGCGCTCGTAATCTTTACGTTATGTAGTACATTTCTTTTTAAAAACCCGGTTAACTATCGTTTGCTAGCTGAAAAATTTTTATCAGTTTGAGAAGTGAAAGTAAATGGCTCTGATTTCTTCATTTGTTCATAAAACTGAAGAGTTTTTTTTTGTTGAATTAAATAATTGCTCAAAGGAATTCTTAAAAAAAAATTCGTATAAAAAGATACTAAGAAGAAATATAAATAGCATAACTTCAAAATTGCATTAAAATAATCCGCACAAGAACAGATCCAGCTTTATATGTACATATATATATATATATATATATATATATATATATATATATATATATATATATATATATATATATATACATATATAATATGTCTATAATTATTTTCTTGAAGCAAATTAAACACTAGGTTGATTCATCTAAAATATAGAGCTTTTTAATTATTAAAAATGTTATTATATACATAATTGTACACGTGTACTATACTAACCTAAAATATAGAGAATCAACAATTCAATGTTTGTGCTTCTCTATGTTACAACAAACTAATAATAATCTTAATTATAAATTCTTATAGAAAACTACATTAACTTAAAATTAGAATTCTGTATCTCTATTTATGCTTATCCGTCAAGTGTCGACCTCTCACGTTACTAACTAGACGCTACTAACGCAAGACGTGTACACAAAGCTTACATCTCCGCCCTTGGAGAGATGCTTAATTTATAGAAGATACATTAAGCATCTTATCACATATCGTCAGTCATAGGAACGAGCTTTGTGATATGATACAAACCTAATGACTTTTTTTTATATCCTGTATCTATTTTATATATTGAGTTTGATGTTTTTTCTATTATTTCAAAAGGTCCAATTCTAATTTCATCCAATTTTTCTCTATTTAATTTGTTTCCATTGAGTATGTAGACTAGATCTCCTTTTTTAAATGTGTGTTTTATTCTATTCTTGTTAAATATAGATTTATTATAATCATGATATTTTTTTGTTCTTAAAAGTGCTATATTTCTGTCTTGTTGTAAGTCATTTGTGTAATTAAATTTATCTTTTAGTTCTATTGGCAGCAAGTCAGTAGACTCACCGTTTAACAGATACTTTGGCGAAAATCCTGTAACCGTATGATCGGTTTCATTATATTTTTGTACACATTCTTCTGCTATTTTAGGCCATGCTAACTTCGTTTCTTTTTCGTTTAGTTTGCAGCGTATTCTATTAACTAGCGTTTGGTTTAATCTTTCGTTTAGACCATTTGAAAAGGGTGCGTCGATCGCTGTAAAAATCTGTTGTATATTTTTATTATTAAGGTAGTTTTTAAATTCGTTTGAATTAAGAGCTGGGTATTGATCAGAAAACAAAATTTCGATTTCGTTTTCCTTTGGAATCTTTTCAATTAATTTTATGAAATCCTGAGCACTTTGATTTTTTGAGCATAAAATATATGCAAATCTAGTGAAATGGTCCACCAATAGATGTAAGTATTTTTTTGTCGATCTTTGACCTCCGAATCCGCCAATTGTGTCCAAGGACATTATTTGAAAAGGTTTTTCAGCTGGACCCAAATGCGACATCTCGCCATATTTCTTGTTTGGTCTTGTTTTATTTTTTATGCAAGTTTCGCAGGTTTTACATATCGTTTCGATGGTTTTCCTCAAATTCGGTGCCGTGTAGAATTTTGTCACCTTAGCTTCCATTTGATTTATTCCGATATGGCAAAAGTTTTCGTGAACGTGTTTCAATAAAATTTTACTATATTCTTCACTTAAAAATATCTTCAGTCTTTTCTTCTTTTTTTGGTAGTAAATTTTATCTTTTACAATAAGACTCTTTTTTATTTCAATTTCTTTGTTTTGTTTTTGATCATTTTTTATATCTTCTAATTCAATAATGTTCACTGTTTTTAGATTATCGTCATTATTCTCAAATTCCTCTAAAACTGGATTTCTGCTAAGACAGTCTGCTTCTTTATTTGATTTTCCTGGGTTGTATTCTATTTTAAAATTATATTGCGACAGATAATGTATCATGTCACCTAATTCTTCATCTGTTCTATTTTTAACATTCAGTTTTTCCAGCGGTTTATGGTCTGTATATACTGTGAAGGAATTCCCTAATAGCCAATGTTGCCAGAATTTCAGACTTTCTTTTATAGCTAAACATTCTAGAAAAATAGCTTTTTTCTTTTTTTGATAGTCGTTTAGTTTTTTTGAAAAATAGGCTACAGGTTTTTGTTCTCCATTCGGTTGTGTTTGTTTTAAAACGGCTCCTAACCCTTGTATGCTAGCGTCCGTGTATATAGATATGGGAAGTTTTGGGTTAAATATTGCAAGTATCGGGCTTGAACATAGATAGTTTTTTATTACGTCGAATGCTTTTTGACATTCATTTGACCAGTGGAATTGTGTATTTTTTCGAAGTAAATTGTGTAGAGGTTCTAGTGTGATAGAGGCATTTTGAATGAATTTACCATGAAAGTTTATTTTCCCCAGGAGTTGCCTTACATTTTTTCTGTTTTTGGGTGTTGGAAATTCTCTAATTGATTTTAAATTGTCCTTCAAAGGAGTAATTGTGTTATCTTTTATTATGTGTTATCTTTTCTTATGTGTCCTAAATATCTTACCGAGTCAGCTGCAAATGTACATTTAGTGAATTTCAGTCTAAATCCTTCATTTTGTATGGCATCCAATAGTTTTCTTATGTGCATTACATGTTCATCGAATGTTTTTGAGAAAATTAGTATATCGTCTATATAATTGACTGCAAATCCAGATAGATTATATTTTTTTATGATATTTCTTAGTATCCTTTGAAAAATCGCTGGAGACGTTTTGAGGCCAAACGGGAGACATGTCCATTGGTAATGTCCTTCTTGAGTTACAAATCCTGTTTTTGACCTGTCAGATATTCTTAAAGGTATCGACCAAAATGCAGAATTAATATCTAAAGTTGTAAAATACCTGCAGTTTGTAGTTTGTATCATTATATCTTCTATTAAAGGAAACGGTTGTAACTGCGCTACTATTATTTTATTTAACTCTCTGAAATCTATGCATAGCCGACTTTTTGTTTCTTCATCTCTTTTAAACGCTAATGTCACCGGTGCCGCAAAAGGGCCATATGACTCTTCGATCATTCCGCGTTTAAGTAGTTCTGTAATTTGTTTTTCTATTTCGACTCGATCTGTTATCGAGCATCTGTACGGTCTCTTATTACAGTATTTTTCTACTTGTAGATCGATAAATGCTTCGTAATTCTTTACTCTTCCTACGTCGTATTTATTCTTTGCGAAAATTGTATTATATTCGTTCAGTAAGGCGAGTACATTACTTCTTTGGTCTAAGTGTAAGTGTTCGGTTTTAATCAAAAATTGGTTTATATCTATTCCTTCATTGAAGTTTATTTCATATTCTTTTGAAAAATTTATTATTTTTTCTCTTTTTATAATTGTATTATTCTTATTGTCTTTTTTATTTTCTTCTAGTTTTATTATTTTTAAATCTTTATCATGAGATAATTTAAAATTTGTTATGGTATCTAATCCTAGTATAAGATCATGATCAAAATCATCACTTTCTAGTATAAATGCATTTATATCTTTTTCTTCATTAAGTATTTTAGCTTTTAGGGTTACTAACCCATTTGCTTTTCTCTTACCATTAATCGATTTGAATGTACTACTAGTTTGATCCTTATCGTCGTATTTTAATTTTACTAACTTTGAATTTATTACTGTAACTTGTGATCCAGGATCATAGATTCCTTGAATATCTAAAATGTCATTCAGTAGTACGTCAATTTTGATTAATGGTAAGCGTTCTAGTTTTTTTGATCTTTATTAAGTTCAACTTCTAATATCGAATTTGTGGAAAAGTTGTCACTTTCTTTATAATTATTTTCTGTTTTGTACCAACATAAATTTTCTGGATGGTATCGGTTTGTCTTACCTTTTTTTTCACATACCTTGCATGGCTTTTTCTCAATATTTTTCATTACATCTGGTTTTATAGTTGTTGGTCTTTTTATATTTTTATAATCATCTGTACTTTTTTTTATAGGTACTTTCTCAAATCTTCTTAATTCATTAAATAAGTCTTGTGAATTTTTTAAATCTTCTCTGTCTATTTTCACTCTAACAAATTCTGGTAATCCTACAGCAATTAAGTTAATGACGGTCGTGTTGTCTATGTTTTTGTTTGTCTCTAATAAATATAAGCGTTCCTTCTTTAAGGCATAATCTAAAAGAGAGCCATTCAAAAATCTATAATTTATTGCATGTAATATTGGTGACCATCCTTTATCTGCAAAAGTTTCTAAAAAATTTTCTTTCCAGATCTTCCATTCTGAATTTAATGTGTTTTTTATCAACATAGAACTGTGCCAGTCTTTACCGTTATCTTCTAAACATAACCTTAGTATTTCAATTTTCTCTGTATCTTTAGTTATGTCTAATCTTTCACATTCACTTTCATATGTTGATAGCCATTGGATTGCACTTGCATTTTTACCAGAGAATTTTTCAAGAACAAATTTTTCAGAGATCTTGTTCAAATTTGGATTCTTGACTGTTGTATTTTCTTTTTGTTCAGATAATTTTTCTAGTATTTTCAACAAATTTTCATCTAATTACGTTACTTGTTGTTGTGAAACTTGTATTTCTTCTAAAAGGTATTCTCCCATTGCCATATTTCCACTATCATCGATGTAATCATTTTTTATTTCCTCGGTTAGGTTAAACCATACACTACGAATTTGTCCACGTCTTTTAAGTGTGGTTGTAACTTTTTTGAATTCTGGCAAGGCTGTTAAACGTGCATGATATTTTAATACCCCCATACTCCTTGGTATTTCAAATTGTAGGTCTTTTTCATTTCTTATAGATGAAATTATTATAATATTTGTTTTGGGATCTTCTGCTGCCACCACTTCAAATGTGAATTTCAGCTTCATGATGTAGTCGCTAATCCAAATCTGTATTCTTTTATTAACTTCTTGATTTGTTTTTTTTCACAAACCAAAATTGTTGATTTATAATATGTCTATAATTATTTTCTTGAAGCAAATTAAACACTAGGTTGATTCATCTAAAATATAGAGCTTTTTATTATTAAAAATGTTATTATATACATAATTGTACACGTGTACTATACTAACCTAAAATATAGAGAATCAACAATTTAATGTTATAATATTTTTTTTCCAGATTGTTGCTCTTTGATCATTGATAGAATTGTTGTTTCATTGGTTCGTTATTGGTTTTTGGATTCATGGGTTCGTGATTCTGTGGATTCTTTTTATTTGAAGTAATGTAAGTATTTTTTTAATATACATTTATATTATAATTTATTTTTTTTGGATTTAATATATACATTGAATTGTAGTTAATAATAAATATGTTTTGAATTTGGCTTCTTTTTTAAAGAATATTAACTGTTGATTTGAGTAGTTTTTGGATATATTAATGTTGATAAATATATATATATATATATATATATATATATATATATATATATATATATATATATTTAGTTTGTATAATTGTTTTTAATAAGATACATAATGATTTCAGAATATACCTGTAACGAGTTATCAACATCTATGTAGAATCTGTCGATTATTTCGTTGGGATCAGTTCATTTGGTCGTTGTCATCGTTGTAATATTTCTACTCGGTGATGGGTTTTCAAGCTTGTTCCTATGTATGATACAAGAAAGAAATATATATATTTAGTTGAAGAAACAATATAATTGTATGATATTTTATAAATGTTGTTTAATATTAATGTCATATTTTTAATTTATAATTTAGTAATTAATTAATAGCTGTGGGAATACATGTTAGTGCATCATGTTTTCAAAAACCTAGACACAGCTAGTCATGAAGCGTGGGAAAACACCATTGGCATGGCTGAAGAGCATCCAACCTTTAGTCAAATGCAACACTTCTTGCTAGCACGAGTGAGGACCTTGGAGAGCATAAACACAACTGCTCAGATCACTCAACCTCCAACAAGGTTCAAGCCCGTGCACCAACCAGTCAAAACAGCTCAAAAGAGTGCAATTAACCATCCAGCGATGCAGACTGATAACGGAACTATTCAAGGCCAGGATCAGCGAGAACAGACAACTCGACAACAGCCCTCGCAAAGATCTACAACCCAACAACAGCCAAGCTCAAGCTCAAGATACGCATCAACTCAATCGCTAAGAACTGTTCAATACCCGTGCGATGTGCGTGAAGACGACCACTTTGTGGCGTCGTGCAGCCGCTTCCACAGGATGGATACAGCAAAACGTCTACAAGCAGTGAAGTACTTTTCTCTTTGCTACAACTGTTTAGGGCATCACTCCAGTCGCCATTGCAGAACCACAAAAAGATGCAAGATCTGCAATAAAGGCCACCACACACTGCTACATAAGGCGTTAGCTCGTCCACTCAAAACTCAAGAGAAGGAAGATACTCGGTCATGAAGCCACTCATTTGTCAACTCAAAACTCACTCGAACGTATTACTCAACACTCCTCGCTACAGCTGTTGCTCAAGTTCACTCACCATTGATAACTCATCAAGTCAGATTGCTCATCGATCCTGGTTCGCAGATTTCATTCGTCTCCGAACAACTCATCAAACAACTCAAGATTCGTCGTCAACACTCATCAGTCTCAATCCAAGGGATTGCTGGCGTTTCAGCATCCACCACTCACGGCGTTGTCAACATCACGCTGCATTCGTTGCATCGGGAATCTTCTGTCACACTCATCGCACATGTTCTCAAGAAGGTGACTACAGATCTTCCCACCTTTGAAGCTGCTCAACGAAAATGGAATCACATTTCACATCTCAAGCTAGCCGATCCAGACTTTCTCACACCGCGCTCAATCGACATACTCCTTGGATACTTCTGATTTCTATGGACAAGTCATAAGACCGAACATCATACGGGATCAGCCCACCATGCCAATCGCTCAACTCTCAATCTTCGGATGGCTTGTGCTAGGCCCAGTGTTAACCACTCAACCATCAGTTAGAAATATTTATCACAATGTTGTCGATTGTGGCACTCAGATTGTGGCACTAACTTCATTGGTGCTGATACTGCATTGAAACAACTCTTCACTCAAGCCACTAAACAACATCGATCATTTTCAGCTCAACTTGCTCAGGATGGCACCCAGTGGAAATTCAATCCACCAGCAGCTCCCCACATGGGTGGGAAATGGGAAGCAGCAGTGAAATCAATAAAATTTCATCTGCGTCGCACCATTGGAGAGAACTCTTTCACTTACGAAGAGCTCATTACGTTACTCAATCAGATTGAAGCCATCCTGAATTCACGTCCACTCGAACCATTGACAGAGGATCCAGAAGATATCTCAGTACTCACACCGGGACACTTCCTAGTTGGGAAACCACTCAACTCAGTACCCGAACCCAAGCTCAGCGATTTGACCTTGTCGCGACTATCACGGTGGCAGTTCATTCAACAACGAATACAACATTTTTGGACTCAATGGTCAACGCATTATTTACAAAGGCAACTGTCAATCTCAAAGTGGCATCATCCATCGAATCTTATCAAGAAGGGAACATTAGTTCTACTCACAGATGAAAGGCTACCACCTTGCAAGTGGCCTTTGGCCAGGGTGATCGCTTTACATCCTGGAAAAGATAATCTCACTCGTGTCGTCACACTCAAAACTGCTACAAGCACGCTCACCAGACCGATCACAAAGTTAGCTATTCTCCCGATTCAGATATCAAATGAGGGTGAATCAACAACCAAGTGTTGATTGGCGGGCGGAATGTTGGAGAATCAAGCAACACTCATGATCGTTCTCCCCCGAAACCCCTCTTGTACATGTGTGTAAAAAAAGGATCAACAGTGCATAGGCTTGATTGCAAGCAGACGCGCTGAGGAACCCCCCTTCAAGTAAACAAACACTTAACAACTAGTTACGCTCATAAACAGACGTTGTGATTTTTTTCTTCCTTTTGAAATATTATTTACTCAGTTTGATACTAAGAATCAACTCTTCTCTAACATATAGTGATTAATACAATCACCCAGATTTTCTCCAGTGATATTCAGTGATTTGTGTAAAAAGCTAAACGGGTCTACCAGCAGCCCGAACAACCATCTTAGATTGCGATAATCTGAGCAGTCAGTGTGCGACAATTACAACATTCGCGCACATATATATATATATATATATACATATATATATATATATATATATATATATATATATATATATATATATATATATATATATTAATTTATATACATATTTATATATGTGTGTGTGTGTGTGTGTGTGTGTGTGTGTGTGTGTGTGTGTGTACAAATTTAAAACATTTTCTTCTATTTCCTCGGGCTTTATTATAAATGTAAACATTTCTCCATGCTTCTTAAAACTTTGAAACCGACTTTCATATTCACTTTTAATGACGAAAATCCAACTTTCGAACATATTTAGATTGCTTTCATCGATATTTTCTTTTTCATGTTCCCTTTTTAACAAGGGAAAGAAATGAATTTTTTTAATTTTTATGTCAATTTCAAATAATATCAATTTTGAAGTAAAAATTGTGAAGTAGTACTTTATTTTCGGAACTAAAGTGGGTAACTTGAAATTATCAAATGGGTCACTAGGTGACTCGCGGGTCATAGGTTGCCGACCGCTGGCTTAGACGAACGATTCGATGCTAGTGCGCCATTGTTCGCTCGATCGCTCGGTCGTCTTGTTATTTGAATGCACGTTGTGAATTATTTTGCATGTCGTATTCATTATTCGTAAATTAACAAAGTGTGTTCAAAAAAGTGTTATGCGTATGTGTGTCGAGTTGAATCTGCCCATATGCAGATAACAGTGTAAGTTGTTTGAATATTAAATATGTTTATTTTATCATAGGTACGATCCAATATGGTGATTTTATGAGGGTCGTACCGGCATGTGGTTATTTAATTTTGAAATTATTTATCTATTATTATAATAATAATTAATCGTATCTATTGTTTGATTTCAGATAACAGTGATTATTTTTTGGCATTTCGCAAGTTACGAACGAAACTGATTCGACGATTGGATATCAATTTGTATGTGCAGTATGTAGAGCAGATATTTGTATTACGACGTGGAATGCTGAAATTCTGAGATGTTCGCAGTACAACGCACTCAATCACAGGTTTAGCACGTCTCTTAAGCCATCATGAAGACGGGGTTATTGTTTAGAACCGTTCGCTT
Source organism: Neoneuromus ignobilis (assembly GCA_029203775.1). Classification (NCBI taxonomy): domain Eukaryota; kingdom Metazoa; phylum Arthropoda; class Insecta; order Megaloptera; family Corydalidae; genus Neoneuromus; species Neoneuromus ignobilis. The sequence goes on along the minus strand of CP092096.1, from coordinate 6,834,812 downwards.
ATTTAGCTTTGCACCCCAATATATATTCTCCGTTAGAGTTTTCGGTGGGATTCTGGTGGGACGCGTTGCTCGGAGCAGTCTTGGTTTTCTCTACATTCTGTATTGTTTACCGAGATATCGGGATCTCCTGCACAATCATGCTTTATCACTTAATACCATGAAGGTATAAATGAGCCGATGGAATGGCCATCGATGGAGTGTCCTGTGCGTGTAGGCATGTACACGTTGGCGACGTGTTTTAAGGCGGACGGGACGGTCCTAGGGGATGCGTGACTCGCCCGTCCGTCATTCCAACGTTTCTTAGAAAATGTTCACTACGGGGCGATGACTGAATGTATTGCATTGCATTTGCAGCTATCGTTACAAAACAAGAGGACTCGTTACGCTGCTTAACTTCTTGAATGATTTTTATTAGTCTAGCAGCAAGACTCATAAGACGAGTAAACTCCTTGTCCAGCTCGACGTTTTTGTTCCGTCGGGCGATCACCAAGTTTATCCGGTACGACTGAATTGCGTGAGGCACGACCACAGTCATTGCACTCGAGGACTTGTCCCGCGTCCGATCGTCGGTTTAGCTTCAGTTTAGTTCTCGGATGTACTAGGACTTGCGAACGCCGTCGCCTCACGGTCGTTGTGGAGACGACAATGAGATGGCTGGTTAACTTGTATAAAGTTGATCAAAAAGGTGTTTTGCAGCACTTAGGATTTGACATGGGTTCACCATCGTCGTGATATGATAAATACGTACGATATTCCGTCGCTGGAAACGAGGATTCGACGAAGAGGGTGACCGATTGATTCTTATAAATAGAATTAACCGTTCCTTCTTCTTTTAGATTCCGATTTCTGTCATATCCTGAATCGTTTATCTAAACATTCGCAACAATCGACAGTGTTGTGACAAGAATACTAGATTATGGCACGATTTTACCGAATAGAACTAAAATTCAATCTCTGGATGTCCCGATTAATCAGTTCGAAATGGTTTGATGAGAGTCGTCATCGTATATATCGTCCCAGTCAATTTCTTTGCTGCTTCTTATAGGCCAATCAATAGGGAAAAAACAAGAATATTAATCCGGAATGGATGAGACCGTTTTTTTTTTGTTGGGGGCGATGTTACAAGTAACAATAATATGTGGGTTGAAATCGAAAAACCGCAGACTAAAGGTACTAGGAAGGTGCAAAGTTGGCGAAATTATGTTTTTCGTTCTGCAAGCATAGAAATGCATTTTAGAGAAAAAAGTTTTAGATAAAAGTTGTAAATAATGAAAAAACCTTTAATTTGAGCCATTGCTTGATAAATTACGTTGATTGATTATTGCAAAAAAGCGAAAAACCATAAAAAATGGCCATTATTTACAAATCAATTATTTATTGCATTTTTCACTTTTTGAAACTTTTTCGGCATGCGTGGTGAAGCTTATACGAATTTAAACAAAATACCGTGTTGAATTGATTTATTTTTTATTATTTTTTCTAAAAATTGTATTAGGAATTCGTACTGCTTTTGTTTTCTTTTTGCCTATTCATAACTCTTTCATAGGCATCTCTTATATGTTTCCATTTTTTTTCACACTATTACCTAAAAATGTATTAGGAATACGTAAATATCTGCGTTTATTAATTTTTAACCGGATTTTTTAATTCACTTTTGAAAGGCAAAGATACAATTCTAGATACAACTTTATTATTTATAAAAACAATTTTAAATTTTAGTTATAACATGTAGGATATAAAATGGGTATCTATTTTTGTAACCTGAATTTCTGGTATCCTTGTTCAAACATTGGTTTCAACTCCTCATTTGTGGATAATTCAATAAATTGCTCCTGTATTAGTATGGATTCATCTGAGTTTGTGGGTTTACTTGCAAAAGGACCCAACACCCAATCGGGGATAACCAAGTGAAGAATGTCTGCAAATCTTTGGCTATATATATTCTAAACACCATAAAATATTATAAGCAGCTTAAAGTTAAAAAAAACATTAAGGGATTAAAAACTGTTCAAAAATGTTTTTCAGTCTTTTCCTGTCAGTAAAAATTGTAATTCTTTTTGATAAATGTATTAACACACCACAAAATAATAAAATATAAAATATTAAAACAATAACAATTTTAAGAATTCTATATTTAATCTTCTACACTGTCGTTTTCTATGAGGAACATTAAATTAATTCTGATAAATATATTTTTTCGTTTTCTTATTTCCTTTTTGGTTATTAATAGATTTTTCCATTTCATTTAGTATTCAATTTTCCTTATTAAATTAATTCGGAATTGTTTTTTGATCTTTCTTGCCAATGCATTTATTTTTCCATTTTCCGTTTTTTATTTTACGTACTAATTGTCGCCGGTGGGCTGGGATGATACGCCGGTGGACTGGGAAGTTACGCCGTTAGACATATATATTAAAAACAATTATATATTAAAGGTTTTCCATTTTCCTTATTAAATTATCCTGGAATTGTTTTTTGATGTTTCTTGCCGACGCATTTATTGTTCCTTTTTTATTTTACGTGCAAATTGACGCCGGTGGGCTGGAATGATACGCCGGTAGTAAATATAAAGATAATATATTTACAATAATCCAACAATAAAAAACCATAAATAATATTGAAAACTATAAAATATTTTTTCAGTATAAAATTTAAAAAAAAAACGAATATAAAAAAAATATAAAAAATTGTTTTATTTGACATTATAATAAAAATAACAAATAATTTTGCAATTTATAACTTTTAGTATGTGATATTCTTGATTGTTTTGTTATCGATTTCATGAAACTACTACGCATTTGTGTCCATTTTCGTTTTATAATTTTTTCTAAAAATGTATTAGGAATATGTATGGTCTATAGAAATTAATCATGCCGAGAAACTTTCTCAGTGACTTGGCGTGCTCTGGTCGAGGATATTCAACGATTGCTTGTACCTTCTCTGGTAGCGGTCGAATACCCGCGTTTGACACTAAATGGCTGAGAAACGGGACTTCTGTTTCGCCGAACATACGTTTGGATGGGTTTGGATGACTTTGAGCCATTTTTCTCGGTATGAAGAATTCAGCGCTTCTTCAACACTTTCTGGATCCGCTGGGTCGTTGCTTAGAGTCATAAATGTTATATAGTCGTCCCAGTTGACTGGCTTGTGCTGGTGTGTAGATCGGCGTAGTGGTGCAGTTTCTTCAGCTTGTGCATCATCTTTGTCTCGTTCCTATATTTTTCCTTTATCATTTTACGTAAAAAGTGTCGCCGGTAGGCGGGAAAGTGTCCCTGGTATAGCTTCACTTATAGTTTTCTGATCACATTCATCCACGGCATCGTATGTATGTTATAGATCGTTGCATATGTCACGCCAGGCTATTTTGTTTGATTTTTTCCCATAATGATCATTTTCTGTATTCCACAAGCTAGGTTGAGATCTTACAAGATTAAGAAAATTGATGACTAAGACTCGATCGTCGATTCGCTTGACCACTTCATGAGGACCTGTGTAAGGCGGGTCCAGCGGACGACGAATGGAGTCGACTTTGCGGAACATGTGGGTGCAGCTCTAGATCCTTGTGTTTGAGGCAGCGTGCTTTAATGTGGTGGGCTGTTTGTATTGGTCTGATCTTCCGAATGTTCTTCCTAATTTTCTCCAGGAAGCTTTGAGGTTCGGTTTACGCGTTTTCTGACGTGAAGAATTTGCTTGGTACTCGAAGTGGAGTTCCATAGACGAGTTCGGTCGGTGAGATATTCAGATCTTACTTTAGGCTTGTGCGCAGTCCCAGGATGACTGTTGGGAGGATCTTTGGCCAAGGCGTGGATGCTTGGCACATGAGGCTGCTTTCAGCGTACGGTGTAATCTCATTCGACGATTCCGTTTGACTGGGAGTGGGATGGAGTTGTACGAATTGTATTGGCGCCGACCATACGAGCCGGAGCTTTGAACAGTTCTGAATCGAAAGATATTTCAAAAATGGAACACAAACAAAAAGAAAATTTTCCCAGGTTGCGTATTTCATGGCTAACACCAGAAAGGAAGATTATCCACAAATGTCAAGACACAGCTGGCGTCGGAGGTTATCTCCAGGAAAGCTAATCTTATATATCCGAGAGAAAAATAATTATAAATTTACACCAAATAAAATAAATCATATAAGGAAATTTCAAAAATAGTATTCAAGAGTCATACTACTGTCCGTGATACAATGAAACGCTTTAATGATACAGGAAGCTTAGAAAATTGCCAAAGAACTGATCAGCCATCCAAACGTACAGTACGTGAACAACGTAATGTAATTAATATTATTAAGAGAGAGCCTAAAATAAGCTTGGCCTGTGTCGCAGCACAGTTAGATAAATATATTGAAAAAAAACTACATCCTGTACAGTACGGATAGTTCTTAAAAACATGACATTGTCTTTGCCGGACACGTGACGAATATCTGTTGAAAATTGGCCGATGTAGTCAAGATGTCGGACTTGGCGCGGCGAAGACTTGTCGAGTTTCTGTTTAAAAGCGAAGATCAAAGGTTTGTGATCGGTGAAGATGATAAAATCTCGTGCTTCTACCATGTGACGAAAGTACTTTATCGCTAAGTATATGGCGAGCAATTCTCGGTCGAATGCACTGTACTTCTTCTGTGTTGGTGAGAATTTCTTGGAGAAAAATCCGAGCGGCTCCCACTCGTTGTTGACGAGTTGCTGCAAAACTGCTCCTGCGCAAGTGTCTGATGCATCGCAAACGAGCGCGAGCTTGGCGCCAACTTTAGGATGTGCTAGTAGAGCAGCGTTTGCGAGAGCCCTTTTTGCTTTTTCGAACGCTCGTGCTACTGTCTCGGCTTCTTGGCCTTCGAGTGGAAAAGCTTCCGGCCACCGGGTGAATCGGTCGATGCACGTGAGACAATACCGCTTACCTTCCGACACAGGTAACACGACGATGTCGATGTGGACGTGCTTGAATCTTGCCGACGGCAAGTCGAAATTCCCCGTTGGTGTTGTCGCGTGTCTTGATGTTTTCGCCTGCTGACACTGTATGCAAGCTCGAGCCCATGCTTGACAATCGGCTTTTATCGATGGCCACACATAACGTTGCGTCATGAGCTTGGCCATAGCTTTGATGCCGGGATGTGCAAGTCCATGCACGTTGTCGAAAGCGGCTCGGCGAAATGGCGTAGTTATGAACGGTCGGGCTGTCGATGTTGACACGTCGCATAATATCTTGGTGTCCGTCCCTGGAAGCTGTACGAGCTTCAGTTGCAAGTCTGACTCTTTTTCCTTGAACGTTCGCAGCTCCTCGTCGTTTTTTTGTGAGGCTGCGAGTTTTTCATAGTCCAGGGCTGCTCCGATGCTTTCGATGCGCGATAAAAAATATAAATGCTATATTTATTTGCAGTTACAGTAAAAATAACAAATAATTTTGTAATTTATAACTTTTAGTTTGTTGTATTCTTGCTTGATTTTTTATCGAATTCTTGAAACTACTACGTACTTTTGTCCATTTGTATTTTACAATTTTTTCTAAAAATGTATTAGGAATATGTAAACATCTGTCTTTATTAATTTCTAACCGGATTTTTTCATTCACTTTTAGAAGGTAAAAATAAAATTCCAGATACAAAATTTTATTATTTATAAAAACAGCAAAAATTAAAATAAAACAAGAGATAAAAATTGCCTCGACGTTTATTGAGGCAATCATTTTTATTTTTTCGTTTGTTTAAACCAAAATTTAAAAAGTATATAAAATAAACGATATAATTTCGAATTTAATTTATTCAATAATGTCAGGTACTAAAACTTATTGTTTTTTTACTTATTGCACGATTTGAAAATAGCCGTTATTTTCAATTGTGAAAGAGAGCTAAGAGCCGTACAATTTAGTCACCAAGTTTGAATAACCTTCAAAGGAAAACTTGAAAAAAGTTGTATCTGAATATTTAATTATTCGAAAAGTGAATTTCTTAAATATAAAAATAATTTAGAAAACTTACTTATCTTTTTTTTTTCACTTTCATTAAATTTATTATAGTTGTTGTCTATTTCTTGACAAATTTGATCCCAAATAGCGTTGTTATATTTTATTTTTTTATAATTTTCATTGTGTTTATCTGTACGCGCGTTGATGTGCCGGTGAAAATTAAAAACACTATTTTCTTATTGGCTTGATCGAACTTCTGCGTATATTATATCACTGCGTAAGAACTATATCACTGCAGCCGCGACTGATAGTGGAGAGTAGAGTTTGCGAAATAAAAGCATTTAGGTTTAGTAAAACATTTAATCTTTTTATTTACCACTAGAATTTTCAGGAGGTTTTTGTAAATGTCAGTAAAAATTGTAATTCTTTTTGATAAATGTGTGGTGGTTGATGTCGAGAATCGCCGTTTATCAGATATAGACCTAATACTCCGATAGTCCATTCGCAACTGTCCCGGATTCCAACACTTTATTCGTTTTTATACGCCTGCCGTTTGAACACTCATTGTTACGATTAATATATTTTTATATACACGACAATCACTTGACCGTTTGGACAAACCGTTAGATGCGAAATAATTCAAAGATAATTGTTAACTCACTCTGACTACTATTATTGAATTGAACATCTGCAAATCGTTGTTTGATAGCCGCTACAGTACCCCCTTGCCAGTGATGAAATTGCGATACAATACAAAAAAATGTGATATTTTGATATACGACGATACATAAAAAACATGAGATCCTGTCTGAGATTTTGAGATGTATAAGGAGGTACAATTTTAATTGGTTTTATTTGAACCCGGCTTGATATCGCTCGACGCAGCGGCTTTTTCGTCCTGATCGTCAAGGTGGTTCCTGAAACTGTACTCTTGGTGCGACGGGTGGCTGCTCTTGCTGTGCTTCCTGTGGCGGTGCCTGGTACACCGTAATCGTTCTTCTCTCTTCGGGCATGTGGTCGTTCAGCACATATACTAGCTTGAGGCGATCGATCGACACGGCTTTGTGTTGACCCATGATGTTCACCACGAAGAATTTTTCGCTGCGGCTGATGGCAGGATAGGGCCCATCGTATGGCATCTCGAGTGGTCTTCTCACTGCGTCGTGGCGCACGAAAACATGTTGTGCTGTGGCTAGATCTTTGAATACGAACGTCTTGTCGGTGCCGTGTCGCCTGGGTTCTTCCGGGGTGAGTTGCTGCATGTGTTCACGCAACTGAGGAAAGCTGCTGTGTCGCATGTGTCCTCCTTTGGTGGTATGAGGAACTGGCCTGGCAGTCGGAGCGGCTCGCCGTACATGAGTTCTGCAGCTGTGGCCTTTAAATCCTCTTTCCAAGCTGATCGTATACCCATTAGGACTGTTGGCAAAATCCGTGTCCATTGTGCATTTTGATGGCATCTAATTGAGGCTTTTAGTTGCCTATGGAGACGTTCGACCATCCCGTTTGCAGCTGGGTGGTAAGCCGTGGTATGTAGGTGAGTTGTCCCTGTCAATCGATTGAGTGATTGAAAGAGCTGGGACTCGAATTGGCGGCCTTGGTCGCTAGTTAGTCGGAGAGGTGTGCCAAATCGGCAGACCCACCCTTGGTAGAAGGTGCGCGCGACCGTTTCTGCTTCTTGATCTTGCATAGGAAAAGCTTCAGGCCATCGAGTAAATCGATCGACGCACGTGAGGCAATACCGACAGCTTTCCGATGACGGCATTATCACGATGTCGATGTGCACGTACTCGAATCGTGCGGAAGGAGGTGAAAAGTTACTAACTGGAGATGAGACGTGTCGTGTGATTTTCGATTGCTGGCACTGCAGGCAAGTTCTTGCCCAAGTACGACAGTCGACTTCGATAGACGGCCACACAAAGCTTTTTTTCATTTGTTTCACTGTTGACTTTATCCCCGCGTGGGCTAGCTGATGTACTGAGTTGAAAGCTGCTCTCCGGAAATTCTGTGTGATAAAGGGTCTTGCTCTGGTGGTTGAAAAATCGCAGTAGATGAGTGCATTCGAGTTAGTTATCTGCACGAGCTTTAGTTGAAGCGCAGATCCTGAATGTAACAGCGTTTGCAGCTCGTCGTCTTCCTTTTGTGCTGCTGCAAGTTCCTTCGAGAGTTGTGCTCGACGGCCTGCGAAGTGCGTCGGCTACGACATAATCGAGAGTCTGATGTCGGGCTTTCGACGGCCCGAAGACTTGTCGAGTTTCTGTTTAAAAGCGAAGATCAAAGGTTTGTGATCGGTGAAGATGATAAAATCTCGTGCTTCTACCATGTGACGAAAGTACTTTATCGCTAAGTATATATGGCGAGCAATTCTCGGTCGAATGCGCTGTACTTCTGTGTTGGTGAGAATTTCTTGGAGAAAAATCCGAGCGGCTCCCACTCGTTGTTGACCAGTTGCTGCAAAACTGCTCCTGCGCAAGTGTCTGATGCGTCGCAAACGAGCGCGAGCTTGGCGCCAACTTTAGGATGTGCTAGTAAAGCAGCGTTTGCGAGGGCCCTTTTTGCTTTTTCGAACGCTTCGCACGATTCTTCCGTCCATTTGAGAGTAGCTTTGCCTTTGATGTTACCTTTCAACATGTCATTGAGCGGGGCTTGCGTCTTTGCTGTATCTGGCATGCATGGTCTATAGAAATTAATCATGCCGAGAAACTTTCTCAGTGACTTGGCGTACTCTGGTCGAGGATATTCAACGATTGCTTGTACCTTCTCTGGTAGCGGTCGAATACCCGCGCTTGACACTAAGTGGCTGAGAAACGGGACTTCTGTTTCGCCGAACATACATTTGGATGGGTTTACGACGATGCCGTACTGTTGTAATCTTTCGAAGACTAGGCGTTAAGTGCTCACGGTGCACACCTTTGTTATAATTTCTTTTTTTGTAAAATTCATTTTTTTTTGTCCCATACCGATGGGAATTTCTGTATGCATTCTATTAATATTTTGACTTCGTTTGGGAAATTCATTTTGTATCTCGTATATATTTGTATATTGTTCGATGTGTAAAAGTTAACTATAATTTGATGGCTGAAATACTTTGATTCTAAATGCCGGATGTCGTGTGGGACAACATATCGGAACTGTATATTTTATTAGATCAGTGACCCTCCCTACGAAACATTGAGTACGAAAAATCAATTTTCAATCAATTCTATTAAATATAAAATCAATATCAATAAAATTATTAGACAACATTTTTATGATATCATAAATAATAACAAATAAATATAATTATAAGGAAAATAATCTATACCTTAAATCAAAAAAGTACAATTTTTGGAATGGTTTGTTTTCGCCTGCTGACACTGTATGCAAGCTCGAGCCCATGCTTGACAATCGGATTTTATCGATGGCCACACATAACGTTGCGTCATGAGCTTGACCGTAGCTTTGATGCCGGGATGTGCAAGTCCATGCACGTTGTCGAAAGCGGCTCGGCGAAATGGCGTAGTTATGAACGGTCGGGTTGTCGATGTTGACACGTCGTATAATATCTTGGTGTCCGTCCCTGGAAGCTGTACGAGCTTCAGTTGCAAGTCTGACTCTTTTTCCTTGAACGTTCGCAGCTCCTCGTCGTTCTTTTGTGAGGCTGCGAGTTTTTCATCTTTTCATCAGTATCTTTTTTTTCACTTTCGTCCAATTTATTAAAATTGTTGTCTATTTCTTGACATATTTGATCCCAAATGGTGTTATTATATTTTATTTTTTTATAATTTTCGTTTTCTTTATCCCATATAGATGGGAATTTTTTTATACATTTTATTAATTTCTTAGTTGGGTACACAAAATCCATTTTTAATTCTAAATATCAAAATATATATAGATTGTTCGATGGCTAAAAGTGAACTAAAATTTGATGGCTGAAATACTCTTAATCTAAATGCCGGATGTCGTGTGGGACAACAAATCGGAACTATATATTTTAACTATAAATTCAAGTTCTTTTTGGTGTACATTTTTTTTTTGTATTGCTATTTTCTGATTGATTTTTGATGGATCTGTTTAATGCATCGTGCATATTTTTCCATTTTTCCTTGTCTTTTTACGTAAAAAGTGTCGTCGGTGGACTGGGAAGTGTCGTCGGTACACATATATATTAAAAACTATTATTTATTGAAAGTTTTCCATTTTCCTTATAAAATAATTCTGGAATTGTTTTTTGATGTTTCTTACCATCCAATTTATTTTTCCTTTTTTATTTTACTTGCAAATTGTCATCGGTGGATTGCGAAGTTACGCCGGTGCACATATATATTAAAAACCATTATACATTTGAGGTTTTCCATTTTTCATGGTTTCTTTATTTCGTTTTTGATTATCGAAGTTATTTTCTATTTTTCGACAAATTTCAATCCATACGTTATTTTTCTATATATATTTTTTATAATTAATATTCTCTTTGTCCCACATAGACGGGACAGAGAAATTATTTAATGAAAAAAATTAAATTTGGATGACAATTGATTCGTATAATCGCTGAAAGTGGAATACTTTTAATCTAAATTCCGGATTTATATTATGGAGGTAATTAATATATAGGCCGGTAGGCACATATATTAAAACCTTTGTTAAAGTTGGTTTGGTTTAGGGCGCGATATCTTGATAACCTGGTTGTTGATACGAAGCACACGCGCGTCTCTCTGTGTATCTCAGTAGTGTCTGGCGGTAGTTCTGTGTATACGTACTACCAACCTAATGGTTGCGGGGGGGGGGTCTATAGATAAACAAATTTCCCTTAACACCCCCACTTGTTCGTATAGTAGAAAAAAACGGCTTTAGTGGTTGAGCCCCATCTCGTTGATGCAGCTCTTGAATCTTGGAGCGAATAGTCCTTTCGTCAAGGGGTCAGCTACCATCTTCTCCGTTCCCACAAAATCGACCTTGATCTCGTCATTGTCAATTTTTTTCTCTGATGAAGTGATGGCGCGTATCGATATGTTTCGTTCGGGGTCTATAGCCGCTGTTCTTGTTTCATGGCTTCGAGCCATTTTTCTCGGTATGAAGAATTCAGCGCTTCTTCAACACTTTCTGGATCCGCTGGGTCGTTGCTTAGAGTCATAAATGTTATATAGTCGTCCCAGTTGACTGGCTTGTGCTGGTGTGTAGATCGGCGTAGTGGTGCAGTTTCTTCAGCTTGTGCATCATCTTTGTCTCGTTCCTATATTTTTCCTTTATCATTTTACGTAAAAAGTGTCGCCGGTAGGCGGGAAAGTGTCCCTGGTATAGCTTCACTTATAGTTTTCTGATCACATTCATCCACGGCATCGTATGTATGTTATAGATCGTTGCATATGTCACGCCAGGCTATTTTGTTTGATTTTTTCCCATAATGATCATTTTCTGTATTCCACAAGCTAGGTTGAGATCTTACTAGATTAAAAAAAATGATGACTAAGACTCGATCGTCGATTCGCTTGACCACTTCATGAGGACCTGTGTAAGGCGGGTCCAGCGGACGACGAATGGAGTCGATTTTGCGGAACATGTGGGTGCAGCTCTAGATCCTTGTGTTTGAGGCAGCGTGCTTTAATGTGGTGGGCTGTTTGTATTGGTCTGATCTTCCGAATGTTCTTCCTAACTTTCTCCAGGAAGCTTTGAGGTTCGGTTTACGCGTTTTCTGACGTGAAGAATTTGCTTGGTACTCGAAGTGGAGTTCCATAGACGAGTTCGGTCGGTGAGATATTCAGATCTTACTTTAGGCTTGTGCGCAGCCCCAGGATGACTGTTGGGAGGATCTTTGGCCAAGGCGTGGATGCTTGGCACATGAGGGCTGCTTTCAGCGTACGGTGTAATCTCGTTCGACGATTCCGTTTGACTGGGAGTGGGATGGAGTTGTAAGAATTGTATTGGCGCCGACCATACGAGCCGGAGCTTTGCACAGTTCTGAATCGAAAGATATTTCAAAAATGGAACACAAACAAAAAGAAAATTTTCCCAGGTTGCGTATTTCATGGCTAACACCAGAAAGGAAGATTATCCACAAATGTCAAGACACAGCTGGCGTCGGGGGTTATCTCCAGGAAAGCTAATCTTATATATCCGAGAGAAAAATAATTATAAATTTACACCAAATAAAATAAATCATATAAGGAAATTTCAAAAATAGTATTCAAGAGTCATACTACTGTTCGTGATACAATGAAACGCTTTAATGATACAGGAAGCTTAGAAAATTGCCAAAGAACTGATCAGCCATCCAAACGTACAGTACGTGAACAACGTAATGTAATTAATATTATTAAGAGAGAGCCTAAAATAAGCTTGGCCTGTGTCGCAGCACAGTTAGATAAATATATTGAAAAAAAACTACATCCTGTACAGTACGGATAGTTCTTAAAAAGGCTGGTTATAACGCTCCCGCCTGTAGAAAAAAAATCAGCTATGAATAAAGTGAACCAAACCAGAAGGTTTCAATTTGCAAATGATTATAGAAATAAGTCTAATGAGGAGTTTTGGAACAAGGTTTTATTTTCTGACTAAAGTCAATTCTGTATTTAAAATACAGAACTACAAGAGAACGATATACACAAAACTGTTAAGCGATATACACAAAACTGTTAAGCATGGTGATGGTGATGGTGATGTCCTGGTGTGGGGTTGCATGATCATTTCTGAAGTTGGAAACATAGTTTTTATCGACAAAACCATGAATATGTTCCAATATTTAAATATAAAAAAAATTCAAAAGAAAATACTAAAAAATTGTGTTTGAATAACGAATATCAATTCCAACGTGATAACTCAAAACATACTGCTCATATAGTGAAGTTTTGGGTCTTCTACAATATTCCACATACACTGAAAACACCACCACAATCTCCCGCTCTGAATCCCATGGAACATTTTTGGGATTTATTAGAGAGAGAAATTCGACATCACCATATTATCTCCAAGGAACAACTCTAATCCCTATTTCAAAAGAAATGGGAAAATATAACATTGGAAGCTACAAAAAAAAAAAATTATTCAATGGCGAATCGTTTAAATGCAGTAGTAAAAAGAAAAGGACACACGCAAGATATTAAACTGTTTTTTTTAAAAAATTGTTGATATTTCTTCTGTATAATATTAAAAGTGGTGAATTCTGTTGTATAGCAATAATGTAACCTACTGTTCTTATTTTAACAATTTCTACTATATAATAGAATTAATTATTGTTTTTTGTATTTTTTTCTAATGAATATAATATTTATTATCAATTAAATCTTTTTTTTCAATTTAACGACTATTGAATTATATCAATAAATTGCTTGTTATCTATATGGAAAATACTTATGCACGTCATTATATATATATATATATATATATATATATATATATATATATATATATATATATATATATATACTGTAGGTTTTATAAAAAAATGTATATAAATATATCAGCTGTGATTACAGATTATAAATTGTTTGTTAATAATGTTAAATGTGATGTACAAAATTGTTAGTTTAATTCTAATAAATATATTATTGTGTGATTTTATATTGTGATTCTTTTTTTAAAAAAAAATATGTGTACTCATATACACATGCCAGAAGTGAAACTTCTTTTCAATAAAGTAATCAAAAGGTACACGGACAAGCGTATGCCTAAAACTCGTAGATGAACAAATTCATCAGAATAAAGCAAGTAACAAAATTAAGAAATGTAGTAGGAAGAGAAGCGGTAAATACACGGGATAAAAATTTAAGTAGAAAATGATCAATGTTTTAAATAAATTAAATTTTTACAATTATTTCATATTAACACATCGTATGCGGACAACGCGTCTCGATGATGTCTTTCACGCTGTAGTAATAGTATGCAAAAGACGTCGAGACGTTGTCCGTATACAATGTGTTAAGTAAGATTAATATTCATTTTCAAATTAAAACTTTTATAAAATTATGAATTATGAAAATTTATTCGTTTTCGTTTGGAATTTCTTCGATTTCCACTGCTTCCTCCGGTGGTGACTGAGTAGGTATAAACGATACAATTGGTTTTTGATAAGTAAAATTTTTGCGCAATAGACTTTACCATCTTAATTTTTAATTACTATTGTATAATATATAATATACAATTAGATCAATATTTTAAAAATTAAACAATTAAAGGAAATACTCACAAGTACTTAAATACTAATTAAATACTTTAATATAACTGCAATAAATAGCATCTATTTAGATACTATTTATAGATAATTGATAATTTTATAACACTACATAAAATTCAATAAATCTTCAAAATGACACCTGAGAACAAAGAATTCATTACAAATAAAACAACAGATAATCTCAAAACTGTTATAGGTTTCGATAATTTTTTTTTAATACCACGTGTTTTTAATAGTATTTCTTTTATTTGATAAATAGATTACTCAAAATAATGTTATAAAATACTATATACTGTATATATTGGTATACGTGCCAATTCCCTCAATTTCGTGTTGTTTGCTAAATTTTTAAATACCGCGTGGATTTAATTGACTGTTATTTTTATGATTATTGAAGTTAATATTATGATGAGGTTATAAAAATTAATATACTTATCAAAAATATCAATTTTATCGCACTGAATAACACTCTTATTAATAAAACACAATTGACAACAACTGATTGTATATAAAAATTACTAAACATAATGACATCATTCAAATAGTAAACATACGTGCTGCCTGCATTAATAGCTATCGCTATCTAATCACATACTAAAAAAGCGCGTATCGTGATGGACTTTTTCTCACTCTTCGTCTAAGCATTTATGCAGATTCAAATCTGGCGCTAATAAAATTCGTACTCACGTTCCGTCTCTCTTTCCGTCATATAGGTCTCATTTCCGCGTCAGTAATTTTTTTACTCTCAACGCCGCTAAAGAAGTTTCACTTCAAAAAGGTTCAACGTGTTCAGTTGAATCAACAAATAAAGTAAGACATCATTTATTGTTTATTTTTATTTTATTGAATGTATATCTTCGTTAAATTTTCAATACAGACCTTCATCCACGTCTTTAAAGTTTTCAGCATATCTTACTAAATAATCTAACGTAAATCTATAGATTACAGGATCATTTATCAATAGATAATTATTTTTAAGTCAACTCATACATACATACAATATATATATATATATATATATATATATATATATATATATGTATATATATATATATATGTCGAATCAGAAAAAAAATATTTTGTCTAATAATTACCTGAAGTTTACATGATATTTTCGGGGTTAGTTTGGCTGCCTATCTTATGATAAATTGCCTATGGTGAGTGTTATTTTCGATATGTGTTGGTGAGATTTTATAATAATACAGGAAAAATTTCAAAAAACCTGTTTTATATATATATATATATATATATATATATATATATATATATATATATATATATATATATATATACCAATGCATACATGTTTGTGTAAAAGAAACTACACACGTTTCTTTTTAATAAAATACAAATTTAGGTATCATTGTTTATTTATTTTAAAAGTTAAATTTGTAGTGTACATTGAAAGTATATCTTTATTCATACGTCGATTGTATTTAACCAGTTGCGCTAGACTGACGTGCTGTGTACGTCAACTGCTATCTGTACAAAATGTTGATAAGACGTACATAGCACGTCGTGTGATTTTTGCTAAGTTAAAATAACATCGGAGTTCAGTTAGCAAGTGTCACACTTTTGTTTTGAAGGTATACAAGTGTTTTTTTGTAGAACTTCATTAATTTTACATATTTTCATTGAATAATAATCAAGTAACTACAAAACACATTTTTTTTTATTATTACAAAAAACTATTTGATCAAAAAACTATTTTATTCTGATAATAGCGCATCAGAAAATGATTTATGTAGACCTTTAGTTGATTTTGTATACACCCTCTTTTTAGATAACTAGTATTCGTCACCAAAACTGTATCGAAAATTATATTTGCAAAAAATTAATACTATCGGAACAGTCAGATCTAATAGAAAAAATATGCCAAAAGATTTCGCAGCGACAAAATTAAAAAGATTAATTAAGTTTTTTCAAGATCTTGCAATGGTATCTTGGCTGTAAAATGGAAGGACAAAAAAGATATATATTTGCTTTCTTCAAAACATTCCAAAGCAGAAATGATTACTGTGATGTATTTGACATTGATGATACATTGTAAGTGATTGAGTTGTGATGTGATTTGTGATGTAATGGACACTGTTAGGACATTGTAGGCGATCAGCTGTGTGATTGTATATATGGTGCTATGCCTTGCTGGGAACAGCAGTTATGCATAGACTCAGCTGGAGTGTACATCGACTCCGGCACGTTCGGATATAACAGTTGGCGACGAGGAAGAAAAGAATCCGCGCAATAATTTGTAAAGTATCACGCCGGATAGTAGCACATGTTGAAAAATGAGGTTATGTGATGCAGAAAAGCATGGTTGTAGTATAAATACTAGTAACTAGTAAATCTAAAAGTGAAATAGTGAACTAATAGTTAAATTAATTGTGTTTAAATCAGTGTAACATAAAGTAAATAAGGATAAAAGTGTTATTACGGAATCGGCACAGTCGGGATCTGCTGCATCGTCGGCCACATCGATAGTGGAAGTTACACGAATTCAGACGAAGGAGACAACATGGCGGACTCAAAGTATCAGTTAGAAGATGATTGGGATATTTTTGAAGAAAAACTGGAATGCTATTTTATAAAAAAAAATATAACAGATAATAAGGTAAAAGTCGCTACATTAGTAACTCGCTTAAGTAACAATGCACATGCGCTGCTCAAACGACTCACTCACCCAACTAAAATTATAGAAAATACTTACGAAAACAACATAAAAGCTATGTCGGCACATCTTAAACCGAAACCATCAGAAGCAATGGAACGTTGCACGTTCCACTCATCAAAGCAGGAGCAAAACGAGTCAGTAGCTGACTACGTATCAAGATTAAGAGAGATCGCACTTAATTGTAATTTTGAAAAACTAGACGACTCGCTCAGAGATCAGTTAGTGTGTGGCGTGAGTGACAAAAGAGCAAAGATAAAGTTATTTGAAGAAAAGGAATTAACTTTACAAAAAGCATACGATATAGCATTGGCCCACGAATCAGCGATAAAAAACGCCGCAAAATCCAGCAACACCCTAGAAAAAAAAAATTTCAAGATGGATATGTACGCGTTGAGCACCAATTCAAGCCCGGCGTGGCAAAACCAACAAGGAGCTAACAGCAGCGGCAGAGGAAGGGGAAAACCACGCATCGACGGTAGCAGTAACGAGCAGCAACAGCAATCTCAGCGGCAAGGTGAATCGAGCGGACGACAAACACGTGGAGTGATATGTTATTGTTGTGGTAAGCACGGCCATATAAATCGCGAGTGTCGTTATCGTGAATATATATGTAGAAAGTGTAACAGAAAAGGGCATTTAGCAGTTGTGTGTAGAAAAGTAGCGTCTGAGAGAGTAAAAAAAAATAACTGAAACGGATGAGTATGATGAGTACGCAGAAAAACCTTCCGATTATGATCTGTTTAATATTCATCAAAATAATATTGCAATGGTAAGCGATAACTATAATATTGATTGTAAAGAGTACGTTAATACAAATAATGAATATGTTAACTCGAATAGAAGCGCAAAAATTGCTACAGCGCTAGACAAACAAAAAAATATTATTGAACTTAACTGTAAAAATCTATATAATCACGCAAGTACAAACAACTCGGGAATATTGCCTATGTTAGTAAGTGTAAATATTAATGGTAAAGATATTAACTTTGAAATTGATACCGGTAGTTATGCTGCAGTCATATCAGAGAAAATTTATTACAAGCAATTTTCAAACTTAACTATTTCTAAAACTAATACTGACCTAAAAGCCTACGATGGAAAATCGTTAGTGCCAATAGGCGAGTTAACTGATCTGACAGCAATTTTTAATAATAAACAAAATCGAGTAAAATGTTTTATTTTGCCTGGCACAGGACTGGCTTTAATGGGACGTCAATGGCTTGAGCAGTTTGGCGCATGGCCGCTAATGATACCTAACTTAAAGACTAAAGAAATAAACAATATTACAAGTAACTTGCGTAATTATATAATAAATAAGTTTAAAACTTTATTTAATGAGTCGCCCGGCATGTACAATAAAAGCAAAATTAAAATTCATTTAAAAGAAAACACACGTGCCGTAGCATTGAAATGTCGTCATGTTGCACATGCGCTAAAACCGAAAGTAGAAAAAACTCTGAATAATTTAGTAGAATTAGGGCACTTAAAACAAGTAGACGTTTCGGAATGGGCTACACCAATTGTGCCAGCATTGAAAGGGAACGGTGAAGTTTGAATTTGTGGAGATTTCAAATTAACCCTAAATCCAAATATAATTATCGATAAATACCCATTGCACACGATTGATGACATTTTCGCAATACTTCAAGGTGGTGTAGTATATTCCGAACTTGATTTAACTCATGAATATATGCAATTTCTTGTTGACGAGGAGAGTGAAAAACTACTAACTATTATTACTCACAAAGGGTTATTCAGATACACCAAAATTCCGGAAGGAATTTCTGCGGCGCCAGCAGATGTGCAACGTAAGATGGACGAGTGTTTACGTGGGATTAACGGGGTTGTAGCTTACTTAGATAATATATACATAACTGGCAAAACAGAGAAAGAGCATGAGGCGAATTTATTAAAAACATGCGAAAGATTAGAAGAATGTAATTTACGAACAAACTTGAGAAAATGTAAGTTTAAGCAATCAAGAATAGAAGTGCTAGGTTTTGTTATCGATAAAGATGGGTTGCATAAGTCTAATTCAAAGGTAAAGGCCATGGTAGATGCACCACGTCCAAAAAATGAAAAAGAGCTCGCATCATTCCTAGGGCTTGTAAATTTTTACGCTAGATTTTTAAAAAACAGATCTATTAATTTAAAACCATTGTACGATTTATTAAATAAAAAAATACCAAATTGGAATGATTCGTGCAACAGAGCATTTAAGTGGGTTAAAAGCGAGTTAAGCTCGCCAGATTTTTTAGCGCATTACGATCCTAAACAAGAAATTATATTGGCATGCGACGCGTCGGACTATGGTTTATCCGCGGTATTATCACATAAATATGAAAATGGTGCTGAAAGACCAATAGCGTACGCATCAAAAAAAATTCCATCAACGGAAATGAAACGCGCGATTATCGATAAGGAGGCAATGGCTATTGTTTTCGGTTTCAAACGTTTTTTCCAGTTTATATTTGGGAAAGAAATAACATTAAGAACAGATAATAAACCATTAGAATTGATTCTAGGACCAAGAAAAGGTTTACCACAAACAGCAGATAATCGATTACAACGTTATGCATATTTTCTTTCCGGGTTCAAGTACCGTATAGAACATGTTAAATCCGAAAAGAATGCCAACGCAGACGCCCTTTCGCGACTTCCGGTGGAAGATGACACGGATATATCGGACATGTATGATCCTATAAATTCATTTATTTTTTTTTTTTTGAAGAAAATGCGACGGCGTTCGACAGTAAAATGTTAGAGTCGGAAAGTAAAAAAGACGAAATTCTAAAAAATGTTATACGTTATGTAACACATGATTGGCCTAGTTTTGATAAATTGTCAGAAGAAATAAAAAAAATACTACAAAATTCGATTTGAACTAACAGTCGAAAAAGGATGTTTGTTTTGGGGAGTGCGTGCGTGTATCCCAGAATCAATGCGATATGCAATTTTGAATGAATTACACGCAACCCATTTCGGCGTAGTTAAAATGAAAATGTTCGCACGCTCTTATGTATACTGGCCAGGTATAGACGTCGCAATTGAAAAATTAGCGAATGAGTATAAAACATGCTTAGTTGAAAGAAAAGCGCCAAACAAAACTCCGCTAACAACTTGGCCGTGGCCAAGCAAAGTATGGGGGCGTATTCACTGTGATTTTGCGAAATTTGAAGGCGACATGTATTTGATTATTATTGATGCTAATAGTAAGTGGCCTGAAATAATAAATTGTAAAAATAATACGGATACGAAAAGAGTAATCAAAGAATTAAAAAGTCTTTTTGTTCGGTTCGGGTTACCATTACACTGCGTCACAGATGGAGGTCCGCAATTTAGTAGTGCGGAATTTTTAAATTTTCTAAAATCAAATAGAGTAGAGCATACCTTTTCGCCTCCGTATCACCCAGCCACCAACGGAGCGGCAGAGAATTTTATTCAAACGTTTAAGCACAAGGTAAATAAAATTATAAAAGGGGGAAAGAGTGTGGATCAGGCGGTGAACATGTTTTTGTTCGACTATAGAAATTATCCACATATCACTACAGGTAGAAGCCCGGCAACCATCATGTATAATCGCGAGATAAGAACACGATTTGACTGTTTAAGACCGAATTTAACCAAATACGTAGAAAGCCAACAAAGGCGTCAGATTGTATCAAGACCGGGTAACCGAAATGTGGATATAACTGTAGGCGACGATGTGTTTATGGATGCTCACGGGGTTAGAGAGCAAAAGAGAGTCCCGGCAAAAGTAGTAAAACAAACGGCTCCGTCTACATACGTTGTACAAGCGGATACGGGACAGTTGCATAAGCGCCATGTAGATCAGTTGATCAAGCCACCTTTGCGACGCTCCCAAAGACTTCTTACTAAACAAGGGGAGAAGTTGTGATGTATTTGACATTGATGATACATTGTAAGTGATTGAGTTGTGATGTGATTTGTGATGTAATGGACACTGTTAGGACATTGTAGGCGATCAGCTGTGTGATTGTATATATGGTGCTATGCCTTGCTGGGAACAGCAGTTATGCATAGACTCAGCTGGAGTGTACATCGACTCCGGCACGTTCGGATATAACAATTACAACAAAAAATAAAAAAATTAGAAATTATACCGATCAAAATGGAAACATTACAAAACCTAATATAGTTTTAGATTACAATGATGGTATGGGTAGAGTAAGTAGACCTGGAAGATAGCTATTTATCATCTTTTCCTTTAGTGAGAAAATTTGCAAAAAGTTACAGAAAAATATTTTTTTATCTAATGGATATGGAATTTTTTAATACCTCTATTCTATTCGGTAAAATAACGAACGTACTAAAACTCAAGAAATACTCTTTTCAAAAGTTATTAATAAATTTGTTAATCAATTTAAGAGTTTTACTATAATGTTAATGCGCGTGTGTGTCTAAAACTTTATAAAAAAATGATTTCAAATACAAACTCGCTGCTAATTGCTTTGGACGGATTTGCCACGCGTGCATGTTAATTAATTGCCAGCGCAACTGGTTAATGATTATTTGAATTTTTATTTTTTTATTTAATGTTTAAATCAATGTTGTTCGGATATGTATAATAAAAGATATATGTAATTGTACCTTTTTTTATTATATTCATTTATATAAATATAACTTGAACTGATTTTTAAGAACATATACACCTGTCCAGGCACGCCCCAAGGGGATCGACCGCCCGTGTGCGAAAATATCTCGGCCGCTCTCATTCCCAAATTGCACTTCTTTCATGGCAGACTATTGAATGACATTTATTAACTTCAAGGGAAAGGATATTCGAAATATTAAGAGAAATGTGTTAGAAATACAATGATAGTATGTGTTTGTATTCGAAAATGGTCTCTCAGTAAAATGTAGTTAAACGCTATAATCAAGTAACGCCGAACAAGTCAAAATATTACATAAAAGCTGATGTGGCTAGACAAACTTAAAAAATGTGTTGTTACACATATCTAAAAATTAAAGGTAGCCGAGTGTTTTTCTTGAAATCGGCCGCCCCTAAAGCTCTCCCGCCCGTGTGCATTGCACATATGGAAGGGGTGGGCCTGCACCTGTCTTAACTTTTAATAAATATGTTAACAACTTTAAATTATATACGAGTAGTTTAACTTAAAATTTGTTCTTTGTCGTATTTTCATTAAGTATTGTTGCATCGATATTGGTAATTTATTGTCTTTGGTAGTCTGTCATTTAATTTCAAATTAATGTGGATATTTACTCACATTAATGTTCTTTGGATTGTACTGTTTAATTATTTCATACAATTTTCGTTTTTCTATAATTTTAATAACATTTTGTATGCACAGAAAAAAATTCTTTTAATAATTGAATACACATAGTTAAATTAATAATTCAATACGACTCTATACATTGATTTAATCGCATAAAATTAATTGGGATATACACTTATTAATGTTGATTCGACTGTACTATCTAATTTTTTATAGACTTCAGATTTTTGAAGCGAAACGTCTTTAGCGGCGTTGGGGTAAAATTTTTACATGAAACGGAAGCCACATATATAGCTAACTATATAGCAAAACTCTAATATGTATAGTATGCTCAGCGGGTTTTTTGAAAATTTTCTCGTGGTCTCACATTCCTAAACACATCAATACACAAACACCTGTTTTCATTGCATACTGGTAAAATATCTTAGCAGATAACACACCACATCGACTCATTATCTCATTTACTGTAAAATTTATGTGTATATATATATATATATATATATATATATATATAATATATATATATATATATATATATACATACTTTAGATCAATAAATTTTATTTGAATTTGCATAGATGATAGAGAGAGGAAAGGGGTAGTGAGGTCCATCACGCATGCGCGTCGATTTAATATGATTGAGCATCAGGCAGTACGTTGTTTTACTATAATGTTACTATTTTGTTAGTAATTATTGTTTACAATTAATCTGTGAATTGTGTTTAATTAAGAGTGTTATTCGGTGTCGCCGGTGGGCTGGTAACATTCGTCTAGATTCGTCCATCTTCCCGTAATCAGCTTCTAATTAGCGAAATATTTCAAGCCACGTACTCTTTGTCATTTTTCTACTTATAATTTTTACAATTTTTGTCCCATATGCATGGGTATAATTAAATTGGTTCTAATGTATTGAATATTTGTAGCCACGCTTTTTGATTTTTCTTTTTATAATATTTATGTTTTTTATTCCAGTTGGATGGATATGATTTATCTTCATTAAAAATATTATATTGTATTTAAATTAAATATTATAATTATATTGTAATGTGTAAATATTATATTGTATTTAAATTCTGTCACATTATTGAAAATGCTGAATTCGTTATTTTCAATTTAGTTTGTTGAAACCAATATTTTAAAAAATATACAAAATAAACGATGCACACCATAAAATAATTAACACACCACAAAATATAAAATATTAAAACATTAGTAATTTGAATAATTCTATATTTAATTTAATTCACTATTTTCTTTAATTAGAAACATTACATTTTTTTGATAAATATATTCCTTTGTTTTTTAATTTTCCTTTTGGTTCTTAATGGATTTTAGAAATGCACGTTTCAAATTTTGCATTTTTTTTATTTTATTACTCCATAAAATATTAAAAACAACATAAAATAACAAAAACACCATAAATTAATTAACACACCATAAAATAATAAAATATGAAAACAATAACAATTTCAAGAATTCCATATTTAATCTTCTTCACTGTTGTTTTCTATGAGGAACATTAAATGCTCCTGATAAATATATTTCTTTATTTTCCTTTTGGTTATTAATAGATTTTTCCATTTCATTAAGTATTCCATTTTCCTTATTAAATTAATTCGGAATTGTTTTTTGATCTTTCTTGCAAACGCATTTATTTTTCAATTTTTCGTTTTTTATTTTACGTGCTAATTGTCGCCGGTGGACTGGGATGATACGCCGGTGGACTGGGAAGTTACGACGCCGTTAGACATATATATATATATATATATATATATATATATATATATATATATATATATATATATATATATATATATATATATATATATATATATATATATAAATATATATATATATATATATATATATATATTAAAAACAATTATATATTAAAGGTTTTCCATTTTCCTTATTAAATTACCCTGGAATTGTTATTTGATGTTTCTTGCCGACGCATTTATTTTTCCATTATTCCTTTTTTATTTTACGTGCAAATTGACGCCGGTGGGCATATATATTGAAAACCATTATACACGATTTTTTTCCATTTTCCTTGGTTTGTTTATTTCGTTGTTGGTTGGTTATGGATCTTCTGAAAGCATTTTTTAAATTCTGCCATGATTCAAATTCTGCCTGAAAACTTACTTATCTTCTCATTTTCAATGTCGTCCATCTTATCATAATTTTTTTCTTTCTTATAATTTTTTAATCTTCTCCTCGTATTAAAAATGTTAGTTCACTTTGATATTTATATTTTTTTGAGTTTTTATCTTCAATTTGTTTTTTAAAGATTTTTTCTGGGCATCATATATGTTATTCCATTTTTTTTAGCATTTTTTCTAAAAATGTATTAGGAATACGTAAACATCTGTCTTTATTAATTTTTAACCGGATTTTTTCATTCACTTTTAGAAGGTAAAAATAAAATTCCAGATACAATTTTATTATTTATAAAAACAGCAAAAATTAAAATAAAACAAGAGATAAAAATTGCCTCGACGTTTATTGAGGCAATCATTTTTATTTTTTCGTTTGTTTAAACCAAACTTTAAAAAGTATACAAAATAAACGATATAACTTCGAATTTAATTTATTCAATAATGTCAGGTACTAAAACTTATTGTTTTTTTACTTATTGCACGATTTGAAACTAGCCGTTATTTTCAATCGTGAAAAAGAGCTAAGAGCCGTACAATTTAGTCACCAAGTTTGAATAACCTTCAAAGGAAAACTTGAAAAAAGTTGTATCTGAATATTTAATTAATCGAAAAGTGAATTTCTTAAATATAAAAATAATTTAGAAAACTTACTTATCTTTTTTTTTCACTTTCATCCAATTTATTATAATTATTGTCTATTTCTTGACATATTTGATCCCAAATGGTGTTATTATATTTTATTTTTTTATAATTTTCGTTTTCTTTATCCCATATAGATGGGATTTTTTTTATACATTTTATTAAATTTTTAATCTCGTATGGAAATTCCATTTTCAACTGTAAATATCAAAATATATATAGATCGTTCGATGGCTAAAAGTGAACTAAAATTTGATGGCTGAAATACTCTTAATCTAAAAGCCGGATGTCGTGTGGGACAACAAATCAGAACTATATATTTTATTAGATCAGTGACCCTTCCTACGAAACATTGAGTACGAGAAATGAGTTTTCAATCAATTCTATTGAATATAAAATTAATATCAATAAAATTATTTAGACTGAACTTTTTTATGATATCATAAATAATAACAAATAAATATAATATAAATAATAATAATAAATATAAATAATAACAAATAAATATTTTTAGATATGTGTAACAACACATTTTTTAAGTTTGTCTAGCCACATCAGCTTTTATGTAATATTTTGACTTGTTCGGCGTTACTTGATTATAGCGTTTAACTACATTTTACTGAGAGACCATTTTCGAATACAAACACATACTATCATTGTATTTCTAACACATTTCTCTTAATATTTCGAATATCCTTTCCCTTGAAGTTAATAAATATCATTCAATAGTCTGCCATGAAAGAAGTGCAATTTGGGAATGAGAGCGGCCGAGATATTTTCGCACACGGGCGGCCGATCCCCTTGGGGCGTGCCTGGACAGGTGTATATGTTCTTAAAAATCAGTTCAAGTTATATTTATATAAATGAATATAATAAAAAAAGGTACAATTACATATATCTTTTATTGTACATATCCGAACAACATTGATTTAAACATTAAATAAAAAAATAAAAATTCAAATAATCATTAACCAGTTGCGCTGGCAATTAATTAACATGCACGCGTGGCAAATCCGTCCAAAGCAATTAGCAGCGAGTTTGTATTTGAAATCATTTTTTTATAAAGTTTTAGACACACACGCGCATTAACATTATAGTAAAATTCTTAAATTGATTAACAAATTTATTAATAACTTTTGAAAAGAGTATTTCTTGAGTTTTGGTACGTTCGTTATTTTACCGAATAGAATAGAGGTATTAAAAAAATCCATATCCATTAGATAAAAAAATATTTTTCTGTAACATTTTGCAAATTTTCTCACTAAAGGAAAAGATGATAAATAGCTATCTTACAGGTCTACTCTACCCATACCATCATTGTAATCTAAAACTATATTAGTTTTTGTAATGTTTCCATTTTGATCGGTATAATTTCTAATTTTTTTATTTTTTGTTGTAATATTTCTGCTTTGGAATGTTTTGAAGAAAGCAAATATATATCTTTTTTGTCCTTCCATTTTACAGCCAAGATACCATTGCAAGATCTTGAAAAAACTTAATTCATCTTTTTAATTTTGTCGCTGCGAAATCTTTTGGCATATTTTTTCTATTAGATCTGACTGTTCCGATAGTATTAATTTTTTGCAAATATAATTTTCGATACAGTTTTGGTGACGAATACTAGTTATCTAAAAAGAGGGTGTATACAAAATCAACTAAAGGTCTACATAAATCATTTTCTGATGCGCTATTATCAGAATAAAATAGTTTTTTGATCAAATAGTTTTTTGTAATAATAAAAAAAAATGTGTTTTGTAGTTACTTGATTATTATTCAATGAAAATATGTAAAATTAATGAAGTTCTACAAAAAAACACTTGTATACCTTCAAAACAAAAGTGTGACACTTGCTAACTGAACTCCGATGTTATTTTAACTTAGCAAAAATCACACGACGTGCTATGTACGTCTTATCAACATTTTGTACAGATAGCAGTTGACGTACACAGCACGTCAGTCTAGCGCAACTGGTTAAATACAATCGACGTATGAATAAAGATATACTTTCAATGTACACTACAAATTTAACTTTTAAAATAAATAAACAATGATACCTAAATTTGTATTTTATTAAAAAGAAACGTGTGTAGTTTCTTTTACACAAACATGTATGCATTGGTATATATATATATATATATATATATATATATATATAAAACAGGTTTTTTGAAATTTTTCCTGTATTATTATAAAATCTCACCAACACATATCGAAAATAACACTCACCATAGGCAATTTATCATAAGATAGGCAGCCAAACTAACCCCGAAAATATCATGTAAACTTCAGGTAATTATTAGACAAAATATTTTTTTTCTGATTCGACATATATATATATATATATATATATATATATATATATATATATATATATATTGTATGTATGTATGAGTTGACTTAAAAATAATTATCTATTGATAAATGATCCTGTAATCTATAGATTTACGTTAGATTATTTAGTAAGATATGCTGAAAACTTTAAAGACGTGGATGAAGGTCTGTATTTAAAATTTAACGAAGATATACATTCAATAAAATAAAAATAAACAATAAATGATGTCTTACTTTATTTGTTGATTCAACTGAACACGTTGAACCTTTTTGAAGTGAAACTTCTTTAGCGGCGTTGAGAGTAAAAAATTTACTGGCGCGGAAATGAGACCTATATGACGGAAAGAGAGACGGAACGTGAGTACGAATTTTATTAGCGCCAGATTTGAATCTGCATAAATGCTTAGACGAAGAGTGAGAAAAAGTCCATCACGATACGCGCTTTTTTAGTATGTGATTAGATAGCGATAGCTATTAATGCAGGCAGCACGTATGTTTACTATTTGAATGATGTCATTATGTTTAGTAATTTTTATATACAATCAGTTGTTGTCAATTGTGTTTTATTAATAAGAGTGTTATTCAGTGCGATAAAATTGATATTTTTGATAAGTATATTAATTTTTATAACCTCATCATAATATTAACTTCAATAATCATAAAAATAACAGTCAATTAAATCCACGCGGTATTTAAAAATTTAGCAAACAACACGAAATTGAGGGAATTGGCACGTATACCAATATATACAGTATATAGTATTTTATAACATTATTTTGAGTAATCTATTTATCAAATAAAAGAAATACTATTAAAAACACGTGGTATTAAAAAAAAATTATCGAAACCTATAACAGTTTTGAGATTATCTGTTGTTTTATTTGTAATGAATTCTTTGTTCTCAGGTGTCATTTTGAAGATTTATTGAATTTTATGTAGTGTTATAAAATTATCAATTATCTATAAATAGTACCTAATAGATGCTATTTATTGCAGTTATATTAAAGTATTTAATTAGTATTTAAGTACTTGTGAGTATTTCCTTTAATTGTTTAATTTTTAAAATATTGATCTAATTGTATATTATATATTATACAATAGTAATTAAAAATTAAGATGGTAAAGTCTATTGCGCAAAAATTTTACTTATCAAAAACCAATTGTATCGTTTATACCTACTCAGTCACCACCGGAGGAAGCAGTGGAAATCGAAGAAATTCCAAACGAAAACGAATAAATTTTCATAATTCATAATTTTATAAAAGTTTTAATTTGAAAATGAATATTAATCTTACTTAACACATTGTATACGGACAACGTCTCGACGTCTTTTGCATACTATTACTACAGCGTGAAAGACATCATCGAGACGCGTTGTCCGCATACGATGTGTTAATATGAAATAATTGTAAAAATTTAATTTATTTAAAACATTGACCATTTTCTACTTAAATTTTTATCCCGTGTATTTACCGCTTCTCTTCCTACTACATTTCTTAATTTTGTTACTTGCTTTATTCTGATGAATTTGTTCATCTACGAGTTTTAGGCATACGCTTGTCCGTGTACCTTTTGATTACTTTATTGAAAAGAAGTTTCACTTCTGGCATGTGTATATGAGTACACATATTCTTTTTTTTAAAAAAGAATCACAATATAAAATCACACAATAATATATTTATTAGAATTAAACTAACAATTTTGTACATCACATTTAACATTATTAACAAACAATTTATAATCTGTAATCACAGCTGATATATTTATATACATTTTTTTATAAAACCTACAGTATATATATATATATATATATATATATATATATAATGACGTGCATAAGTATTTTCCATATAGATAACAAGCAATTTATTGATATAATTCAATAGTCGTTAAATTGAAAAAAAAGATTTAATTGATAATAAATATTATATTCATTAGAAAAAAATACAAAAAACAATAATTAATTCTATTATATAGTAGAAATTGTTAAAATAAGAACAGTAGGTTACATTATTGCTATACAACAGAATTCACCACTTTTAATATTATACAGAAGAAATATCAACAATTTTTTAAAAAAAACAGTTTAATATCTTGCGTGTGTCCTTTTCTTTTTACTACTGCATTTAAACGATTCGCCATTGAATAATTTTTTTTTTTGTAGCTTCCAATGTTATATTTTCCCATTTCTTTTGAAATAGGGATTAGAGTTGTTCCTTGGAGATAATATGGTGATGTCGAATTTCTCTCTCTAATAAATCCCAAAAATGTTCCATGGGATTCAGAGCGGGAGATTGTGGTGGTGTTTTCAGTGTATGTGGAATATTGTAGAAGACCCAAAACTTCACTATATGAGCAGTATGTTTTGAGTTATCACGTTGGAATTGATATTCGTTATTCAAACACAATTTTTTAGTATTTTCTTTTGAATTTTTTTTATATTTAAATATTGGAACATATTCATGGTTTTGTCGATAAAAACTATGTTTCCAACTTCAGAAATGATCATGCAACCCCACACCAGGACATCACCATCACCATCACCATGCTTAACAGTTTTGTGTATATCGTTCTCTTGTAGTTCTGTATTTTAAATACAGAATTGACTTTAGTCAGAAAATAAAACCTTGTTCCAAAACTCCTCATTAGACTTATTTCTATAATCATTTGCAAATTGAAACCTTCTGGTTTGGTTCACTTTATTCATAGCTGATTTTTTTTCTACAGGCGGGAGCGTTATAACCAGCCTTTTTAAGAACTATCCGTACTGTACAGGATGTAGTTTTTTTTCAATATATTTATCTAACTGTGCTGCGACACAGGCCAAGCTTATTTTAGGCTCTCTCTTAATAATATTAATTACATTACGTTGTTCACGTACTGTACGTTTGGATGGCTGATCAGTTCTTTGGCAATTTTCTAAGCTTCCTGTATCATTAAAGCGTTTCATTGTATCACGGACAGTAGTATGACTCTTGAATACTATTTTTGAAATTTCCTTATATGATTTATTTTATTTGGTGTAAATTTATAATTATTTTTCTCTCGGATATATAAGATTAGCTTTCCTGGAGATAACCCCCGACGCCAGCTGTGTCTTGACATTTGTGGATAATCTTCCTTTCTGGTGTTAGCCATGAAATACGCAACCTGGGAAAATTTTCTTTTTGTTTGTGTTCCATTTTTGAAATATCTTTCGATTCAGAACTGTTCAAAGCTCCGGCTCGTATGGTCGGCGCCAATACAATTCGTACAACTCCATCCCACTCCCAGTCAAACGGAATCGTCGAATGAGATTACACCGTACGCTGAAAGCAGCCCTCATGTGCCAAGCATCCACGCCTTGGCCAAAGATCCTCCCAACAGTCATCCTGGGACTGCGCACAAGCCTAAAGTAAGATCTGAATATCTCACCGACCGAACTCGTCTATGGAACTCCACTTCGAGTACCAAGCAAATTCTTCACGTCAGAAAACGCGTAAACCGAACCTCAAAGCTTCCTGGAGAAAATTAGGAAGAACATTCGGAAGATCAGACCAATACAAACAGCCCACCACATTAAAGCACGCTGCCTCAAACACAAGGATCTAGAGCTGCACCCACATGTTCCGCAAAGTCGACTCCATTCGTCGTCCGCTGGACCCGCCTTACACAGGTCCTCATGAAGTGGTCAAGCGAATCGACGATCGAGTCTTAGTCATCAATTTTCTTAATCTAGTAAGATCTCAACCTAGCTTGTGGAATACAGAAAATGATCATTATGGGAAAAAATCAAACAAAATAGCCTGGCGTGACATATGCAACGATCTATAACATACATACGATGCCGTGGATGAATGTGATCAGAAAACTATAAGTGAAGCTATACCAGGGACACTTTCCCGCCTACCGGCGACACTTTTTACGTAAAATGATAAAGGAAAAATATAGGAACGAGACAAAGATGATGCACAAGCTGAAGAAACTGCACCACTACGCCGATCTACACACCAGCACAAGCCAGTCAACTGGGACGACTATATAACATTTATGACTCTAAGCAACGACCCAGCGGATCCAGAAAGTGTTGAAGAAGCGCTGAATTCTTCATACCGAGAAAAATGGCTCAAAGTCATCCAAACCCATCCAAACGTATGTTCGGCGAAACAGAAGTCCCGTTTCTCAGCCATTTAGTGTCAAACGCGGGTATTCGACCGCTACCAGAGAAGGTACAAGCAATCGTTGAATATCCTCGACCAGAGCACGCCAAGTCACTGAGAAAGTTTCTCGGCATGATTAATTTCTATAGACCATGCATGTCAGACACAGCAAAGACGCAAGCCACACTCAATGACATGCTAAATGGTAACATCAAAGGCAAAGCTACTCTCAAATGGACGGAAGAATCGTGCGAAGCGTTTCCCAAATACGTATTCCAAATACATTTTTAGAAAAAATGCTAAAAAAAAAAATGGAAAACATTACGTGACGGTTACAACAAATCACTGAAGAATCAAGTAAAAAAAAAACAAAAATGTATAAACTCCAAAATGAATTATTATTTTTATTATAAATATAGATGGCTGCCAAGTCCGACATCTTGACTACATCGGCCAATTTTCAACAGATATTCGTCACGTGTCCGGCAAAGACAATGTCGTAGCCGACGCACTTTCGCGCATCGAGGCCGTCGAAACTAATCAGACTCTCGATTACAGCAAACTTGCAGCAGCACAAAAGGAAGACGACGAGCTGCAAACGCTGTTACATTCAGGATCTGCGCTTCAACTAAAGCTCGTGCAGATAACTAACTCGAATGCACTCATCTACTGCGATTTTTCAACCACCAGAGCAAGACCCTTTATCACACAGAATTTCCGGAGAGCAGCTTTCAACTCAGTACATCAGCTAGCCCACGCGGGGATAAAGTCAACAGTGAAACAAATGAAAAAAAGCTTTGTGTGGCCGTCTATCGAAGCCGACTGTCGTACTTGGGCAAGAACTTGCCTGCAGTGCCAGCAATCGAAAATCACACGACACGTCTCATCTCCAGTTAGTAACTTTTCACCTCCTTCCGCACGATTCGAGCACGTGCACATCGACATCGTGATAATGCCGTCATCGAAAAGCTGTCGGTATTGCCACACGTGCGTCGATCGATATACTCGATGGCCTGAAGCTTTTCCTATGCAGGATCAAGAAGCAGAAACGGTCGCGCGCACCTTCTACCAAGGGTGGGTCTGCCGATTTGGCACACCTCTCCGACTAACTAGCGACCAAGGCCGCCAATTCGAGTCCCAGCTCTTTCAATCACTCAATCGATTGACAGGGACAACTCACCTACATACCACGGCTTACCACCCAGCTGCAAACGGGATGGTCGAACGTCTCCATAGGCAACTAAAAGCCTCAATTAGATGCCATCAAAATGCACAATGGACACGGATTTTGCCAACAGTCCTAATGGGTATACGATCAGCTTGGAAAGAGGATTTAAAGGCCACAGCTGCAGAACTCATGTACGGCGAGCCGCTCCGACTGCCAGGCCAGTTCCTCATACCACCAAAGGAGGACACATGCGACACAGCAGCTTTCCTCAGTTGCGTGAACACATGCAGCAACTCACCCCGGAAGAACCCAGGCGACACGGCACCGACAAGACGTTCGTATTCAAAGATCTAGCCACAGCACAACATGTTTTCGTGCGCCACGACGCAGTGAGAAGACCACTCGAGATGCCATACGATGGGCCCTATCCTGCCATCAGCCGCAGCGAAAAATTCTTCGTGGTGAACATCATGGGTCAACACAAAGCCGTGTCGATCGATCGCCTCAAGCTAGTATATGTGCTGAACGACCACATGCCCGAAGAGAGAAGAACGATTACGGTGTACCAGGCACCGCCACAGGAAGCACAGCAAGAGCAGCCACCCGTCGCACCAAGAGTACAGTTTCAGGAACCACCTTGACGATCAGGACGAAAAAGCCGCTGCGTCGAGCGATATCAAGCCGGGTTCAAATAAAACCAATTAAAATTGTACCTCCTTATACATCTCAAAATCTCAGACAGGATCTCATGTTTTTTATGTATCGTCGTATATCAAAATATCACATTTTTTTGTATTGTATCGCAATTTCATCACTGGCAAGGGAGTACTGTAGCGGCTATCAAACAACGATTTGCAGATGTTCAATTCAATAATAGTAGTCAGAGTGAGTTAACAATTATCTTTGAATTATTTCGCATCTAACGGTTTGTCCAAACGGTCAAGTGATTGTCGTGTATATAAAAATATATTAATCGTAACAATGAGTGTTCAAACGGCAGGCGTATAAAAACGAATAAAGTGTTGGAATCCGGGACAGTTGCGAATGGACTATCGGAGTATTAGGTCTATATCTGATAAACGGCGATTCTCGACATCAACCACCACACATTTATCAAAAAGAATTACAATTTTTACTGACATTTACAAAAACCTCCTGAAAATTCTAGTGGTAAATAAAAAGATTAAATGTTTTACTAAACCTAAATGCTTTTATTTCGCAAACTCTACTCTCCACTATCAGTCGCGGCTGCAGTGATATAGTTCTTACGCAGTGATATAATATACGCAGAAGTTCGATCAAGCCAATAAGAAAATAGTGTTTTTAATTTTCACCGGCACATCAACGCGCGTACAGATAAACACAATGAAAATTATAAAAAAATAAAATATAACAACGCTATTTGGGATCAAATTTGTCAAGAAATAGACAACAACTATAATAAATTTAATGAAAGTGAAAAAAAAAAGATAAGTAAGTTTTCTAAATTATTTTTATATTTAAGAAATTCACTTTTCGAATAATTAAATATTCAGATACAACTTTTTTCAAGTTTTCCTTTGAAGGTTATTCAAACTTGGTGACTAAATTGTACGGCTCTTAGCTCTCTTTCACAATTGAAAA
This sequence comes from Neoneuromus ignobilis, assembly GCA_029203775.1. Lineage (NCBI taxonomy): Eukaryota > Metazoa > Arthropoda > Insecta > Megaloptera > Corydalidae > Neoneuromus > Neoneuromus ignobilis. The sequence goes on along the minus strand of CP092096.1, from coordinate 6,800,777 downwards.
TAACGGCTATTTTCAAATCGTGCAATAAGTAAAAAAACAATAAGTTTTAGTACCTGACATTATTGAATAAATTAAATTCGAAATTATATCGTTTATTTTATATACTTTTTAAATTTTGGTTTAAACAAACGAAAAAATAAAAATGATTGCCTCAATAAACGTCGAGGCAATTTTTATCTCTTGTTTTATTTTAATTTTTGCTGTTTTTATAAATAATAAAATTTTGTATCTGGAATTTTATTTTTACCTTCTAAAAGTGAATGAAAAAATCCGGTTAGAAATTAATAAAGACAGATGTTTACATATTCCTAATACATTTTTAGAAAAAATTGTAAAATACAAATGGACAAAAGTACGTAGTAGTTTCAAGAATTCGATAAAAAATCAAGCAAGAATACAACAAACTAAAAGTTATAAATTACAAAATTATTTGTTATTTTTACTGTAACTGCAAATAAAACAATTTTTTATATTTTTTTATCGCGCATCGAAAGCATCGGAGCAGCCCTGGACTATGAAAAACTCGCAGCCTCACAAAAAAACGACGAGGAGCTGCGAACGTTCAAGGAAAAAGAGTCAGACTTGCAACTGAAGCTCGTACAGCTTCCAGGGACGGACACCAAGATATTATGCGACGTGTCAACATCGACAGCCCGACCGTTCATAACTACTCCATTTCGCCGAGCCGCTTTCGACAACGTGCATGGACTTGCACATCCCGGCATCAAAGCTATGGCCAAGCTCATGACGCAACGTTATGTGTGGCCATCGATAAAAGCCGATTGTCAAGCATGGGCTCGAGCTTGCATACAGTGTCAGCAGGCGAAAACATCAAGACACGCGACAACACCAACGGGGAATTTCGACTTGCCGTCGGCAAGATTCAAGCACGTCCACATCGACATCGTCGTGTTACCTGTGTCGGAAGGTAATCGGTATTGTCTCACGTGCATCGACCGATTCACCCGGTGGCCGGAAGCTTTTCCACTCGAAGGCCAAGAAGCCGAGACAGTAGCACGAGCGTTCGAAAAAGCAAAAAGGGCTCTCGCAAACGCTGCTCTACTAGCACATCCTAAAGTTGGCGCCAAGCTCGCGCTCGTTTGCGATGCATCAGACACTTGCGCAGGAGCAGTTTTGCAGCAACTCGTCAACAACGAGTGGGAGCCGCTCGGATTTTTCTCCAAGAAATTCTCACCAACACAGAAGAAGTACAGTGCATTCGACCGAGAATTGCTCGCCATATACTTAGCGATAAAGTACTTTCGTCACATGGTAGAAGCACGAGATTTTATCATCTTCACCGATCACAAACCTTTGATCTTCGCTTTTAAACAGAAACTCGACAAGTCTTCGCCGCGCCAAGTCCGACATCTTGACTACATCGGCCAATTTTCAACAGATATTCGTCACGTGTCCGGCAAAGACAATGTCATGTTTTTAAGAACTATCCGTACTGTACAGGATGTAGTTTTTTTTTCAATATATTTATCTAACTGTGCTGCGACACAGGCCAAGCTTATTTTAGGCTCTCTCTTAATAATATTAATTACATTACGTTGTTCATGTACTGTACGTTTGGATGGCTGATCAGTTCTTTGGCAATTTTCTAAGCTTCCTGTATCATTAAAGCGTTTCATTGTATCACGGACAGCAGTATGACTCTTGAATACTATTTTTGAAATTTCCTTATATGATTTATTTTATTTGGTGTAAATTTATAATTATTTTTCTCTCGGATATATAAGATTAGCTTTCCTGGAGATAACCCCCGACGCCAGCTGTGTCTTGACATTTGTGGATAATCTTCCTTTCTGGTGTTAGCCATGAAATACGCAACCTGGGAAAATTTTCTTTTTGTTTGTGTTCCATTTTTGAAATATCTTTCGATTCAGAACTGTTCAAAGCTCCGGCTCGTATGGTCGGCGCCAATACAATTCGTACAACTCCATCCCACTCCCAGTCAAACGGAATCGTCGAATGAGATTACACCGTACGCTGAAAGCAGCCCTCATGTGCCAAGCATCCACGCCTTGGCCAAAGATCCTCCCAACAGTCATCCTGGGGCTGCGCACAAGCCTAAAGTAAGATCTGAATATCTCACCGACCGAACTCGTCTATGGAACTCCACTTCGAGTACCAAGCAAATTCTTCACGTCAGAAAACGCGTAAACCGAACCTCAAAGCTTCCTGGAGAAAGTTAGGAAGAACATTCGGAAGATCAGACCAATACAAACAGCCCACCACATTAAAGCATGCTGCCTCAAACACAAGGATCTAGAGCTGCACCCACATGTTCCGCAAAATCGACTCCATTCGTCGTCCGCTGGACCCGCCTTACACAGGTCCTCATGAAGTGGTCAAGCGAATCGACGATCGAGTCTTAGTCATCAATTTTCTTAATCTTGTAAGATCTCAACCTAGCTTGTGGAATACAGAAAATGATCATTATGGGAAAAAATCAAACAAAATAGCCTGGCGTGACATATGCAACGATCTATAACATACATACGATGCCGTGGATGAATGTGATCAGAAAACTATAAGTGAAGCTATACCAGGGACACTTTCCCGCCTACCGGCGACACTTTTTACGTAAAATGATAAAGGAAAAATATAGGAACGAGACAAAGATGATGCACAAGCTGAAGAAACTGCACCACTACGCCGATCTACACACAAGCCAGTCAACTGGGACGACTATATAACATTTATGACTCTAAGCAACGACCCAGCGGATCCAGAAAGTGTTGAAGAAGCGCTGAATTCTTCATACCGAGAAAAATGGCTCGAAGCCATGAAACAAGAACAGCGGCTATAGACCCCGAACGAAACATATCGATACGCGCCATCACTTCATCAGAGAAAAAAATTGACAATGACGAGATCAAGGTCGATTTTGTGGGAACGGAGAAGATGGTAGCTGACCCCTTGACGAAAGGACTATTCGCTCCAAGATTCAAGAGCTGCATCAACGAGATGGGGCTCAACCACTAAAGCCGTTTTTTTCTACTATACGAACAAGTGGGGGTGTTAAGGGAAATTTGTTTATCTATAGACCCCCCCCCCGCAACCATTAGGTTGGTAGTACGTATACACAGAACTACCGCCAGACACTACTGAGATACACAGAGAGACGCGCGTGTGCTTCGTATCAACAACCAGGTTATCAAGATATCGCGCCCTAAACCAAACCAACTTTAACAAAGGTTTTAATATATGTGCCTACCGGCCTATATATTAATTACCTCCATAATATAAATCCGGAATTTAGATTAAAAGTATTCCACTTTCAGCGATTATACGAATCAATTGTCATCCAAATTTAATTTTTTTCATTAAATAATTTCTCTGTCCCGTCTATGTGGGACAAAGAGAATATTAATTATAAAAAATATATATAGAAAAATAACGTATGGATTGAAATTTGTCGAAAAATAGAAAATAACTTCGATAATCAAAAACGAAATAAAGAAACCATGAAAAATGGAAAACCTCAAATGTATAATGGTTTTTAATATATATGTGCACCGGCGTAACTTCGCAATCCACCGATGACAATTTGCAAGTAAAATAAAAAAGGAAAAATAAATTGGATGGTAAGAAACATCAAAAAACAATTCCAGAATTATTTTATAAGGAAAATGGAAAACTTTCAATAAATAATAGTTTTTAATATATATATGTGTACCGACGACACTTCCCAGCCCACCGACGACACTTTTTACGTAAAAAGACAAGGAAAAATGGAAAAATATGCACGATGCATTAAACAGATCCATCAAAAATCAATCAGAAAATAGCAATACAAAAAAAAAATGTACACCAAAAAGAACTTGAATTTATAGTTAAAATATATAGTTCCGATTTGTTGTCCCACACGACATCCGGCATTTAGATTAAGAGTATTTCAGCCATCAAATTTTAGTTCACTTTTAGCCATCGAACAATCTATATATATTTTGATATTTACAATTGAAAATGGAATTTGTTTACCAAATTAAAAATTTAATAAAATGTATAAAAAAATTCCCATCTATATGGGATAAAGAAAACGAAAATTATAAAAAAATAAAATATAATAACACCATTTGGAATAAAATATGTAAAAAATAGACAACAATTTTAATAAATTCGACGAAATTGAAAAAAAAAGATACTGATGAAAAGATGAAAAACTCGCAGCCTCACAAAAGAACGACGAGGAGCTGCGAACGTTCAAGGAAAAAGAGTCAGACTTGCAACTGAAGCTCGTACAGCTTCCAGGGACGGACACCAAGATATTATACGACGTGTCAACATCGACAACCCGACCGTTCATAACTACGCCATTTCGCCGAGCCGCTTTCGACAACGTGCATGGACTTGCACATCCCGGCATCAAAGCTACGGTCAAGCTCATGACGCAACGTTATGTGTGGCCATCGATAAAATCCGATTGTCAAGCATGGGCTCGAGCTTGCATACAGTGTCAGCAGGCGAAAACATCAAGACACGCGACAACACCAACGGGGAATTTCGACTTGCCGTCAGCAAGATTCAAGCACGTCCACATCGACATCGTCGTGTTACCTGTGTCGGAAGGTAAGCGGTATTGTCTCACGTGCATCGACCGATTCACCCGGTGGCCGGAAGCTTTTCCACTCGAAGGCCAAGAAGCCGAGACAGTAGCACGAGCGTTCTACGAAGGATGGATCTGCCGTTTCGGAAGCCCGCAGAAACTGACCACGAATCAAGGCCGCCAGTTCGAATCTGCTTTGTTCAAAGAGCTTAATCAGTTGTCAGGCACGACTCGATTAAGATCTTCATCCTACCACGCTCAAGCGAACGGGATGATCGAGCGTCTACACCGGCAACTGAAAGCAGCTCTAAGATGTCACGAGAACAACCAATGGACACGTACACTTCCAATAGTGCTTCTCGGCATCCGCGCAGCTTGGCGAGACGATCTGGGAGTGACAGCAGCTGACATGGTCTATGGCGAATCCCTTCGACTACCCGGACAATTTCTGGGCGAATCGCAGCAAAAGAAGCCGGACACCAGCGCATTCATCACCGAACTTCGACAGCGCATGGAAAGCCTACGATCAACACCAGTTCAACGGCACGGCGAACGCAAAATTTTCGTCTTCAAGGATCTAGAAACGACAGAGTATGTTTTTGTACGGCATGACGCCGTAAAATGTTTTTTAAAGATTTTTTCTGGGCATCATATATGTTATTCCATTTTTTTTAGCATTTTTTCTAAAAATGTATTAGGAATACGTAAACATCTGTCTTTATTAATTTTTAACCGGATTTTTTCATTCACTTTTAGAAGGTAAAAATAAAATTCCAGATACAATTTTATTATTTATAAAAACAGCAAAAATTAAAATAAAACAAGAGATAAAAATTGCCTCGACGTTTATTGAGGCAATCATTTTTATTTTTTCGTTAGTTTAAACAAAACTTTAAAAAGTATACAAAATAAACGATATAATTTCGAATTTAATTTATTCAGTAATGTCAGGTACTAAAAATTATTGTTTTTTTACTTATTGCACGATTTGAAAATAGCCGTTATTTTCAATTGTGAAAGAGAGCTAAGAGCCGTACAATTTAGTCACCAAGTTTGAATAACCTTCAAAGGAAAACTTGAAAAAAGTTGTATCTGAATATTTAATTAATCGAAAAGTGAATTTCTTAAATATAAAAATAATTTAGAAAACTTACTTATCTTTTTTTCTGGCGGCCTTGATTCGTGGTCAGTTTCTGCGGGCTTCCGAAACGGCAGATCCATCCTTCGTAGAACGCTCGTGCTACTGTCTCGGCTTCTTGGCCTTCGAGTGGAAAAGCTTCCGGCCACCGGGTGAATCGGTCGATGCACGTGAGACAATACCGCTTACCTTCCGACACAGGTAACACGACGATGTCGATGTGGACGTGCTTGAATCTTGCTGACGGCAAGTCGAAATTCCTCGTTGGTGTTGTCGCGTGTCTTGATGTTTTCGCCTGCTGACACTGTATGCAAGCTCGAGCCCATGCTTGACAATCGGATTTTATCGATGGCCACACATAACGTTGCGTCATGAGCTTGACCGTAGCTTTGATGCCGGGATGTGCAAGTCCATGCACGTTGTCGAAAGCGGCTCGGCGAAATGGCGTAGTTATGAACGGTCGGGTTGTCGATGTTGACACGTCGTATAATATCTTGGTGTCCGTCCCTGGAAGCTGTACGAGCTTCAGTTGCAAGTCTGACTCTTTTTCCTTGAACGTTCGCAGTTCCTCGTCGTTCTTTTGTGAGGCTGCGAGTTTTTCATCTTTTCATCAGTATCTTTTTTTTCACTTTCGTCCAATTTATTAAAAATGTTGTCTATTTCTTGACATATTTGATCCCAAATGGTGTTATTATATTTTATTTTTTTATAATTTTCGTTTTCTTTATCCCATATAGATGGGAATTTTTTTATACATTTTATTAAATTTTTAATTTGATATACAAATTCCATTTTCAATTGTAAATATCAAAATATATATAGATTGTTCGATGGCTAAAAGTGAACTAAAATTTGATGGCTGAAATACTCTTAATCTAAATGCCGGATGTCGTGTGGGACAACAAATCGGAACTATATATTTTAACTATAAATTCAAGTTCTTTTTGGTGTACATTTTTTTTTTTGTATTGCTATTTTCTGATTGATTTTTGATGAATCTGTTTAATGCATCGTGCATATTTTTCCATTTTTCCTTGTCTTTTTACGTAAAAAGTGTCGTCGGTGGGCTGGGAAGTGTCGTCGGTACACATATATATATTAAAAACTATTATTTATTGAAAGTTTTCCATTTTCCTTATAAAATAATTCTGGAATTGTTTTTTGATGTTTCTTACCATCCAATTTATTTTTCCTTTTTTATTTTACTTGCAAATTGTCATCGGTGGATTGCGAAGTTACGCCGGTGCACATATATATTAAAAACCATTATACATTTGAGGTTTTCCATTTTTCATGGTTTCTTTATTTCGTTTTTGATTATCGAAGTTATTTTCTATTTTTCGACAAATTTCAATCCATACGTTATTTTTCTATATATATTTTTATAATTAATATTCTCTTTGTCCCACATAGACGGGACAGAGAAATTATTTAATGAAAAAAATTAAATTTGGATGACAATTGATTCGTATAATCGCTGAAAGTGGAATACTTTTAATCTAAATTCCGGATTTATATTATGGAGGTAATTAATATATAGGCCGGTAGGCACATATATTAAAACCTTTGTTAAAGTTGGTTTGGTTTAGGGCGCGATATCTTGATAACCTGGTTGTTGATACGAAGCACACGCGCGTCTCTCTGTGTATCTCAGTAGTGTCTGGCGGTAGTTCTGTGTATACGTACTACCAACCTAATGGTTGCGGGGGGGGGTCTATAGATAAACAAATTTCCCTTAACACCCCCACTTGTTCGTATAGTAGAAAAAAACGGCTTTAGTGGTTGAGCCCCATCTCGTTGATGCAGCTCTTGAATCTTGGAGCGAATAGTCCTTTCGTCAAGGGGTCAGCTACCATCTTCTCCGTTCCCACAAAATCGACCTTGATCTCGTCATTGTCAATTTTTTTCTCTGATGAAGTGATGGCGCGTATCGATATGTTTCGTTCGGGGTCTATTCTAGCTAGTCTATTATCTAGCCGCTGTTCTTGTTTCATGGCTTCGAGCCATTTTTCTCAGTATGAAGAATTCAGCGCTTCTTCAACACTTTCTGGATCCGCTGGGTCGTTGCTTAGAGTCATAAATGTTATATAGTCGTCCCAGTTGACTGGCTTGTGCTGGTGTGTAGATCGGCGTAGTGGTGCAGTTTCTTCAGCTTGTGCATCATCTTTGTCTCGTTCCTCTATTTTTCCTTTATCATTTTACGTAAAAAGTGTCGCCGGTAGGCGGGAAAGTGTCCCTGATATAGCTTCACTTATAGTTTTCTGATCACATTCATCCACGGCATCGTATGTATGTTATAGATCGTTGCATATGTCACGCCAGGCTATTTTGTTTGATTTTTTCCCATAATGATCATTTTCTGTATTCCACAAGCTAGGTTGAGATCTTACTAGATTAAGAAAATTGATGACTAAGACTCGATCGTCGATTCGCTTGACCACTTCATGAGGACCTGTGTATCAATAAAATTATTTAGACTGAACTTTTTTATGATATCATAAATAATAACAAATAAATATAATTATAAGGAAAATAATCTGTAACCTTAATCAAAAAAGTTCAATTTTTGGAATGGTTTGTTTTAGAAACACTGGTAAATTTAATGTTTGTTCGAAAGAACTATTTCTATATTCACTTAAATAAAACGTTATATTATATCACAAAATAAACGACATAATTTCTTATTTAATTTATTCAATAATGTCAGGTACAAAAACTTATTGTTTTTTTACTTATTGCACGATTTGAAAATAGCCGTTATTTTTAATCGTGAGAAATGGCTAAGAGCCTTACAATTTAATTATCAAGTTTGAATAGCCTTCAAAGGAAAACTTAAAAAAAGTTGTATCTGAATATTTAATTATTCCAACAATGAATTTCGGAATTATTAAAATAATTAAAAAAACTTACATAAATCGTTTTGGTCACATTCATTTAGTGTTTTAAATTTAGGTTCTATATTTTGACAAATTTTTTTCCATACTAATTGATTGAATTTTTTTTTGAATGTTGTTAGTGTCGCACACTGACTGCTCAGATTATCGCAGTCCAAGATGGTAGTTTGGACTGCTGGCTGACCCTTTTAGTTTTTAAAATTTACAAATTATTACTGATTATCACTGAGCACTACTGATGTTGTAAGAGCAGTGTTTAGTATAGACACGATCACGATATTTCACTATACTGCGCTTGAGCAGTTAAAAATGATAGTCAACTAAAAATACAATGTGTACCTGGTCTATTAATGATTTTAACTAAGTGATTTTATTAATCACTTTTGAATATTATTAATGAGCTGATTATTGAATATTAAACTGAGTGAACCAGATTTCAAAGCAAGAAAAAATCACAACGTCCTTTTATGAGCGCAACTCGTTGTGAAGTGATTGTTTACATGAAGGGGGGTTCCTCAGCGCGTCTGCTTGCAATCAAGCCTATGCACTGTTGATCCTTTTTTTACACACATGTACTAGAGGGATGCGGGGGAGAATGGTCATGAGTGTTGCTTGATTCTCCAACATATACATTAAAGGTTTTCCATTTTAAAAATTGTATATTTAATCTTCGCTGTCGTTTTTTTTTTATTTTATTACTCTATAAAATATTAAAAATAGAATTAATGTCGAAAAAGAATGAAACTGTTAAATATAATTATTATTAAACTATTTAAAATTTTAACATAGAATCAGAGTGCAGTCATGATTGAAATAACATTATCAAATAGAATTAATATCCAAAAACAATTAAACAATTAAATTTCATTATTGTTAAACAATATAAATTCTTATAAATAATTTGAATTTATTCATATTTGAAATAACATTCTTAAATAGAATTAATATTGAAAAATAATTAAACTATTCAATAGAAATTATTGTTAAACTATTTAATAAACTTGCATACAATTTGAATCCAGCTATGTTTGAAACAATAACATTTTCAAATTAAATTAATGAAGAAAAACTAATTGAACTATTAAACATTTTTATTGTTGAACGTTTAAATTATTAAACACTATTAGAGTCCAGTTATGTCTAAATAATAATATCCTCAAATTGAATTAGCGCGGGTGCACATTGTATTCTTAGGCGCGGGTGCACATTGTATTCTTAGTTGTGTATCATTTTTAACTGCTCAAGCGCAGTAGAGTGAAATATCGTGATCGTGTCTATACTACACACTGCGCTTGCGGTACGCAGAACTAGTTTGTCGTTTTCGAACAACTACGTTTGCTTGGTGTGTTTCAACAACGAACATAGTTTGTCGAAAACGTGTCACTAGCGACGTAAATCCGACTGGTAACGAGTGTTAATGCCAAGAAAGTGCTAGTTGTCCGTATTAGCCCACGGCCTATTTTTAATGCCGTTTTTTAAGCAAGAGGAAGAAGTTTCCAATTTGTTTTAGCAAAAGATTGAATTTCAGAGCATAAAATGTTGCGTTTTTGTATTATCGAGTTATTATTTAGCGATTGTATTCGTTTTAAAATAAATTTACTTGATATTTTTAAATATGGTGTTCGGTTGAAAAAAGGGAACTGTAATATTGTATTAAAATATAGTTTTACTATCGTTTCATTATATATACTATAGAGGTCTCGTACAGCAGTATCTTTTGCAGAGTCGAAGATATCCTTTTAATCTGTCGACACAATAAGTACCGGCCATAAAATCTTTTTTAATTTGTTCCGTATATGGGATAACTTCATTTTTCAGCTTTCATACAATCTAAGTAAGGTTACGTTGTGTTAGATTTTTCAGCTGTCATCTAAGTAGGTCAAGTTATGTTAGATCACTGCGCATGCTTCCCTGGGGACCATGTGTAGTAAGAGCCGCAGGCAGTCTAGTTTAAGGTAGTTGGTCTGTTAAAAAATATGCTAAGATTAGTCTAAAATTTAAATATAATGATCATAATAATGATCAAATTCTTCAGGAATTTTTTTTGAAATTTTTCTCCATCCCGTTTTAGAGAAATTAAAACATGAAAATTGTGTCTTTAACATGGGCTCTTATGGCGGTATGGTATAAATTTAAACTTAAAGTCATTGAAACTCCACTAAAAAAGGCTAAGAATTTTTTAAAAGATGTTTTATTGTAAAGCTTATATTTTTAATAGTATTATCACTCGAGTAAAACAAATCTTCACAACGCCGTTTGCAAGTTTTTAGTTGAAAAAGAATTGTAAATGAATGATTTTCAAGTGACAGGCAATACGAATTTTACAGCCAGACGAATCACGGCGCAGTACTGTAGGCACGTGACACATACGATGCGTGTTTAGTCGTTTTCATTACATGTATACTGTACAGAATTATTTATTTGCAGTTGGCAAACATTATTTTAGCCTATACAAAAGTATAGGCCACTACTCCTTACCCCGCGACCCTAAAAGACTATGACCAACTACCTTAAGCCATACACAGACAAAACTAAATGCGCGAACTGTGTAGACGCAAACCTAGTTGAATGCGCACTGAACAACTAAAATGTGAATCTATATATATATATATATATATATATATATATATATATATATATATATATATATATATATATATATATATATATATATCACAGCATTGACCTACATTTCCATCGATAAGAAACTAAAACACTTATTTATATCGATAGTTACACTCAATATTTCAATTAAAAAATATATATACAAGTATATTATCTCGTTCTAATTTTTGTCAAGTTCATCATATTTATCTTTTTTATCAACTTGCATTTATAATAAAACTAAAATCCAGATTACAGTTGATTATTCTCTTATAAGAACATTAAATTAATTATCTATATTTTATTTATATTTGACTCTGTTGCATTCGGTTTCTTTATTAAAATTTTATTCAACGGTACATCATTAATTAGACTTATTTTATAAATATTTTTTAAAAAAAAGAAATGTTTGTGGTTTTATAAATTTTATTAAAAATTAATGTATTTTGATATCTACTACAAACTGTTGTTATGAATCATAGGAAATGGATTTATCTCTCATAAATGAAATTAATTTAATATCTGAGATTATAAAGCAATAATATAAATAAATTATATTAAATTACATACGAGGATCGTTTGATAAGTATGGTAAAAAAAGTAAGGAAAACTAAATTGAAAAATTTAATTAAATTAATTAATTAAATTAAACAATAAATAAATTTACCATACTTATTGAACGATCCTCGTATATTTATATGTAAAAATCACGAACAAACAATATTTCTTTGCTGGGAATTTCAATGGTGGTTCAAATAAAATTCCTTTACAATTTAGAAGAATCGAATTTGCAATTGTAAACAGAAATATTGCTATTATTAATGATAGTAATAAATAATAGTCTATTTCAAAAAAAATATCTACGATGTACAGATTTATGATAGGGCTCTAGTGTACAATATTATTATTTAATATTTACTCAAATATGAATAGTTTTGTACAAATATTAAGCATATCTTTAGATACTCTTAATTAAGTTTTAAATTAGCATTTATACATTTATTTATAGTAATTGGATACAAGTTAAACTAATTCATTGTTGTTTATTTTTAATATAATTATATATATATATATATATATATATATATATATATATATATATACGAAATTTGTTGCAAAAATTGTATATATTAAAAATATTTACATTTGTTGAATACATATTGAATATATATATGTCATAACTGTAGTATAAAATAACTTTCATGTGATATATGAATCAATGTTCGTTAAAACATCTACTGAAACGATTAAATAGATATATTATTTTTTATTATCCATTAATATATTGACCTTCCATCGACATTGTTTGACTTTCAGAATATCAACAAAGTGGGAATTCGATTACAGCAGGAAGGTGATCATGTAAATTTGCTTTCACTAGTTATTTCAGTATACTTCAATGTTTGATGCATTCGGTACATTCGTTATCAAATCGTTAGTTTATATTTATTTATTTTAATTTAACAGTTTTGTACGTAGAAAGCAACAGGTTGCACCATGGCTGAAAAGTAAGTAGGGTCATAGTTCCAAATATTATTTGCTGTTTTTTTTATATAAAAATGATTTATCATTAAAATATACATTAAAATTTTCTTAAAAAACATTAGTTTTGCACAATCATCATAAATAGTGACGTATGAATGTTTGTTATCACTCATATGTGTATATGAATTTGCATACACAAATCACACATGCAAATATTTACTTATATTTTGAATTATTGTTTTTTAAAAAATGAGAAATGAATAATTTATTAATTAAAAGTATAGCAATTTCAAATTATTAAAAAACAATTTATATCAATTCAAAAATATTTAACATAATCGAATGACAATAAAATATCGATAAGTTATAAATGAAATATATAACCTTTTATCATAAAAAACCACATACAACCCATGAAAAAAAATGGTATATACATATGTCTATAATGTACATTAAAAAAAATCTAATTTAAAATTTTTAGAGTAGGGGACATTGCTTTGATTGGCCTTGCAGTTATGGGTCAAAATCTGATTCTGAATATGGCTGATCATGGTTTCACGGTAGTTGCTTATAACCGTACTGTAGATAAAGTGAAAAGTTTCATTGAAAATGAAGCAAAAGGTAAAAGTATCGTTGGTGCTATTTCCTTAGAAGACATGGTATCGAAATTAAAATCGCCACGCAGAGTTATGATGCTTGTTAAAGGTTATATCGAGAGATAATTAGCTTTATGACTATATATTTATTAAAATCCAATTTTTCTAGCTGGTGATGCCGTTGATGCGTTCATTAATCAGTTAGTACCACTTCTTTCTAAGGGTGATATTATTATCGATGGTGGAAACTCAGAATATACAGATACACAAAGAAGATGTAAAGAGTTAGCTGCAAAAGGATTGTTATTTGTAGGTTCAGGAGTAAGTGGTGGTGAAGAAGGTGCTCGTTATGGACCTTCTCTTATGCCTGGTGGACATGAAGAAGCATGGCCACATATAAAGTCAATATTTCAGGTGTGTTAATATTTGTTGATTTTTTTTTAATGTAATTTTGTGTTTGTATATATATATATATATATATATATATATATATATATATATATATATATATATATATATATATATATATATATATAAATAACTTACACACACATATATTACAGTCTATATCTGCCAAAGCTGATAATCAGCCTTGTTGTGATTGGGTTGGTGCTAATGGAGCAGGCCACTTTGTAAAAATGGTTCATAATGGTATTGAATATGGAGATATGCAATTAATTGGAGAAGCTTATGATTTAATGCGAGCTCTTAATATGAATCAAGCCGAAATGGCCGATGCTTTTGAAGAATGGAACAAAGGAGAACTTGATAGTTTTCTTATAGAAATTACTAAAGATATTTTAAGATTCAAAGACAAAGATGGTAAAAATATATTAAATTAAATATATATATATATATATATATATATATATATATATATATATATATATATATATATATATATATGTATATATGTATTTTGAACAGGTGAATACTTATTGGAAAAAATTAGAGATTGTGCTGGACAAAAAGGTACAGGAAAATGGACTGCAATTTCTGCATTACAGTATGGTGTTCCAGTTACATTAATTGGTGAAGCTGTATTTGGTCGCTGCCTTTCTGCTTTACATTCTGAAAGACAAGTAGCAAATAAAAAATTACCAGGTCCAAGTAACGCCAAATTTTCAGGAGATAAGAAGTTATTTGTTGAACAAATCAGACAAGTAAGTTTTTTTAAAAAAAATGTTTTTGTATAAGTATGTAATTATTAACAAAATAAAATTCTGTTTGTTAGGCTTTGTATGCTAGTAAAATAGTGTCTTATGCACAAGGGTTTATGCTCTTGCGTGAAGCAGCAAATGTATATCAATGGAAACTTGATTATGGAGCAATTGCATTAATGTGGCGTGGTGGATGTATTATTCGAAGGTTTGTGGTTTGAGATGCAGTCAATTAAAAAATGGTTATAGTATAATAAATGTTAATTTTTATTATATATCACAGTGTGTTTTTGGGAAACATTAAAGAAGCGTTTGACCGAGACTCAAAGTTAAGTAATTTGCTCTTGGCTCCATTTTTTATTGATGCTGTTTCCCGTTGTCAAAACGGCTGGCGTGAAGTAATAGCAACCGCTGCAAAACTAGGAGTACCGATACCTGCTCTTGGCACTGCATTGGCTTTTTATGATGGTTACAGAGCTGCACGACTCCCGGCTAATCTACTTCAAGTATTTTCTTTTTTTTATAATTTTTTTATTTTTTTTAATTGTCTAATATTCTTTTAGGCTCAACGTGATTACTTTGGTGCACATACATATGAATTATTAGGACAAGAAGGGAAATGGGTTCATACTAATTGGACAGGTCATGGAGGAAATGTATCCGCTAGTACTTACCAAGCATAAACAAATGATTGTATTCATTCCATTTTATAACTTATTTATTTTTTATTATACATTTGAAATGATCAGATATTGCATTAAATTATATTTCATATATTAATAAAATTTTTACTTTATGTATACTGAAGTACTTTTTATGAATATTATTTTAACATATCAAGGAAATTCTTAACATCATAAATTATTCCCTTTAGGTATATCTGTTGAAAAAGTTTTACCAGAATTCAAATGTAACTACTCATATGAAATTGATTTTAATCAGTTTATGAAAAAGATGTAGTCAAATTGTTTTTTAGAATGAATGTAAAACAAGATTTATTTTAGATAGACCTGAATTAAATTAAGTAAAATGGATGTCTGCAATAAAAGTAAATGTACATTTTAAATATGTTTATTAAAAACATTGCATATAAAGCATTTATAAATTCTTACATATTTTTGCTTATATTTTATTGTGAAACATATGGGAAAATAAAAAAAAAATGTATTTCCGTCACATATATATACACACGTATGTGCACGTGTGTACAAGCAAATTCGAATTATTATAGTAAAAGGCTATATAAATATATCCAAATATATTTTTCTCACTATATAATATTTATACATATACATATATATATATATATATATATATATATATATATATATATATATATACACGAGGGTTGTTTGATAAGTATGGTAAATTTATTTATTGTTTAATTAATTAAATTTTTCAATTTAGGTTTTCTTACTTTTTTACCATACTTATCAAACGACCCTCGTATGTATGTATATAAATTTATAGATATATTTTTAATCAATCACCATTTAATCACATGCAATTTTAAAAATATCTATATGTAAATTTTTATTTTATTTCTTGTAAGCATAAAAACATATCTGAATGACATATTGGACTCCATATCATTAAAATGTTATAATAATCACTTTGATAATCCAACTGATTAAGATCACTTTTAATGAAAAAGTAATTAACAATTGGTATATATCAAATCTACTACCATTATTCAATTATTATCTGTAATCACCATTTTAGATAATATTATAGTAATAATAATAATAATATCATTTTAAGAAAGATTATGGGATGTAACAGTTTTATGAAAATACATTTCATATGTAAAAAAAAGTGGTTGAAAACAATTCAGCGATAAAATTTTACTTCAGTTTCAACACAGTCTTTAAATAATTCATTGAATTCATCCAGTTTCTCTTCTGTTATCGGTTTACTTAGAAATTCTGCTATTTCAGCTACACATTCTTCTTCCATCGAGCGTAACAGAGATAATATAGTGTAATTATCTCGAGATAACATTTTTTCATGAAGTTGATATAAGTTGTGCGGCTTTGATGGCTAAAAAATCAATACAATGTAAATAAATTTTATAATTTATATACTTTTTTTAAGAAACATACATCTGGACATTTAGTATGAAGTGAAACTTTTGCATTTGGTCTAAATACAAATGGTTTAAACACAGACTTAGATGGATCTGGTGTAGCAGTAAACCAATGTATACTAGGTACATTTTTACTTAAAGTTGATACCTGAAAAAACAAGTTATGTAAATATTTCACTCCAAAAAAAATATAACAGTTTATTTACCTGGCTGCCTTGCGTAGGGAAAGCATTGTGTACTGACCGGCATATTTCAGATTCTTTATCACGTAAAATCATAAACATTTCTTTTTCAGTAAATGACTTCTCGACTGTATGCTTTTTGAGCAATTTTTCACCAGAAATTTGTCTTTCACAACCAGGTTTTCGGCTCGAACTAAATGATACAGCAAAATTAAAATTACCCTGTAAAATATATACAGAAATTAGTATATGTATTTATTTTTTTTATTCGACACATGTTAAGATTTCATTACCTCTCCATTCCAAAACCCATTCTGTTTACAATAATCTAAAAGACCATCAGACATGCGATCAATTTTTGTTGTTATTGTCAAAGCATTTGAAATGTTACGATAGCCATCTAAAATTAATATTTAGTAAAAGCATTTATATTTAATATAAAGGATAATTGTACAATAAAAAATGTATTTATAAAAGAGTAAGATTTTGAGTATCACTTAAATATATCTGTTGAGACTATCTACCTGAAATTTTCTCAGCTGCCCAATGTTTTCCAACTGTTTCCAATACCCAAGCACACTGTGGGTCAGCAATTAGAAAACTATTATGATAACACAGTTCTGAATCTGTGTTTGAACAAGGTCCTCCTTGACCGTACTGTTCCAAAAATTTCACTATCACATCTAATGCCCCCTCTGCAGTCTTTCCATACTGTAATCCCAATCTAAAAAATATAAAGTTTATAATGGCTTATATAATAAATTGTGAATTGCAAGTTCAGACATTGATACAATACCTCACTAAATCCATACCCAGCAATCTTTTAACCGAAGGATCGGCATCTGGGCTTTCATCAGTTGTCCAAACAGCTTCGTTGCCAATAGCTACATTGTTTTCATTAGCACCCATCTCTGCTCCCCACATCCAGCCTGGTTTGCTTAATATCACAGCAAACGATTCATTTTTTGTATCAACCTCTATATAAGTGCACTGAAAGAGAATTATGAATGAAAACATTCAATTACAACAATAAATTGGTACAAAAAAAGTTTATAAGTAAAAATAGATATACTGCAAATATTTTAATGATTAACAATGATAAAGATTGAAAATATTTATTTATTTTTTTCAATGTACATTAGTTTGATTACTTCAATTTATATTTTTTACCTTAACTTTACCAGGCGATATTTCTCTTGGTACAAAAACAACTTCTTGTACCTCTCCTTGTGGGCGATCAGAGTTTTTTCCAAAAACGATGCATGAGCTAAAAGGTGGTAAAACTACGAAAGTATCACAAGATTGAGGACCTTCCATCTGAAAAAAATTAATGAGATTTTTGTATGAATATTCAACTCATACTCGTTTGTTGAAACGAGGTATTTTAAAAGTTATTAATATTGATTTTTATGCCACAGTCCTCATATACAAATATGCATATAAATTTGATTACGCCGACAAATTATAGTCCGTATAGTACGAAATTTGAGCTTGAATTAAAGTAAAATTAATGCATAGATATTGTTTATGGTACTGACTAAGATTTAAATAAGTACATGGCGATAATCAACGTAAAAATATTAGATTTTCTTTTACCATGACACCTAAAACGAACTGAATGACAGCTGTCGGCTTTTATGCAACCTAAACTACTGTCGAACGATTACGTGCACACCTACATTTCATACGTTCGAATATGTACAACAGACAAGCGCGTACGAGCATTAATCGATTATTAGAAGATTCGATGTCATGAACGAACGTTAATTGTATTTTATTACAAACACAATACACGTGTTTTTAAATACGGTTGAGGTTAAGTTATACTCAGCAAGAATATATCTTTTAAAATGGAAATATTAAAAAGTAATTTCAATTGGACACCTGTAAAATTAGAAGGACCAATTTGTAATGACAATCTCGAACAACTAGGATTAATCGGTATAGAAGAATTAACAGATTATCACTTCGATTCAGAGGTAGAATGATTATTTTTAATATACATGTAACTTTAAAATAATATATTAATTATTAAAACTGCGATCATTATAGTCTACTGAAGTAGAAGAACGATCTACGAAAAACAAACGTAAGTTTACAGAATCCGAAATAGATCCAGAAGATGTACCAGTACGAAAAACCAAAGTAAAAAAATTAAAACATGATAAGAAAGATAACTGTTTAAATAAAAACGTCAAAATAAATTACGTTTTGAGTCGAAAGAGACTGGAATCATTACAGAAAGAAATCAATAAACATGGGAAGAAACCTAAACGAAAAGAAAAAATTAAAGTTGAAGTCGGAGTCTCAGTTAAAGATCCTGAAAAAGGTTGTTCGATTGAAGATATGACTGAATGGCATAGATATGGTCTATATCATGAAATTTTGAAAGCTTTAGCAGAGGAAGGTTTTAGTCGACCGACTTTAATACAGAGTTTAACTCTTCCGCCTGCTATTTTCGGTTGTAGAGATATATTAGGGGCTGCGGAAACCGGTAGTGGTAAAACTTTAGCTTTTGGTTTACCTATTATAAATGGTATATTAAAGATCAAAAATGATTTGAGTGATGATAAAGATATTACCGAGGGGAAAAATATATCAGACTCTGAAAGTATATCAGAGGATAAAGAACAAGAAGAAAATAATGAAAGTTGTAATTCTAATGAAATTGGTTTTGTGAAGTCTGTAGATAAAATTTTAAAATCAGATAAAGATATGAAATTGAAACCTTTGTATGCATTAATTTTAACACCGACTAGAGAATTGGCTGTACAAATAAAAAACCATTTAATTTCTGCTGCTCGGTATACTGGTATCAAAGTTGCTGTCGTGTTCGGTGGAATGGCTACTGTTAAACAGGAGAGAGTATTAAGTAAATGTCCAGAAATCGTTGTAGCCACACCTGGCCGTTTATGGGAATTTATACAGACTGGAAATCCACATTTGTCTCAGATAGATAATATTAGGTATGTGTTACTGATTTTCTAGACAAAATTATTATAAATCGGAAAGTATAGAAAAAAAACTGTTGTAGGTATTTAGTAATAGATGAAACTGATCGAATGATGGAACGTGGTCATTTTGAAGAATTGCATCAGTTACTTGACCGGTTGAATGCTGATGAAGAACACAAGAAGAAAAGACAGAATTTTGTTTTTTCAGCAACTTTAACATTAGTTCATGATCTTCCAGTACATCTTTTGAGGAAGAAATGGCATAAAAATAAAATAAAAAAGTTAACACCTGAACAAAAATTACAGCAGTTAATAGAAATATTAGGTATCACTAATCCAAAAGTCATTGACATCACAAAAAACACAGGTATGTTAAGTTTTCATTATATTTATATCTATACTCTATTTTACATATATATATATATATATATATATATATATATATGTATGAAAATCACATTTGCATTTATATTATAGGTACTGCATCTACCTTAACTGAATGTAGAATAACATGTCCAATAGAAGATAAAGATTACTATCTTTATTATTTTTTAAAACGTCATTCAGGCAGAACAATTGTGTTTTGTAATTCTATTGGCTGTGTTAAAAGGCTCACAACTCTTTTTAATGTATTGGAATACAATCCTTTACCGTTACATGCTATGATGCATCAAAAACAGCGGTTAAAAAATCTTGAAAGGTATAAATCTATATGAAATTAAAACTTTTAAAAATATATTTTAAAATATTTTGTTTTTGAAGTAAATACTAAAATATATTTTAAATAGGTTTCGTGATGACAATCAAGCTATTCTAATAGCTACAGATGTTGCAGCAAGAGGTCTTGACATACCTAAAATTCAACATGTAATTCATTATCAGTGTCCACGAACAGCAGAAAATTATGTTCATAGATCAGGGCGAACAGCACGTGCTGAAGAAGAAGGAATTACTGTTCTTTTTATGGAACCTAGTGAATTGAAAAGTTATATTAGATTGTGTAAGACTTTAGGTAGAGGTAGGTAAAAGCAGATTTATTATATATACATATGTACACACATATACATATGTACACATATATATACATATGTACACACATATGAGGGTCGTTTGATAAGTATGGTAAAAAAGTAAGAAAAACAATTTAAAAATTTAATTAAATTAAGCAGTAAATAAATTTACTATACTTATCAAAAGACCCTCGTATTTTTCATTATAATATTTTTTATAAATTACAGCTGAAGATTTACCAATCTTTCCTGTCGATGATAATTTACTTTCATCAGTTAAGCAACGTATTAATTTAGCTCGAGATTTAGATAGTCTTGAACTTCAATTAAGGAAAAAAAGTACAGAAACTGGTTGGTTCCAGAAAGCTATTAATGAAATGGATATTATCGTCGATGAGGAAGAAATGCCAAAACAAATATTTGCAGAAGATGTATCGAAAATAAGAAAAACAATTAATGTAAAAAGAAAGCAACTGTCTTCCCTTCTTTTAAAACCATTGTTTCCAAAAGGATTTAGTACTAAATATCTGACTAGTAATATAAATGCAGATAATAGTTCTTTAATACCTCAAGTAGAATCAAGAAAGAATGCAATTGAAGTAATGAAAACTGCTCTAGAAAATTATGCCAGATCTGGAAAAACAATTGGGTCTCTTGCACCAAAACTAAAAATTAAAAAAAATACATCAATAAGAAAAAAGAAGAAAGGAAAAAAGAAATAAAATAGTCATTAAAATGAAATATGTAAGTTTATTTTTTTTAAATGTAAAACTGTATTGTTTTTATAATACAATTTATTTTAAAATAATTTGTAATAATGTTAATACACATAAAAACATTCTATTTTTTTTATTTTTACAGTGATATTTAATATTTATGTGTAAGTAAATTATTCATAAATATTTGATATGATTTTAAAACAGTGGCTTTTCTTCTTCATCACCTAATTTTTCTTTAAATTTTTTTCGGATTTCTTCAATAGGTTGTAATAGTATGATAGGTACATCATCATCTCTTCTCTGAAAAAAAAATATTTTTTTAAAAAAGAAATAAATTATATGTTTATTTTTCTTACTTGAAATAAAACTTCTCCTTCAAAGTCTACAAATCCATGTTTTCGAGCTCTGAGAAGAGTTCCAACTACTTTATTAGAAATATGAACGTAAATCTAGAAAAAATACAATATAAATATTTATTCAAATTTGATAGTTACATTTTTTGGAAACATACTAAATAGTAACAATATTAGTATTTACAAGTTTATAAAGATTATTTTTTAATTCACATTACATTTATAATGTATTTATTAACTTACATTGAAGAGATCTCCAAAACTGATCACTTTCTGTATTTCTTCCTCATCAAACTCGATCCCTTCATGATGTATAACTTCACATAGTTCAAGAATTTCTTTAGTTATGTGAACATTCGCTTTCTTACCTCTTTTATCTGTTAGAGAACCTTCTACAGGTCTATAACAAAATAAATGAGAATTTCTATCTATTTAATATATTATTCAATAGTAATTGAAAATTTACCTTCCGTACTCCTCTTTTGAAAATTTCGGCCTCTCAAGACTACGGACAGATCTACCAGTAGAAAATGGATTTGCAGCTTGTTTCTTAGTATGTTTATTTGCTTGTGCATTGAACTGTGCAATTCTTGAACCTAATGATGTACCCTAAAAAACATTAATTTTGTATATATGTACTTTGTACAAAATAACTATTGAAGTAAATTTATAAATTCAGTTTAAAACATATTGCAATATTTCGTTCGTTTTTTTTTAATTATTCAAATTACGAGATTTGTTCTTCAAATGTTGAAAATTGATGCTCTTGATTCATATAATGCAAATCTAAATACTTTCTAAAAAAGAAAATATGTAAATATATTTTTGTATGCTTATTAAACCCATTATCTCCTTTTCCTAAACTCTCAAGCTGGATTTATCTCTAGTCAGATGTAAGTATAAATTTGTAATATCAAAAATAAGTAATGAAATTAATGGAGAAATTTAAATAATAGTGCTAACAATTTTTTAAGCATTAAGATTTCAGTTATAAAAATCACCAATTAATAATTTTAATTGAAATTATGGATTACTAAAAAGTAATTATTGCTATTCAATTTATTATAACTATATTAAACAACATTTGGGATTTCATATACACATGTATATACATATTCACATGCGCACACACACACATGTATGTATATGTATAAAAACATTAATTATTAAATTCTGTTAGATTACTAACTATTAAAATTGAATAAGTTTAAACAATGCGATTTTTCCGCAATGACTGGCTTATAAAAATATATTAATCAATTAAAAAAATGTGCATAGAAAGTATTTAACTAAAAATTACAAGAGAATGTTAATTAAGCACGTGTGAAAAAATCACACATAAACAATGTTCGATTTGCATTGGATGAAAAACACGAATAAATGAAGAAAGTTGAACCAGAAAGAATTTTGAAAACGTTCCAGTGAGTACTTTTATAGCTTGGTTTATACGGCGTGGAATATTGTAATTAATTAAATTATGAATGTGTAAAATTTCTGGTACACTTTTATGATTCTATACGAAAATTTTAAGATAAATGATAATAAGCAAGTGAAAGTTTTATTCTAATTTAATTTGTACATGGAGTATTATAAACTATCATATATTTTAAAATTTATGTGTGTGTGTATATATATATATAAATATGTGTGTAAAATGAACATATAAAAATAATTTATACTTTAATTGTTATATTTAAAAGATTTGTAAATGAGATAAATTAAACCAAACTTATTGTTAAGTCAAAAAAAAAAAAAACCGAATAAACTAGAAATTTGTAATATTCTAAACAAATTCGTGCTAATTTTCGTCAGATGTAATACATTTTTAATTATTTTTATATTATTTACACCTAGCAATTTATAGTTCATTAACTTTTCTATAAAAAAATTATTAATCGAAGTAGAGTTTTTGATAATTATTTCTATATTTACATTATAATTGTTTACTAAATCTCTATTATACATTTTTTGCTCTATTAAATATTTAAATTATCGATTAAATCTATAATAACTTTTAAAATAACTTAGTTTCAGTCAGTTAAGAATATATCTTATTTTATTACACAAATAATCGATTAGTTCTTTATACTTGCTACAAGGACTTTTTAGTTGCATAAAAAATAAAAATATTTGATGAAACTTGTACATGTATTTCCACTTTAAAATATTTTAAATTCATATTATTTTTATTTTTTATTATAATAGAAAAATATAAATCTTGAAATGCATTTACAACAATAATTATCTTATTTTCTTTGAAAGTTCATTAATTCAATACTCAAGAAATTAATATGAATTTAATGTTCATGAAGTATGAAGCATTTCAGTTATTTAAACAAATTTGCGTTAATTTATTACATATATATATATATATATATATATATATATATATATATATATATATATATATATATATATATATATAGCTCTACCGGAAAGTTCTGTTAGTTTTTAAATTAAAAAAAATAAAACTTTTTCAATATATTTATCAATATTTACTGAACAATATAATTTTTCCTTCGTTACTAATGACCTCTTTTCAACGTGATGGTAATATATGAATTCCATTCCTTTAGAATGACACGTCTTTAAAACTTGAGATGACATTATCGGGTAGAACTTTCCGGTAGACTTAATATATATATATATATATATATATATATATATATATATATATATATATATATATATATATATATATATATATATATATAAAGAGAGAAAAAGACGTTGGCTCATATGAGATTAAAGGATATAATCTCATTCCCTGTTTACATTCTTCAATCTCAATTGGACCAGTCTGTATATATTATAATAAATTTATATATAATTCATCTATAATAAATTTTATAAAAAGTTATATATGCGGGTGTTTTTCCATAAACAGATTTCGAAATATCAATCTTACGTAATATAAAACGTTTCTAACAAACCGTATTTAAACTAAATTTAAATGTTATTCGTTTGATAATATACTGCTGACTTATTCACATTATGTAAATAATATTTTATTTCATTTTTATAAATGAGTAGTGATTTAAAGTCGAAACTCGCATGTTCATATTTACAATTGTACATATTTAAATTTTAAATTAATACGGATTTATTCAGTGTGTTTTTATTCAAAATGTGAATTTTAATATCTTCTAGTGTCAGTATTATTTGTTTAAGTGTAGTAATAAAATTAAGTACAGTGTTTTAATTAGTATAATGAAGATGCAGTAATTAGTATAAAGGAAACAGGGGAACGCATTGGGAGCTGTCGATAGAACAAGTAAGTTTTTTTTTTTTAATTTTAACTGTACACGAATGCAAAATCTATTATTTCATTTATTATGAAAATATTTGTTTTCATTGGCAAAGTTTTGATGTTATATTTTTGTTAAAAAAAATAGTTCTACATGAAACGATATCATAATATAATAATATTTGTATGTTTATGTTTTTATATATTTTACACAGTAGGTCGATTGTATATCATTGATCATCTTCAATATATAAGATATGTTATATTTGATTATCAATCGACATAAAACAGTTCTGAGATGGATGAAGTACTGTAAAGCGAAGATGAAATCTCAGTTCTTAGATTTTTTTACACATGATTTTCAGTGATAGGATAGATTGCATCCAGCAGTGTTCAATTAGAGACATATAAATTCTCTTTTCGAGTTACATTTTCGGATTCACCTTGTAGCAGGTGTAAATAGGATGGTCATTCATCTTGGCTAACCAGGATGAATGGCCTTAGAAATTAACTAATATGTTTTTCTATTTTATGAGTTTCAAGATTTATTTCTTTACATGTTTAGGACTTCGACCAATTTTGATAAATTCACATAATTTTGTTGTTCTGTTAATGTATTTTTTTTCATTTAATCTATTTTTTTTAATTTTTAAAATCTTACTTAGATTATATTTCTTATAAATTATTTTTAAGTGTACGATTGATATTTTTTTCAAATTTAACATCAGTTAAATTACTATTTCGTAGTAGTATTTTTCTTTAAATTAAATAATAAATGTAAATTCACATTAATTATTTGAATTAGTTTATTTTTTAAAATAATTAACTATTTAATCTAGTTTCTTTTATTTTTTAAAACCTTACTTAGATTATATTTCTTATAAATTATTTTTAAGTACACGATTGATATTTTTTTTCAAATTTAACATCAGTTAAATTGCTGTTTCGTAGTAGCATTTTTCTTTAAATTAAATAATAAATGTAAATTAACATTAATTATTTGAATTAGTTTATTTTTTAAAATAATTAACTATATTTTCTACGCTATGGAAAATCATCGAACTACTGAATCTTAGGAAAATTAATATAAGAATTTAACTTATTTTTTTGTTTCTTTTACTTTATTATGTTTTTAACTTTTGATTTAAATTATATTTTCAATAGTTTTCAAATACATATTTTTAAAAAAATAACTTCGATTATTTTATAGTTGTATTTTTTTAATTTTAATCTTAATAATAGACTTGATTATAATTTTTCAATTTGTTCACTTTTTTAAATAATTAACTGTACCCAATGTAATAAATTCTTTAAAAAATTGCTAGATTTTCAGGAGTAATGGTACAAATAGTATCATTGTACATTTAATTAGAGTCAATGAAATGATATATATATATATATTATAACCGAATATATATATATATATATATATATATATATATATATTATAACCGAATATATATATATATATATATATATATATATAAATATCGAAATCTCTCTATAATTTCGAATAATTATATATACAAAAGTAATTACTAAAATCAAACAATTTTCATCCAGTAAATATAATCAACTTAATTATTTAATTGAATAAAAAACCTTGTTTTGATGAAATATTTTTTATTAAAAAAGTATTTGAATTTCCTGCCTATATAATATACAAATAAATGCGCTCTTATAGAAAATTGTACGAAGCACAAATATTTTAATTTTATTTATACAAACAAATATCTTGTATGTATAACATGGTCATATTATTCGAATTAATTATTTTATTCATTTATTAAAATTA
The DNA here is from genome assembly GCA_029203775.1 of Neoneuromus ignobilis. Classification (NCBI taxonomy): domain Eukaryota; kingdom Metazoa; phylum Arthropoda; class Insecta; order Megaloptera; family Corydalidae; genus Neoneuromus; species Neoneuromus ignobilis. The sequence goes on along the minus strand of CP092096.1, from coordinate 6,773,996 downwards.
ACATAGAATCATTTATAAATTAATTAAATTTAAGTCTAAGAATTCTTCTATTGGGCTTAAAAATTTAATACTTATAAATTATAACAAATATTTAATATAAGTATGGGGAATTCGTATTAGAATTTTTATCAGTTACATTATTAAATAATTTTCTTTATTAAAATAATACATTTATTTGAGAATATGCATATACATATACATATACATATATATATATATATATATATATATATATATATATATATATATATATATATAATTTCAAAAATGAACACAATTTTACTGATATATTTACATTTCTTGCGAATAGTAATGTAGAATTAAAGAATTTTGGATTTTATTTATATTTTACGCGACTGTTATTGAATTTTTAATATTTTAAAAGAAATTGATTTTAACGCCCTGCATTGAAAATTATTATAATTTGAAAATATTTGTGTTATATTTACGAAACGCTTAAATGTTTATATCTAAGAAAATGACAATTCTTTGCTGTCTAAATTTAGCTCGGTTTAATATTTTCACAACGTAAATAAACCAGTATGTGCTAATTTTAATTCGAAAACTTATTACTAAGTGAAAAAATACTGAATTTCGTTTTGGAAAATATAGTATATATATATATATATATTAGTTTTTCTTTTCTAAAATCTAATATTAAAAATAATTAACGTTAAGTGACTTACTACTTTATGATTAGTTAATTCATCCATCGCGATGCAGACGTTTCGAGCGAAACGAAATGACTAAGTATAACGTGCACTTTCTGTTAATGTTCAACACACACTAAAAAAATTCACCGATTCAATTCGAATACACTGAAAAATAACATTTCTTTGGATGTGTGTTTTTATTTATATGTAGATGCTCGTTGTTTTAAAGAATGGATGAAACGTTCTCTTTTATAGAATGGGTACTTGTGTATCGTGATGCGTACGATTTATTTTTAACGTTACACTAATTCCAAATATTATGTAGTTTATATATAATACGATTTAGAAAAAAAATATCTGTATGCATTTTTATTTGAATGATGAATCTCTCTATTATATTTATAATCAAGAGATACTCATAATTGCATGTTATGAATATTAGAGATACATGTGTCTATATGAAATTGGTATTAACATTAAGTTGATTTTATATAATTTTATAATCGCTTCATTTTCTTCACTCTTTTTCAAACAAAAATTATATATTTAAACTATTTCCACACCAAGAATATATATATATATATATATATATATATATATATATATATATATATATATATATATATATATATAAATATACTAATCTTCAGAACAATTCATTAAATACATATTAATTTCATAAACTTAATTAGAAAATATACTTAATTAAATAATTATCATTTGGAATTAATATAATGATGAATTAAAAAATAACCAAAATAAACAATATTAAAAAAATATTTACTTTTAAATAACAAAATACTTTGATATTTTATAAACGAACAAATCAGTTTCTAGTTAATTTTTTTATGAATAATAATCACCGAAAAAAATTAAATACATTAAATACAAATTTAATAACTATTATAAGGATTGTGCAATTAAAAAAAATAAATTTAATCATTTAAATCTAATTTAATTTTTTCAGCATGATTTTAGAATTATAAAACAATTAAAATATTTTTTGTGAAAAATAAAATTATTCATATTTATTCATTAGAGGTTTAATTTTGATAACATTTGAAATATATATATATATATATATATATATATATATATATAAACATTTAATATATTTCATATATAATTCAATTTATTTTAAAATAAATAAATCTTAAATATTAATAAACATAAATTTTAATAGCTCAGTTTTAGAGAAAAGGATTTTATTTATGCTTATTTATATAAAATATCTTTTATTTTAAATTAAAATCAAATTTCATAACTATTTAAATTTATTTTGTTAATATATTAATATTTTTCATTTAAATATTACATTTATTTAAAAGATTGTTGTTTGATTACCACTGGTTCGAATTAAGTGTATTTTGTATTTGAATTAATATGAGGTTATATTTTATAATTTTATTATATTTTATTATAAATTCAAAATGTGATGATCTCAGTAATAAGTTTAATAATGAAAAATTATGTATCCTTTATTGTCTCTATAAGTAAAATAATAATAATAAAAATACATTGGTTAGGTATGATTTGGTTTCAATAAAAAAATTATATTGAATTAAATCATTGAAATATATTTATTATTGTAGTAATTATTTAAGATTCATTTTTATTTTAAAAAAATCCTTATCAACTTCTTAGATAAAAAGTTATATAAACAAAGAAGAGTGGAGCAACTGGAAGCGATTAAAGGATTTCAAAAGTTGAACAATTATGAGAAACAATACACAATGGTATCGGTTTTATCTAAAAATATATTCGGTGTTATCAGTAACAGTAGAATAATATTGGAAAACGGTGGCTTCGTTCCTGGGATTTCACCGTTTCCATCCGATGAAGCGCACCGTGATGCGTTATCGAATATTTTAGAAAACACTGCCCTATTCGGTGAAATAGTTATTCGTTTCCCGGATATATCGAACGATTTATTAAAAATGCATCAAGATTGGGAAACGTTATTTAAATGGAGTATCGGTTTCATCGATGAAACTAAACATTTAATAGATACGAACACTGTGAAACTTTTAAATTTAGTTAACCAAGAGTTGAATTATACAGATAGAGATTCTGATTATTTCAATCCATATAGAATAGTTAGTAAAAGTAAAAGTGTAAATAAAAATAGCAATCATACAGAAAAAAAGAAAGTGAAGAAAAAATATTCTAGAGGTCCTATGCTATCAAAAACTGAATTATAATGGAGTATTGTTTTTTTCTGAATATAAAATTTTGTTTCATTATAGATTAAAAAAAAAATAATAAATCTGTATGAAAAGTATAACTAGTACATTCGAACATATTTCGCGGCTGTAAGATCTCAACATAAATACGTGTGATAAATAAAGGTATTTTGTAGTTAATTACAATTCTTTATTTTTTTTTTCATAATACATTCAATTAAATGAAACTATGTAAATCTAATATTAAATTCATAATATTCTCTTGTATAAAATAATGATTAGATTTTACATCTATTCTGTAAGCGAATAATAAACATTCTAAATGGATTCAATATTAAAAATATATGTAATTATTATTACAAGTAACAAAAGTGAAAGATTCAATAATAGATTAAATATATTTTCACAATCAAAATTCAGTTTGTTTTATTTGCTATATCTAAGTAAAAAAGTTAAATATTTGTAACATGCAATTTTATTAGTATTTATTATATTTTATCTACTTAATTTCGAAGGACTTATTTTTCTACTAACAGTTATATTTGAAGATGGTTTAAAAGGTTTAAATAGGTACGGTCAATACTAGTAGCTCCCGATTAACATAATAAATGAAATTAAAATTCATATATTTTGATTAAGGGTGCTGCCAGAAATATAAATTTCATTTCAGTCTTAAGAATCCACTACAGAAACTGTTTATATTAAAATTTATTTAAATTCTTTTTATGAATCTATTTTAATAAAATTAAAGTTTGAATATTTAAGAAATTTAGAAACTTAATAAATTATCAGTGAATAAATTATATTATCATTGTAAATATTTAGTTTCATAAATAAATAGAGAAACAACTTTTTGTTGAGATCACATAAATAACAATAAATTAAAAATAATTTTTGTACACATTATATATTCACAAACAATATATGAAATTATATTTTAATACTTTTTAAATATACATTTGTTATTTTTTCTTTATGATTTTGCTTATTAAATAAACAACCAAGAAAATTAACATAATTAATATTAATCACACAACACATGCTTTCATAAATGATAGAAAACATTTACAAAAAGTTAATTTTAAATTAACAAAAGTTATTTTTTCATCATAAAAAAATCAAATAGAGGAAATTTTGTTGATTTTAAGACTATTTTTCAA
>CP092096.1:6387500-6767500 GCA_029203775.1 Neoneuromus ignobilis | reverse complement strand
TTAACTAAAATAATTTAAAGTATTTACAAATGTCTAATAAGATATTAGATAACTTTATTTTTTGACGATTTCTAATGTTAGCTGATAAATAAACTAATATTTAATGTTAAATGATAATTATTTTCTAATGTATATAGAATCAAAATTTATGGTTTTAAATATTATTATTTACTATTTGTTGCAAAAATAGAATATAATTTATGTAAAAATTATTTCTTCGTTTATTTGCTGAAAACTTAAAAAAATGTTTAAAATATAGTTTTATAAAAAAAAAATTTCTTTAATAAGATTTTTATCGTTGCTGTTATCGAAATGAATATTTCAAGTATATAAAAACACACATATTTTAGTTTAATAAAAATATATTTATAAATCAAGAAAATGTAATAGAATTTCTTAAACATATTATAGAACATTTAGAAATATATATATATATATATATATATATATATATATATAATATTTTTATAGATGTTTCATAAAATAATTTTAAATATGTTTTATATTTAATTCTTACAATCAATATTAGGTGTATCACAATTTAAAATCAATAAAACGATTAAAATAGAATATATATTTTTATGTAATTGGTTGCACGTTTGAGATTGAAATAATTTAAAATGACTTACAACACAAATTAACAAAGACTATATTTTATTCAGAATAAATACTTTTTTAAATTTTCATTAGAAAATATATTTGTTTTTTATATACATCACATATGGGAGAAAATAATTTGATGTAAAATATTTTATAAATAATATACATATTAAGCTTTTTCAAAAAAATTAATTAGTTTTTAAGTATACGATTTTAAAAAAGATTTGTATTCAAATTCACTCTCTTTGAGATAAAAGACTAATGATTAGTACATATATATTCAAAAAGGAAATGTTTATAAAAACATGTATTACTTAAAGTCCAAATACTTCATATTTACGTTTGAATTTTGGCAACAAATGATGAATTTGGATTCTAAATTTTAAATATAAAAATGTCTATAGTATATATATATAGTATATATATATATATATATATATATATATATATATATATGCGTTTGTGTATTTTGTATTATATTATCATAACATGAATTCTAAATATAATTGATAAATTCACAATAAATAATAAAAAAATATGCTTTGACAATAAATTAAATCTTAATACTATTCACATCAAGACTAGATTGTTAATTGTTGTGTTAATAAAATGTCTTTGACGTCTTAATTATTTATATTTGTTTAACAAAACTTCGGTTCTAATTTCAACATCGATTTCGGAGAATGTACTGGAGCAATCAAGCTCGTCTGTCTTGAATAAGACTGTCTTTCCTCGTTATCAAACGGTTTGTTATTAATCTTCTCGATCGGCGACGTCTTCAACAATATAGGCGATACACTCTTTGTCTTCGACAACGCTAATGGTTCTGATAATAGTTTCGGAACTTGGTGGTTCGATAGATCGTAAACCGACGTCGAGACAGGTGTATGGGGCGCCGATTGAGATATTTTGATTTGCACTCTACCGTTGTTTTCTTGATCAGGTGTATTTATTGTCTGTTTACTCTCTCGATTTGATGACTCTATTTGTCGCATATTTGGCTGAGATCTGGAATTTCATTTAAAAGAACGAGTCTGTTATGATATTTTCAAAAAAAATCAATTATGAATGTAATATTTAATCTTTTCAAACAAATTTTTGTCGTCGTTCATTCTAATTACCGTGCATGTAAATTTCTATGCTGTGCTCTTGTCGTGTTTCTCCTAATTGGATGTGCTGGTGTCCTTTGAGACAACCGCATCGAGCTATAATTGTTAAGCTTACTTATTTTTTCTGATAATTCAGATTTTCGAGACTTTGAACGAAGAATTATCGAACCACCTGGAAATTTGATATTTATGTATATGTAACAAATATGAAATATATAAAATTTTAAATTAATTATTTTACTTGTATTCAATTTACGACGTGTCTGTGCCATTGCGTACACAACTGCAACCAAACTACTACACTGGCTTGGTTGTCGCACGCAACCGTTCTTGCGTGCTTTTGTACGTCCTAATACAAAATATGTTTCCATAGGACCTTTTCCTTTCACTTCAATAGTACCACGTAATTGCGTTTGATATCCCCGAGCTGACAGTAACTATATTGAAAATAACGTTGGATAGTTATTTTTATAATTTTCAAAAATAATAGTCGTTTTTTTAAGAATGTATGTTTATATAATGTTGTTTCAAAGCTTTAAAAATGATCAAATTGGTTCAGTACCTCAGCTGTATATTTCGGAACTTGTATCAATCCTATAACTCCTGTAGAATCCATCCGAGATGCTTCATTGACTGTATTACCCCAAATATCGAATACTGGTTTCCTTGCACCGATAACACCGCCGATTAGAGGTCCGCACGAGATACCAACTCTTAATCCGAATGTGTTATATGAATGTTGGTTAAAGTCGTCGAGTTTGAGCCGCATGGCGAAAGCAAATTCGACTAATGCACATAAATGATCCAAACCGTCATCATTGCTATTTTCCTAAAATTAATTTTAATAACAAACATAACAAATGTTCAAATTATCTCGAAACTTTGAATGATACTAGGTTTAAAATACCTTATCAGATGGATTTAATCCCGATGCTGCCATGTATATATCACCGATTGTTTTAATTTTTTCAATCGAACTAAATCTCTCTTCATCGAGCAATTCGTCAAAATCAACTAGACAAAAATATTTATATTAATCGAACGATTTACCTTTGATACGGAATAAAATACCTATGATTTCATTAAGTACCCGGATACATTCGATCCCTTTATTGATTTCTTCTGAATAAAAATCTGTAAAATTCGGAATACTTGCGAACATCACACCGACTTTATCACGCCATTGCGAATACAATTCCTAGAAAATAGTCCAAATGTTACGGACACGAATTAAATTCCTAGAATATATAATATTTTACATCTTGTTGATGATCTTCAGTTAAGAAATGTTTGGCTACATGGTCTGGTAGAATATTCTTCAGTAATTGTCTGTTGTTCTGGCGTGTCAATATCATCTCGGCGAGTTCTTTTTCGGCTTCTTGTTTCCATAGAAAGTCGAGCCTCGATGTTATTTCGACAAGTCGTGCGTGGTATGCGACTATTATTAAGAAAATTACGAGCAGAATCAACATTTGTGACTTCATTGCCTGGCTCTCTGAATTACTGAAATTTAAATTAGTTAATGGATCGGATTAAAGGGCTGTTAAAATATATTTTAATGTATATAATAATGAAAATAAGAGACAACATGTTTTTTTCCTCATTATGTATATATTAGGTTGCCCCAAAGTTTATTTTGCGATCTTCATGCAGCTGCTTATTTTACAACATTTATATTTAAACATACATTTTTCACAGATTGAGAAATAATGCTTATTACAAATTTAAGAGATTCTAGAAAAAACCATATGAAGAATATCGGGGTATTTTTCTATACCCCTAGGTATGTCAACCAACTAATTTCAAATTTATAAGAAGACGTATAATAACCGAATCGCAAAAAAATAAATATACAACATTGTTTCTTAATGTCATATATTTCAGTTATCATTTATCTATCGTAGAATAAGTTTCATTCGCATTGAAGAACTATACACGCCCTTTCGTGTGCTTTTAAGTATGGAAAATCAAAGGAAGTATTATTTTAAAAAAGGCAGTAATGCTAACAATACTACAAACAAGATTTGCACCGCTTATGGAAGTGGTGATACAAGTGTTCAGATAGTTCACACTTGGTTTAGGAGGTTCGGAGATGGTAATTTTAATCTGGAAGATGAAGACCGCAGCAGTCGCTCATCCATTACAGATACGGACCTCATCAAGGCCATGGTTGATGAAAATCCGTGATATACTGTTCGTGAATTGGTGTATGCTTCAAATATTCCCAGAATAACGGTACAAAGTCATATCATAAAGCTCGGTTACGTTAATCGCTCTGAAGTATGGATTCTTCATCAGTTCACAGAGAGCAACCTCTTTAATCATGTTTCCACGTGTGATTTGTTTCTTGAGTGAAACGAGAAAGAACATTTTTTAAGAGATTAATTACTGGGGATGAGACTTAGATCTTTTATGAGAATGTTAATCGTAAATGCTCTTGGTCCAGCGATAAAAAGCCTTTAAAGGTAGCAAGGTCTGATCTTCACCCGAAGAAAGTTTTGATATCTATTTGTTAGGATTGGAAGGGTGTCATTTATTATAAACTGCTTCCACAAGAAATGTTCTCAATTGGATAAACTGAAGGAAACAATCAGAATAAAATGCCCAGAATTAACGAACAGACGAGGTGTCGTTTTCCAACACGAGATAATACTACATGTTTTTAACCGTTAGACACAAATTGTTAACATTTGACTGAGATGTTCTACCTCATTCTCCGTACTCGTTGGATATTGTTCTATGTGATAATTATCTATTACTTTCATTAAAAAAGTATAGTAAAAGATTTAGTTCAATAAATGATATAAAAATGTACTTTGAATGGTATTTTGTTAGTGAATCACAAAAGTTTTGGAAAAATATCATTATACGACTTCCGGAGAGATAGAGGAATGTGATAGAGTAGAATGGATCGTGTATAACTCAGTAATATAATCTAAAACATAAAATATTGTAATACTAATAAAAAGAAAGGAATTTTTGGGACAACCAAATATACAAGGGTCGTTTGATAAGTATGGTAAATTTATTTATTGTTACTTTTAATTAATTAATTAATTAAATTAAATTTTTCAATTTAGTTTTTCTTACTTTTTCACCATACTTATCCAACGACCCTCATATATATATATATATATATATATATATATATATATATATATATATATATATATATTAGGGGGACCGGAAAGTAATGTCGTTTCTGCGCTTGTCGATATTCGTTAGTCATTTATCAGCTCATTGTGTACTTCAAAGTCGTGCCAAAGATATTTTAAGGTTAGAGTGACTTGTTTACTCGTAAATAATAAAATCTTATTTTTTTTGCAATTTATGGTGAAATGGCCAGCCAAATACCAGAAGAGGTACATATCCGGCATTGTATGATTTTTGAGTTTCACGAGGGTAGTAACGCAACGGTTGCTACCAAAAACATTTGCGATGTTTATCCAAACGCATTAGACGTTCGTAAATGCCAAAGGTGGTTTTCTAAGTTTAAATCCGGTAATTTCGATCTTTCCGACTTGTACCGATCAGGAAGACCAACAACTTTAGACAATGACATGTTAAGGGCGGAAGTGAAAGCAAATCCGTGTCAGACAATCGAGGAACTGTCAAATACTCTTAACCAACCTTGGTCGATCATCCAAGAACATTTGCAGCAGATTGGTAAAGTAAGCAGAGTAGGTGTTTGGGTCCCGCTTAATCTGTTCGAAGAAAACAAAGCTAACCTATTCACCAATACAACTTATTTCTTTAGTGGCACAATACAGAAGCTTTTTTTGATCGTTTGATCACTGGAGATGAAAAATGGGTCCTCTATGATAATCTAAAACGCAAAAGGCAGTTGCTCTCTCCGAATGAATCGCCACGAAGTACAGCTAAGCCAGGTTTATACCCCAACAAGGCGCTTTTGTGTGTTTGGTGGAGTATTCGCGTGGTCGTTCATTTTGAAGTGCTGAAACCTGGACAAATTGTAAATGCAGACCTTCACTGTGAACAATTGGATCGAGTAAATCAATCTTTAATTGAAAAGTGCCCAGCGATTGTCAACAGAAAAGGTGTTATTCTGCAACACGATAATGCAAGACCGTAATGCGCAAGACGAACCCTGGAAAAAATTAATGAATCGGGATGGGAGGTATTGCCTCACCCACCATATTCGCCCGATATTGCGCCATCGGATTTCCATTTATTCCGATCGCTACAACATTTTCTAAGTGGCAAAAAATTTGAAAATTCGGATGATGTCCAAAATACCATCTCCAGATATTTTGCTCAAAAACCAATTGATTTTTATTGATCTGGCATTGAAAATTTGCACACTACATGGCAAAAGATTGTTGATAACGAGGGCGATTACATTATTGATTAAAAATAAAAACTTGGTAAAAATTTATCTGTTTGAATTTAATGTAGAAAGACTACATTACTTTCCGGTCTAATATATATACATATATATATATATATATATATATATATATATATATATATATATATATGTATGTATGTATATAAACGTACACATACTTAATCGTGCCGTGAGGTCTATCCCTATAAACAAAGTCATCTTATAATATTTTCAAGTGGTATTTATTAGTTTGGTTATTTAAGCTCAAGTATTTTAAACAAATTAGTTTAGACAAAAAAATAATGCAGAATAAAAATTCAATTACTAAAATGATAAAGTGTACGCTCGTAGCTCTCGAGTAAAGATTTCGAATATGAAAAAAGGTTATTAACCGTTTTCAATAATAGTTAAGTGTGGAGCTACGTATGGTAATGTTGTACAATTAAATTTTTACAAACATGACGTCAAAACTAACGTAAAATGACATTTTAGAGAACGTTAGCTAGAAGTAAATTTACTAGAGTTCAATTATTACTGAAGATTGGCCTTCAGGAAGCACATATCTCAGTTCTTTAAACTACCACTTGTGGAATATTTTAGAAAAGAAGATTTGCTCTGAATCACGTCGACATATGGATGTGAAATTTATAAAAGAAATAATTAAAAAATAGTTAGATTATTCATTTCGAACAAATTGAAACTGGCACAACAAATCAAGTACAGATAATTTAAAAGCATATATGGATTTTGTAGTAAAGTATATTTTATTTTTGATTATTAGTTTTAATTATCTAATTTTTATAAAGTGTCTCTGATAGATCATAAAGTTTATAAATGTATGAAAATTTTGCAAAAAAATAATTATAAAGTGTAGGATCATCCCAATGTGATGGTTATATGACTATATTTGTGTTTTATTAAAAAGAAACATGTGTATAGGGAAACATATGTATAGTTTCTTTTGTTTTGTTTTAATAAAACATAAATATTGTCATCATATTTGAATGACTCTATATTTAATAAATAAATACATATATTAAACTTTCTGTTCTGAGATTCTCTTAAGTGAATTTTATTAAGGTCATTTTATTATTATTATTAATAATTTTTAGATATATTTAAAATCTGTAAAGATATTCAACCTTAAACATTATATATATTGTATTTGTTCTATAGATATTTTTTTAAGCGTGATAGAACTTTAAATTGAATCTCTATCGAAAGTTATATCTAACCTAAAAAAACATATATATATATATATATATATATATATATATATACAGTGTCGGACAAAAGTTAAGCAACTATATGAAAACTGCAGTAATGGTCCAAATATCAACAGTTAATAAAAATATAGAAATGATCGCAGTGCATCAAATTAAAACACTTATATCATATTTTAAAAATATGTAATCAACTATATTTATTTCCTTATTATAACAAAAAAAATCACATTGAACAAAATTATCTTATATTTTTACACAACAAAAGTTTAAGAAACTCTGTCGCTTAACTTATAAATTAAAGTATTAATATTTAGTAGCATAGCCATTATTCTTAATGACAGTTGTACAGTGTCGTGGCATAGATTCAATTAATTTATTCACTATATCTAAAGATATTTCGTCTTTCCATGCAGCTTCAATAGCCGAATATAATTCGACTTTATTAGAAAATGTTTGTTGCCCTCTTGTTGATTATTTCTTTTGACTATTTTTTTTGTTGACTATTTCCCATAAGTTTTCTATGGGATTGAGGTCCGGAGATTGAGATGGCCAAGAAAGAACCTCAATATTGTTCTGTTCAAACCACGTTTTAACAATTTTTGCGGTGTATTTCGGATCGTTATCATGTTGATACCTCCACCGAATAGGCATTTCTTCCTCCGCAAAAGGCAACATGACGTTTTCTAACATGTCTTTGTACATAAAACGATTCACTATTCTATTGATCTGGTGTAAAGGTCCCGTACCACAACCAGAAAAGCAACCCCAGACCATTACATTTCCACCTCCGTAGTTGACAGTTTTTTTATAGTAACGTGGATCATATCTTTTTCCAACAGAACGCCGTACATGGCACATTCTATCTGAATCGACTAAATTTAATTTCGATTCATTGCTGAATAATACGGTCTTCTATTTTTTAACGTCTCAATGCAAATGATCGCGAGCGAATTTCAATCGAGCCATTCTCTGCTTTTTACTTAATAATGGCTTCTTGACTGGTCTTCTATTGTATAGGCATTTTTCCACAAGTCGATGTTTTATAGTGCGGCAACTTACATTTAATTGTAATTTGGTTACTATTTTGGTAGCGGGTAAAAATGGATCTGCTTTCACTAATCGTACAATTCGATTATCTACTCTTTTGGATGTTTTACGGGGTCGCCTGGATCGTAGCTTCTTAGTAACAGTCCATCTAGTGCAATAACGTTGGATAATTCGTGACACAACCGATTTGTTTACATTAAATTGTTCGCACATTTAAATTGAGGCACATTTTGGTCGCACATTTTAACAATTTCTAATTTTAAATCGTCACTAAGTATTCTTCGTGACATTACTAATAATTTTAAAACAATGGCCATAGAATACAAAATACTATCTATATTAATCTGTATAATATGCACACTACATTTTAATGTTGTTGACAACTATAAAAAATTGTATTCCATGGGATTCCTTTTAGTTTATAAGTGAAGCGACAGAGTTGCTTAACTTTTGTCGCGTAAAAATGTAAGATAATTTTGTTCAATGTGATTTTTTTTGTTATAATAAGGAAATAAATATAGTTGATTACATATTTTTAAAATATGATATAAGTGTTTTAATTTGATGCACTCCGATCATTTCTATATTTTTATTAACTGTTGATATTTGGACCATTACCACAGTTTTCATATAGTTGCTTAACTTTTGTCCGACACTGTATATATAAATGTATAATTATTTTATAGGTTAGATAAAACTTTCGATAGAGATTCAATTCCAAGTTCTATCACGCTTAAAAATATCCCTATACTTACCCCGAAACAAATACGTTTTCGAATCCCACAGCTATTAGTAATGTGAAAACTGTGACCATTCCAAGTGCCAGAGCCGTTTTTATAAGGTAATATAATTTTAAAGCAGTCGCCACAGCCACTAAACATAAAACCCACGTGAATACTACATATTCTGGATGACTGCACGTTTCTCCATCATCGTCGCCGGAATAGTTAACCGTGCAATTTTCATCATCTGATCCATTTTTATCTAAATTGCTATCGTTATCATACGTCTTATCCATCTTCCAATCTCTGCTATATCTCTTGTATCTTATATTGAGTGTATAATTAGAATTATGCGTATATTGAATATTCGTATTTCCCATATCGCATTTGCTGATATTGAAAATATTGTGTACATCTTGATTTTTAGCTAAACTATTCGTCTTGTTACTTTTCAATGTTTCATTCTTATATACATCGATGGTTTTCTTGTATTCTTCAATGCACGCTATTAAATTCTCTATACAAGTCTCGTTCTTTCTACAATTATAAATATCTATAGTCGGATTTTCACTCTGTAACGTGTAATTCTGAAGAACTGTGTACTGTAATATCAAATCCAATTTCATATCAGGTTCATCCGATGTCGATTCAGATTTAAAGGATTCTGCAGGAGAATACTTCGTATTGTATTTCGGAATATCCACATTCTGATTAGTATTTTTGATAAGGTAATGATATAAAATGTCATTTTCAGTTTTCGATCCGTTTATCATTTTTTCATGCGTTGTACTTTTATACGACATTTTTAATGATTTATCCGAGTTCGATATAACAGGAAAAACTCGTATAACAGATTTCGAAGATTTCGGACAACAGTTTCTTGTATTGTTCATATCCCCTTGGCAGCAGAGAGCCAGACTCACTGAACTGGTGACGGCCATTAAAATGATCACGACACAAATGAACGCCGTTCGACAACTTCTATTGTGAACTAACATCGATGATGTTTTCTGGAGAGTCGTTGGAAGTTTATTGAACTCTTCAGCCATTACGAGTACAGATGTGGCTGATAGAAGAAGCGTTGTGACGCACAGACAGATCAGAAGCATTGTACATCTGTGTCAATCAAGAAATTAAATAAGAGGATACGAGATTGATTCTAAAGAAAAATAATAGATTTTTTTTCCAAAAAATAGTGTTTAATTCAATTATTTATAGAGTTGTAAAATAACTTAGATATAATTAAAGAATTTTCTTACTTTGAAAATATTGTCACTTGACAAGATACAATAAATATCCAGACGATAAAACAGCATACCATATTAGACTTAAACATGTCTTCACGCAATTGACAAAACTGAAATGATTTAAATGAATGTAATTAGAGAAACTTGTAAGATTAAATTTATTTAATTATATTTTCCATTAGAAAACTTTAAGAACATATAACCTATTTGAAAACAAGATTAATAGAAATAGTTTTAATAACGCATCTTAATATTTTAAATAATAACAGTTTTCGTTTATTTTGGAATTGTGGCGGATTCACTTTAACACAAATGAATTTCTATCTTTAACACAATAATGGTTATGAAGTGTTCAATAATTACTTACTGATCACTTTTTAGTTATAACAATTTCGTTTGATGCGCATTTCGATGGCAATGCCATCATTGTCAGAGCTTTTTTTTTAACAGAAATTAACAAAAAGGCTCAGCTGATGATGGGATCGTCATCGAAATGTACATCATCCGACATTGTTATAATCAAAAAATGAACAATAAGTGATTATTCAACACTTCATAATCATTGTGGTGCTTGGGACTAAAATTCATTTGTGTTAAAATAACAGTTTTATTTAAAAATTCTAATTGTACTTAATTAAAAATTATAATTGTATGAATCGTAATTTACTTTCATTTCAATTTGATCGTCTTTGAATTGTAATGTCCAGGGTTTCACATTATCGTTTCGAATTTTCTTATTCGTATCGATCTTAATCAATCGGTCCATCAGCTCTTCCACATGTTCAGCAGCTGATGATACTGGATGATTTCGAACGAATTCAATTTCACCGTTTACTGCAGCTGATGTATAATATCCGTCCTGTTTTATTACATCCACTTGTAGGTTATTTTCTCTAGCATAGTCCAACTATAAAATTATTATTTTTTTAAAATTAATTAGGCGTTTGTGATTTTTTTGAATTGGTCGAAAGGAAAATATTAACTCAAATCAAAATTTATATATAAATAATTGTTATATATATTATCAAAAGGATTTGATTTTTTTAAAAAGTATATCATATGTATTTTTTTGGTAAAAGTTGTGTGTGATAAAATTGATTCAATAAAAAATTATTTCATGATCTTATCTGTTATAAAACATTTTTCACAGATTAATAAACTGTATGAAAAATGTAAAATTGTTATAACATATATAATGTTTATTTTATATATTTTTTAAAAATGTATTTTTTCTAGAATCAAATTTATTTTTAATAAAGAATTTATATAACTGAATATTTATTTAAAAATGTACTTAATTGTGATTCATTTTTCATATACTTCATATAATAAAATAGAGAATTAAATTTTCAGTATACAATGTTTTACATGTTTATTTCTTTGATATTCAACATATTTCTCCCAAAAAATATTACATTAGTTACTAAAATTTATTTTTATTTATTTAAAAACATGTATTAAATTGTGATTCATATTTTAGATACTTAATATAATAAAATAAAAAAATAAATTATTAGTATTTAATTTTATTATCATTTTTTTTCGTATTTAAATTACTAGAATTCATAGAGAATTTAAACGAGATATATTTTTATTTTTGGACAATTCTATTTCTTTATTATGCATACATTTGTCAGTTTCTGTAAAACACATTTTATAACATTTTTACAGACAATACTTACTAAAGATCTTTAATAATATGACTTTGAAACAAATTTGTCATTAATTTTAATGATTTTTTAAAAAATATAATCCATAACTTAAAAAATCAAATATTAAAAATTCTGTAATTTTTTTAATATTTATAAAATTTTATAATTATTTAATTTTGATTTCTTGAGATTTTAAATAGTTTAAAAATGTACAACATTTTCCAATTTCGTCGAAGTGATGTAAATTAAATAGAAAATTGTAAAATAATAACAATACACTAATGTCTTCTGAAACTAAATTTTATGTCGATTTTATTCGTTGTAAATTTGTTATTTTCGAATTAATTTGTATTTAATACACTTTTATTTCAATCACAAAATTAACCATAACTAACAAAGACTATAATTAACAAAGATTTTATTATAATTTGTTGAAAGAAAAAAATCATATACAATTACATTTTTGAATGGAATTTCTGGCGTCCAATCTGTCGTATTTTCGTCATCAATACAAGAACTATTCATAGGATCACTATCTTGTCGTGATCGTTTTTTTGACTGTTTCATATTTGAAATTATATCGATTGTCGTGCAATGTATTCCAAATAACGTATGTTTGTTTTCGTCCGACCACAATTTATTCGAAAATAAACTGGAATTAACGTTATATTTAAATAAACATTGTCTAAAATGGATAATGATTTAGTATACACATTATTTAAAACAAAACATTATGATAAATACAATTTTATTTCGTTTTGTGTAAGACGGTTTCGAATAATTTTCTATATACCTTGGACGTGAGGCTAAACGTCTTCTCGGTTTCAAAGGTTCGGCTTGTTTAATTAAATAAGTTTCCACGTTATGTTCTTTTAAATATGCGTTGCGTTCTTGTCCACTTCCAGGTTCGACTTCGTACGTACCGTTTAAATATTCTAAAGTCTTTTTCGAGATGTGCACGCGGCTAAAATTAAATCAACAAACATTAACAATTTATAGAGTATAATTAATTGGAATTTTTATATTCGTTTTAATATTTTTACAAGTTCACTTTAACATAAATTAATCATTTACTCACGAATAAGAAAAGGACACTAAGTTCTGGGAGAGGGGAATAATGAAGCTACTTAGAATATGGCGAAAGGTGATACAAGATGGCACATATACGAGGGTGGTCCCAGAAGTACCCGACCCAACAAAGAAAACACAAAAATTTTGGAAAAAAAATATTTATTTTTCAACATAATCTCCTTTCAGCTCTATACACTTTTCCCAGCGATGTTCAATAAGTTCGATACCCTTTTTATAATAAGAACTGTCTTGCTCCTCAAAATACCCATTAACTGCCGACATCACTTCTTCATCGTTGGGAAATTTTTGACCACTGAGCCATTTTTTCAAGTTTGGGAACAGAAAATAATTCGAGGGGGCTAAATCTGGCGAATAGGGTGCATGAGGTAGCAATTCAAACTTTAATTCATTAATTTTGGCCATTGAAATAACGGATTTGTGAGCTGTGGTGCATTGTCTTGATAAAACAACACTTTCTTCTTAGCCAAATGCGGCCGTTTTTGCTTGATTTCTTCGCTCAAACGTTGCAATAAGTTCGCATAATACTCGCCGTTGATAGTTTTTCCTTTTTTAAGATAGTCAATGAAAATTATCCGACGCGCATCCCAAAAAACCGACGCCATGACCTTGCCTGCAGATGAAATGGTCTTCGCCTTCTTTGGAACCGGTTCTCCCTTTTCAGTCCATTGTTTTGATTGTTCTTTTGTCTCGAGTGTGAAGTGATGGACCCATGTTTCATCCATGGTTATGAAACGGCGCAAAAATTCTGCTTTGTTGCTGTGAAACTTCGCTAAACACTCAATTGAAACATCTTCATGACACTGTTTTTGCTCGAGTGTGAGCAAACGCGACACCCATCTTGCACACAGCTTTCTCATGTCCAAATTTTCAGATAATATGCGATGTACCGCACTTTTTGAAATGCCTCCTATGTCTGCTAGCTCGCGCACTTTCAGTCGACAATCATCCAGTACCGCTTTGTGGATTTTCTTCACCATTTCTGGAGTCGTCACCTCATTTGGTCGACCACTACGATGCTCGTCTTGGCAGCTCGTACTGCCTCGTTTAAACTCTGCTACCCAATATTTCACTGTTGTAAACGAAGGAGCAGACTCACCCAGAGTAGAATCCAGTTCAGCTTTTATATTGGTTGGGCTGAGGCCTTTCAAATAAAAGTATTGTATCACGTAACGATGACCAATTTTCTCCATTTTCACAAATTCACTGAAAACGTTCACTATTGACGGCTGCCAAACAAATACTAAACAACGTGGCGTCCTCAAACTTGAAACATATGTTTTATAGATTGTGCACTTTCTAATACAGTGATATTTTTCAAATAACTACCGCCATCTCTAGGTCAGGCCGGGTACTTATGGGACTACCCTCGTATAATAAATTAAAAAAAATTAGAACTATGTAAAAAGTTTATTAAAGTAAATTTAAAAAACTCTACGAACTTTTGTTTCAACCCAATATTTATGTTTAAGATTAAATTTATATTTATTTTATAAACAGAAAATAATGTTATAAAAATGAGAAAAAATATAATATCTTTTATTTGTTATTAAAGGTATAATTTTCATTGTTTATCTAATCATGTAATTTTTCAAAGCGATGATATGAATTAAGATAGTTAAACTTTACAATCGTGGCAATAAATTATCACTTGTTAGATTTTAAGTTTATAAAGTTTTCAAACAAAAAATAAAGATATAATTTTATATTTATAAATTACAATAACGTTTACTGCTTATAAACAAATATTTTTAATGTATATCTAAAAGATGTTTGAATTTTACAATCGAAGAATAAAATTATTTTTATTTGTTTCTTTTTCTCTTTTGATTCAAACACTTTAATTTAACCTGTTGCTTTGACTAATTAATACAAAACAAGAATTTATACACCGAATCAAATATGTTAATATAATAAATAATAATTTAAGAAATATGAAATAGATATGGTTAAACAATAACAACAAAAATGGTGTATATATCCTGGAATGAATTAAAAGAAATATCTCACCCAGGTATTCCTCCAGCTTCGAGATGATTAGCTAAAGTCACATCATACGACCAAACATCGAATTGCCATTTGCGAAGTCCCAGTACTCCGCATAGAACAGAACCAGAATGGATTCCGATCCGCATATTCAAATCGACCTATTAAAATACATATGTACTGTTATTTAGTATTGATACTTATATTGGAGAATCATTCAATTATATTTGTTATTTATTTTATGTTCGTTTCTAGATCATTGGAAAGATCAAAAAGATCATTGGAACAAAAATATTTCAAATAAATCATGCACAATTTTTACATGAATAAAATTAAATATTTTGAAAAATTGTTATTTTCTATTTATGAGTACTAAAATATAATTATTGCTTTTTAGCATTTAATTAGATTTTTTTATAATCTAATAGAATTAGAAATGAGTTTTTCAAAGATATTTTTAATTAAGAATTTTCTATGATATTTTTTTAAAAAAATACAGTTATTCACATATTACCGCCCGGCCATATCTAAATACGTTTTTCGTATTGAACTATTATAAGTCCGTTCACGTATTAACGCGTGTTTCGTTGTATGAACTTTTGACACCAAAAAAAATATATACAAGCTATATTTTTTTCTAATTTCATCAAAAGATGGTGGTGTATATATTGAAAATATTGGTAAATTATAAAAATTATGAAAAATATTTCAAATATTTTAAATAAAGTAATTTCTATCCCTAGCAAAGTTCTGTTTTTTTTTGGAATAAAATCGAAATTGGTTCTCTTATTTTTTTCTAACAACTTCTGTATATAGAATATATGATTTACGTAATTTATCATATTATTATCCCGTCTAGATGTTTTTTTATGCTAAAAAGTGTTTTTTTTTATATAATAAACTACATTTATTATAAAGCATCTCTTTTTTGTACTTTATCACGCTGGTACACTCATTACAGATTGAAAACCACTATTATATTTACACATATCTATGAATTAAACACTTTTATAAGCAGGTATGAAATTTCATTTCAAAATTTTCATTGGTTTAAGAATTACATCGATTTTGTGAAGAAGTTATTTTTGTGCATTTTTTTGCGAAATTTGCCGGACTCTAGGTCAAGTCCAGTGCGAAATACTGCGGACTGTAATGTGTTCATATACTTTATTTCATGCAATTAAATAAATTCTGATAATTTACAAATATGAATAGGGTCATCCAAATGTGACGCCTAGATTTGTGTTTTATTAAAAAGAAACATGTGTATAGGGTGGCTATAGGGAAACATATGTATAGTTTCTTTTTAATGAAACAAAAATCTAGGCGTCACATTTGTATGATCCTATATTTAGAAATATTTTTATTATAAATTAATGTTAGCTTGTGTTATATTATATATTATAATTAGGTATAATTGTTCAATTATATAAACGATTTTTAAGAAAAAAATTATGACGATTTCTTACTTTGCGTTTTATTATATTTTTATTTTATAAAATTATATAGCTAGTTTAAAAAGTATTTCATAAATTATTGATACGATTTAAATTATATAATGTTTTATTTTTTAAAATGTTTGTTGTTTTATTTTTCAAAAAAGTGTTTGTAGAATGTATATTGAAACTTAAATATATATACAACAATTGCAAAGAATGTTTGATATGATTTTAATTTTTTTTATTTAATTTTATTGTATTAAGTTACTACAATTATATACATGTATTTATTTAAAAAATAACAATAGAGGATAAAATAAATATAATATTTAACAAAGAAATTATTCCATTACACCAGTAATTTTTTCTATTAAATAATTAATAATTGTTTACTTCCTGACTAATTTTGTTATTCGATGGTTCTGTTATCTTTATAACAAAAAATATAAAGATAAGAGCATTACCATTGAAGTAAAGATCAACAAGAAATTTAATAATTAGTAAATATTAGACATTTAAATATTTTGTGGCACTAGAGAATGATTCGTTTGTGAAAAATGGATTTAATCATTTTGCTAAAGTAATTGAGCTAATAAATATTATTTGATAGAATTTTTCATGTTAATCGAATTTCGTTTTTCTTTTAGTATTTTTACACAGTTCGTTCCTTTAATTGTGTCTGCTAAAAAAATATCTTGTATTTCATCAATAATCTTGACAATTATTTTTTTATACTCCGGATCTTTCTCGTATATCTCTATGGAAAACTCCTCACGTTTAAAAAACATCACATCCTTATATTTATCCATATCTTTCAGCAAGTGATCGAAAACTGCTGGATTTAGCGCGAGAAATGTCAAATAAGCACATTTGATTAATTTCCACGTGATGGAAAAATATTCGTAACTGTCTTCAAATTGTTCCCATGACATTATTTGCGAACAGTTAATATCGTGACGTTTCAGTTCTTCAGTTAATGTTTCGTAATAATAAATTAGTAGATCCGTTAAATGTCGTTTCTTGAATTCCGTGCTCGTATTTATCTCTAACAACATTAGTACGTCGTTCGCAGGGGGGTTGTAACGTAATAGTTGGTAATCGACAAGATAACAGTGTTCTGGTATTCCGTCTTTAACCTTGAAGAAAATGTTGTTGCTCCACAAGTCACCGTGTGAGATAGTGTTCAGATATTTAGTCGATGGCCCCAAGTGCTTGACTGCCTTTAACAATTTCTGCTCGATGATATCTTTGAATACATCAGGAGACATTCGTAAGTGTGGATGATTTTCTGCGAAAATCTGAAGTGTTTTTATATTCGTCTGAAACCATGCTCCGGCTAACGTATCCGATTCTAATCTGTACAGGACTTCTCTAAATTGTTTAGGATATTCTTCGATCAAACTCACATGTCTCTTACGTTCGACCGAGAGGTTATGTTCGTGTACTATACCGAACGCGTGCATTTGAGCGATGGCCTTCAGCCCGGCCTTACATTGTTCCAGATCGAAGTCTTTGTTTCGAGAAGCCATCACGTATCCCTTAGTAGTGATGTCTTCGAGCACGAGCAGCTCGTTTTTCGAAAAAAGAAATTTTGGCGCCCATTCAACTTTATTTTCGCCGATCAACGTTTCGTACACAAAGAGTTCTTTAGTAAATGCGTTCGATTCGATTATAAAATCAAGCATGGCGTTGTGTTGTTCAGTAACGTCCGGTTTTCGTTTTAAGAAACATTTAAAATTTTGTTTTTTGTCGTCGATCGTGAACTCAATATCCAATTTGAAATGTTCACCTAGAAATCCGGTCGTTGTTTCTGATAAAGGTGAAATATTATAACTGATCATTTGAAAATCTGTCCTCGCTAATCCATTCTTCAATATCGTCTCGCAGTCTTCGGCAGTTAAAATATTTTGATACATTTTTTCTTCGGTGAATGTAACTTAAACTACACTTCACTCTAAACTTGAGATGAATTAATAAACCTATCGCACGATGCTGCAAGTTTATATAACTACCTCGTATAATTTAAATACCTAAAAAAATATTCCTCATTTCATTGTTATATATAATCACACAGATTCAGTGATTGTATAGATTTTTAAACTCTTCTAAAAATAAATTATGGTGTATTATATTATCAGATGTATGTAATTATTTGCTGAGCTTATCATCATCTAATTTTTTGCATGGAAAAATATAAGTTAATTTAAACAGAAACTTGATGACTTATAAAACGTGTATATTTGAATACTGTCTGTCTGTTTTGGAAAAAAATGTATATCTGATATAAGCGTGCTATTGTTTTACCTGTGTCATATGACGTACATCTCTTATAGCTTTTATCATATGAAGACCCATTTCAACACAGCAATGTGCATGATCTGAACGTCTGTCTGGTAATCCTGATATACAGTAGTAACAATCGCCGAGAAGTTTTATTCGCAGGCAGTGGTTTTCCTAATCAACACAAAAATACATATTGTCAAATCATGCACAAGAGAAAAATGGAAAATTCTGTTAGAGAAAATAAATGAAAAAATAAATAGGATTTTCATTTTATCATAAAGCTTAATGATAAGTTCATCACATATTTATTTATATATACATTTTCTTTGTGATTTAGTTTACAAGTAACTTTTAAATTATCATTTAAAATAATGATTTTAATTCTATTACACAGATTAGGTAAATATTTGTACTTGTACTCTATATGTAAATATATAAAGTCGAAAAAATTAATTCGAAGATTAACTATTCATTTCATAAATAAGTAAAATATCTTTAGACAATAATTGTAATTGAGAAATAAATACACTATAAATTAATTTTATATCAGTTTTAATTTAAAAATGTGATATAATTTTTAGTTTCAATTAAAACAATCACCCACCGATGCTAATTTATCAAAGCGTGCGAATAGATCGTTGAGCACTTTGACAAGTTCTTGAGGACTGCACTGGGTTGCAAGAGCTATAAAAATCAATCTATTAATATATAGGGTCATTTAAATGTGAAGCCTAAATTTGTATTTTATTAAAAAGAAACATGTGTTATAGGATGGTGTATAGCGAAACTTGTATATAGTTTCTTTTTAATAAAATACAAATCTAGGCGTCACATTTGGATGATCCTCTCTCTCTCTCTCTCTCTCTCTCTATATATATATATATATATATATATATATATATATATGTATATATATACATGATCGAAAATGTCTGCATAGATTTATCAATAAGGATATGTTTCTCAATAAAAGAAAATTAATAATGCAAATTTGAAAACAAATATATTTTTTATTAATTCTATAAACTATTAATTATTTATACATGACAATTCAAAACATTTTAAATTTATAACAAATAAACTAAAAAATAAAACACACAAAAATTCAGACAAATTGAGTAGAAAATGTCTGCGTACAAAAAATGAAAATCGAAAATAATATAAAGTAAAATAAACTTTTCTAATGAATTAGTAACTGGTTGGATATATTCTTTTTTTAAGAACTTCCTATAATTGTTTTTGCATGGAATGGTTCACTTAATGTGGTTTCTTTAGCACTAATCTTATTCCATTCTTTTTCTATAACTTTCTTCAACATTTCCTTTGCAATTATGCCATGTTGGAGAGTTTACATTCGAGAAAATGCACACATATGTTTTATAGGGTTTAGGTGTAGAGATTGGAGAGGTGCATGCAACTGTTTTGGAACGTTAATATAATATCTATAGCTTAACAATTTTTGCCATGTGCTTCGAATCATTGTCATGCAAAAAATTATAATCGAAACCTAGACTTCATTTTTCAGCTTTTTGCTTTATATTTCGTTTTAAAATATTTAAGTAAGCATATTTATCCATCGTGAATTCTAAAAACTCTATTTGTCCCATGCCCTTACTTGTTATACACCCCTATACCATTACTCAACCACCACCGAGTTTCACAGTAGGAACAAGATTTTTTTTATTCAGTGATGTACATACAATTTTGAGTCCTTTTATTCCAAAAATGCAATATTTACTCTCGGCTAAGAAAATCATGTTTTCCCAAAACTGTATTAGTTTATTAATATGTTCATTTGCATATGCAATCCGTTTTTATCTATTGATACGTGAAATAAATGATTTCTTACGCGCAACACGTTCATGATACCCACCCTTTTTTATTATTTTTCGCACAATATCAGCACAGATTTGTTTTTTAAATAGTACTTTATTATCTTTTGCAATTAGGGGTGCCGTTATTCGGGGATTTTCTTTCATTGAAGCTATAATATTACGCCTTTATCTAAATGTTAAGTTCGAAGATCGGCCAGAAAGTGGTTTCGAAGTGGATTTAAAATTGATTACTATCCTTTGAATGAAAGAATGTTGTCTCCCAACACCCTTTTCTATTTCACGAAAATTTTTTCCTTTTTTTTCTAACTTTAAAATAATGTTACGCTCACTAACAGAAATTTCCTTTTTTTGAATTCAACCTTATTTATTTTTTGAAAAAAAACTTTACTATTAGTTACTAAAAGTAATATTTTAGCGTTTCAATTGCAACATACAAACTAGGACATAAAACTGTGATAATTTTAGAACAACAATAAGTGCAAATATTGCAAAAAATCGATGATTTACCGTTTAATAAAATGTGTACGTAGATATTTTCTGCTCAATTTGTATGAATTTTTGTGTGTTTAATTTTTTATTTTATTTGTTATAAATTTAAAATGTTTTGAATTGCCACGTATAAAGAATTAGTACTTTATAGAATTATTAAAAAATATGTTTGTTTTTAAATTTACATTAATAAGGTTGTTTTATTGAGAAATATATCCGTATTGATAAGTGTACACAGACATTTTCGAGCATGTATATATATATATATATATAATTTTATCTTAGCTTCTTCGTTTTCTATAATGCAATAAGAAATAATAAAAAACATACAGTTCTCAAGGATAACATTGCTCTGAAAATGTGTGTATATTATTTATTTCCTTATTTAATATTTTAGTGGGTATAAAAATCATTACCTGTAAACCCTTTAATGTCAGCAAATAAAATACTAACATTCTCGTACCGACGGATGCATATTTTATGAAACTGGTTCTTGTTGAAGTTATCTATGTTATCATCCACATGAGTAATGTGTTTTATCATTTCAGAGACGACAAAATCCGGAAGAACTAGAACATGTGTACTTCATGAAAATTGTTTCAAATTTGATTTAAAAAATAATCTTAAAAAACTTCAATATTTTTTTTCTTAAAAAAGAAAATAAATTACTGAATTAATATTGTTAATTACAAGTTATTGTAAAGGTTTTATAAGGTAGTTTCTTTATTTTCTCCATAAATGACTATTTAAAAAATTAACTATTTTTGTTTTCATTTTTTCAATGTATTGATTTTATAAAAAATATTTATTTATTTAATTTTCAATATGTATCTTTATAATTGTTCCAAGTCTTTGATTTTCAGTCATATTTGATTACAGGTGAAAATATATTTTTTATTTTTACAAATAAATTTATTGATCACTAAACAAAAAATACCTGACAAAAGCAACTTTTCCTGTCGTTCGTTTTCTTTCTCAGTCCTGTATCTCGTTTCCATCGAACGATGAGTTTCGAGGAAAGCTTTCCTCTGCCCCCTGTCCGTCAAATATTTCATATACATTCCGGAAAAGTTCATCGCACAGTACAGAAACGCGTTACTGATTATTTGAAACGTGAAATAGTCGCACTTGAAACAAAAATCGTTCGATCAGATTTCATCTGTCAAAGATGATTAAATCGGGTTCGTGTCCGGTCACTTACTTCTTTTAAAATACTGACAGAAATCGTAATGCAGATATGAATAACGGCAGTTATACTCCCAGCTATCATACACCAATGTAAAGGTAGTGGTAACATTGCGTACGGTACGAAAAGAATGAATAACATATACCAGACAAGGTATTCGTGACGCTCGAAGCCTAGACCTTTACCGATAAAACCTGGAGATTTAGAATTTGTACAATTATTATTTTATTGATATGAAAGGATAATATATGTTTGATTTTTGTAAGTATAGGATTATCCAAATGTGACGCTTACATTTGTGTTTTATTGAAAAGAAACATGTATATAGGATGATGTATAGGGGAACATGTGTATAGTTTCTTCTGTTTTTTTTTTTAATAAAACACAAATCTAGGCGTTACATTTGGATGACCCTATAAAATGATATATGAGGTAGGGAAATTGAATGACGAGATTTTTTTATAATTTTTATTAAGCAAAACTACATCAATTCGTGTATTCATGCTTTAATAATAATCCCCTCCGAGTGCGATACACTTATTCCAACGCGACTCCCATTGCGAGAAACACTGACTGAAGTCTTCCGAAGTTAGCTTCGTCAAAATCTGAGTTGTGCACTTTTTAATGTCGTCCACATCATCAAAACGATGTTCTTTCAACAGACTTTTCATCTTAAGGAATAAAAAGAAGTCGTACGGAGCGAGGTCTAGACTGTAGGGGAGGGGATAGTACTGGAATGTTTTTTTTCGTAAGAAAATGCTGCACTGTTAAGGTAGAATACCTTAACAGTGAACCACCATACCTTAACAGTTCGAATTGACGCGTTGTCATGATGCATCATTCATCCATTTTTGGTCAGATTTGGACGCACCCACGTCATTTTTGCACACAAACGTTGCAGAACAGTCAGGTAGAAGATACTACGAGGGTGGTCCCAGAAGTATCCGACCCAACAAAGAAAACACAAACATTTTGGAAAAAATATATTTATTTTTCAACATAATCTCCTTTCAGATCTATACACTTTTCCCAGCGATGTTCAATAAGTTCGATACCCTTTTTATAATAAGAACTGTCTTGCTCCTCAAAATACCCATTAACTGCCGACATTACTTCTTCATCGTTGGGAAATCTTTGACCACTGAGCCATTTTTTCAAGTTTGGGAACAGAAAATAATCCGAGGAGGCTAAATCTGGCGAATAGGGTGCATGAGGTAGCAATTCAAACTTTAATTCATTAATTTTGGCCAATGCAATAACGGATTTGTGAGCTGGTGCATTGTCTTGATGAAACAACACTTTCTTTTTAGCCAAACGCGGCCGTTTTTGCTTGATTTCTTCGCTCAAACGTTGCAATAAGTTCGCATAATACTCGCCGTTGATAGTTTTTCCTTTTTCAAGATAGTCAATGAAAATTATCCCACGCGCATCCCAAAAAATCGACGCCATGACCTTGCCTGCAGATGAAATGGTCTTCGCCTTCTTTGGAGCCGATTCTCCCTTTGTTTTGATTGTTCTTTTGTCTCGGGTGTGAAGTGATGGACCCATGTTTCATCCATGGTTATGAAACGGCGCAAAAATTCTGCTTTGTTGCTGTGAAACTTCGCTAAACACTCAATTGAAACATCTTCACGACACTGTTTTTGCTCGAGTGTGAGCAAACGCGGCACCCATCTTGCACACAGTTTTCTCATGTCCAAATTTTCAGATAATATGCGATGTACCGCACTTTTTGAAATGTCTACTATGTCTGCTAGCTCGCGCACTTTCAGTCGACGATCATCCAGTACCGCTTTGTGGATTTTCTTCACCATTTCTGGAGTCGTCACCTCATTTGGTCGACCACTGCGATGCTCGTCTTGGCAGCTCGTACGGCCTCGTTTAAACTCTGCTACCCAATATTTCACTGTTGTAAACGAAGGAACAGACTCACCCAGAGTAGAATCCAGTTCAGCTTTTATATTGGTTGGGCTGAGGCTTTTCAAATAAAAGTATTGTATCACGTAACGATGACCAATTTTCTCCATTTTCACAAATTCACTGAAAACGTTCACTATTGATGGCTGCCAAACAAATACTAAACAACGTGGCGTCCTCAAACTTGAAACATATGCTTTATAGATTGTGTACTTTCTAATACAGTGATATTTTTCAAACAACTACCGCCATTTCTAGGTCAGGCCGGGTATTTATGGGACTACCCTCGTATTCACCGTCTTTGTGGATTAGGCCTTACTTATTGAAGAAACAAATGAGTATTGTTTTGATTTGAGACCGTGATATTCGGGCTTTTTTCGGATGATCTCTCCCCCTCCTATACCCTCTACTTACTCTGCTGACATATTTCTGGATCATATTAGAACACATAACTTTTATTTTGAACGGTTTTCTTTGGATTTCACCAAAAATTTGATGACGATTCTTTATTCGATTTTTTATCGTGCATTTTCATGACACAAGGTCACAGTATAGCAAACTTTAAAAAATCACACAGAACGTAAAACTCATATGATCGTGCTGAAATTTTGTACACAGATGTAAAAACTATGGAATTTTGCGGCTAGATGATAACGAAAGCGTCAGTTTTACCAGATAACGCGTTAAAATAAATTCTCGTTATTTAATTGCCATATCTCGTATAATGCATAGAATCATTTAAACACATAGTATTGTATAATTTCGAATAATTCTGTTTGCATACCTTGCATATTTAAAAGAAGCCAAGTGCACAGAGCGGCCCAATGTAGGTAATTGTTGGCGAAACATCTCCAGCATCCGAGAATGCATATACCTATATTCGCGGCTATACAACACATTGTCCAAGTGACTGAGACGTAGAGATTTGAGTTTTCTTCTTTGATTAACCACACGACTCCAACAACTAGCTGTAATTTTAAATATATGCATACATATAAACATATATAGGAATATCTCGCATAATGCGGCTTCGATTAATACGGTTTCACTATAGTACGGTTTGAAATTTCTATAAAAAAAATTATACGCATGCGTACATTACACGTATCGCGTGCGTAGTTCTAGTTTTTCTATTAGTGGTAGATTTGTAACTCTAGAGTAAAGTTGATTTTTTGATAGTTAAATTTTAATTGAAAATGAATTTAAAATAAATTTGAAATGAATGTATAAACTCCTGATTTTGTTTTGTTGATACATACAAACATTTAAATATATTATCCTCGTTTTATTTACTGAAAAACAGGAAAAAAATTGTTTGGAACCAATTTACGTTTTTTGTATTTAGTTGATGTTTCAATTAGTCCGTTTTTAAATAGTCCGGAAAATTATTGGAATCGATTAGCCGCGCTATGCGAGGTATTCTGATGTATATATATATATATATATATATATATATATATATATATGTATGTATGTATGTATGTCTGTATGGTATGTATGTATGTATGTATGTATGTATGTATGTATGTATGTATGTATGTATGTATGTATGTATGTATGTATGTATGTATGTATGTATGTATGCATGTATAGGGTTTTCCAATAAGAATGTCAGAATTTAGACAACTGGTGCCAGCCATGTTTGAATATTTTTAAAGTTCATTTTGACATTTAAACTCAGTATGGTTTAGAAAATTATACTGGAACGTTTAAAACTTCAATAACAGTTAAAAATTGTAAAAACTTATTATAAAAATCAATGTTCAGTTCGTAAAACTTATCGTGTGCTTCGTGAAACTTAACACAATCGTCCAAGTGAACGTGTCATTTATCGAATTGTTGAAAAATTTGAAAACAATTTCACTCTACAAAATACAGTAGTGCCTGTAAGACTAAGAAATGCAAGAAGTGAGGCAAATATTAAATCTGTTAATGAAGATTTCAAAATGAAACTGGAGTTCACGTTACAGTAAATGGAGTACTCGTACATTACTGAACCATGATTAAAAAAATTTTTTTTTACAAAAATGATTGAAAATTGTTTGCACGATATGTGGTTTCAACAGCACGGTGCTACGTGCCATACATCTAGAGAAATAATAGAGTTATTGAAATAAAAGCTTAATGAATTCATTACTTTACGAAATGGACCCATCAATTAGTCACGAAGATCATGTGATCTAACTCCATTGAATTATTTTCTGTGGGGTTATTTGAAATCATTGGTTTTTACTGATAAACCACAAACAACAGAAGCATTAAAACTGAACATTGAACGTGTAATTCTTGAAATTGGACCACAATTATGTGAAAAAGTGACTAAAAATTGGATTAAATGAATGCACTATGTTAAGGGGTTATACGCAATTAGAAATTTCAAAAAATCAATTTTTTTTGCATTTTCGGAATGCACATATATTTGAGTATATTCTCTGAAAATTTGAAGTAAATCCGATAAATATTTTCGGACATACACCTGAATTTGTAAAAATTTTTTTACTATATGTAAACTACTTCCGAAACTTCAAACGCGTTTATCTCAAAACGGTGTTTTCATAGTCGGTGATCTCGATATCTCAGAAATGGCTGAACTGATCGGTCTCAAATTTTCACACAATCTTCTCAAATATATTCCTCAGGTACTGAACGAAGGAATAAGGTTTACAAAAATTATTACTATTTTTTTTAAACAATTTGGAGCAAAAATTTTAGTAAAAAACGAAACATTTTTTTCAAGTAGACGCCATTTTGTCAAAAATGAAAATTTTTATTATTCCTTCGTTCAATACCTGCATTAATTTATCTTTTAAAAGAATTAACTATATTTTTTGATTCCAAATAATCCAAACCGCCGATATGGAGATCACCGCCAAGCGCATTTTTTTGGAGGTCGTTCGGGACATCGTCTGCAGGAGCGGTGCACTTCATTATTTTTTTATGATCGACATGTTATTTTATTCTTGAAAGTAGGATCTATTCAAATAACCATAATTTGTAATTGCAAAATAAATACTGTTTCTAAAAAAAAATCCTAAAAAAACGTCGTTTTTGCGCCTCGCAAGTGCGTATAACCCCTTAAATGAAGTTGTAGTGATTATATGAGTGAAATTGTGTTCCATAATTAATGCCATAGAATAAGCTTAAAAATAAAAGAATTAATTAATTAAATACTTTTTGTTTTATTGCCATTTAAATTTTTGAAGGGCTTATTGGAAAACTCTATATTTTTTTATAATTCCTACAATGCTAAGGTGTAATAAGATTTCAAGGAGATGTGATTCTCTTTGAACATCAGTATATTAATTATATTTTGTTATAATAAATTTTTCATAAAAAAAATTCATCTGAAATGAAAATAGTTTTGAATACGACACATTTACCTTTAATAAAATATCAACGATGTTGACAATGATGAGCGATTTTTGTCGTTGTCGATGCGAATACCGCAAGTACGCCATTTCCAAATGTTTATCTTGGAAACTGTTCGTTAGACTCGGCCAATATATACCTTTGAGCATGATACCTCGTTTAAAAAATTTGCTCAGGTCTGAAACGTTCACGAGCAAATATATGAGTAGGATTAGTAAATGTACGAGTAGATATGTAACTAAATTACCATGCTGCGTTATAGGCTCGTCGGACTGATGCCGGGAAAATAACTCATCGTCACTGAAATACGGATTCTGTATGTTATCCCGTGTCCCTTCACTTTGGCCGGCGGAACTTTCGCCGTCCGGCGCTGGTCGTACACCTTCCGGTGGTCCAGTACTGTTTGTTAGATTCTATAAATGTTTTATTCATGAAACACTGTTTTTTTAACATTTAGTTTTTTTAATATAAAAGCACATGGATTTTATAGATTCAGGATATTGTTTTTTTTCTCCAATGTTCGTATAACTTTTTACCGGTACTTTGTACACACATATGAATCATTTATCCTTAGAATCAAAATATTTGATAAATATTTTCAATAATCACTGATTGTTTTGCCTATTTTTTTGCTAATAAAAATTCAATTGTAAATAAAAAAACAAACAGTAAGTATTGAATATTTTAATAAAATCTTGTGATATTAGAATAAATATTTCATATGTGAAAAAAAATCTTTAATCGAATTTATTTTGGAATTGATGATAAGAATTTGTAGTATTATTTGTATTATTGACATTATTCAAGCATTTTTTTAAAAAAATAAGCATTATTTTTTAAAAAATTAACTACAGCCTTTATTAATACTCAATAAAGTAGTTTAATTATTTATTTTTTACAAAAATCAAACGGAAATGAAATTTTAAAATAGGTCTTAATCCAACAGTAAATAGAAAGAAATGATGACGATGTTAATAATTACATTTATATATATATATATATATATATATATATATATATATATATATATATTTGTATGTATGTGATTAATATTACAAAAAATATATATAAATCATTTTAGAAATTATTCAAAAATAATAAAAAATACTCACATCTTCGTCACAACATTGACTTTGTGCCACAATCGTATCTTTAGCTTCACAGTGTTTTTGTATCCTATAACCATTTTCGATACAGTGATTTTCTTCAGTCAGTTTTCCTACGTACCTATCGAAAAAAAGGTGTTAAACGTTTATATCGTGTAGTCCTCTAAAAAAAGATACGTTATCGCTTTCGTCGATTACGTTTTGCATTAAAAACGTTTTTTAGAACAACAGCGGCCGTTCGAGTGCATTGAAAAACAAAATATATAGTTTTTCATCCGAATTATACTTTGTCGTCTAAGTGTTATGATAACAGCTGGCTCCCTTTTTTTATTATTTATGACGGTCGTCCGTCAACATAACACATAAACGACACGTGTAAGTTGACAGTGTTTGTTTTGTACGATTTCGACGGATGAAATGTGTCCGCGGGATGTCATAATGACAAACATCGATGAAACGTGAGAAAAATATGATTGTCTTATACTCGTTAGGCGTAATAAGTTCTTGGATTAACTATACGTCGCGGACGTTCATTATCGTTGTCTGTTGAGATAAACATATTATTTCCATTTTTCACCCCTGTTTAATAATTGTTTTGTCAAAAGATTTTAAGAATAAAAACCGAAAGACTACTGTCGATCAAAAATAGATCAATATATATATATATATATATATATATATAAGATGTCCCGTTAGTGGCGTATACACATTATTGTTCAAAAAAATAACATTGCTCATTAAAAAAATATGCGTTTTATTTAAAAATTAAGTTGAGCGCTCCCGATGAGAAACTCTATATAAATATATATATATATATATATATATATATATATATATATATATATATATATATATATATATATATATACATACGAGGGCCGTTTGATAAGTATGGTAAAAAAGTAAGAAAAACTAAATTGAAATATTTAATTAAATTAAACAATAAATAAATTAACCATACTTATTAAACGCCCCCCCGTATATATATATATATAATATCGAATGGGCAATTATGTTTAACCTGATAATATCTTAATCGAAAATAAAACCTATTCCTCCTACTTATATTGAAAAAAATTCTACCTGAATAATTGTCAAAAAAATCAAATATACAACCAAATTTTAATTCCTATAATAATTTAATAATATCTATGTTGTTAATCTTTTTATAATATAGGGATGTTAGAGTCACACTATGTGCTATTTATATATAAGTTATATGAAACACATGTAACTTTCTCAGAGCTGGTCACACGGGAACAGCATACATTATCCATGTGTTGATTGTTGAATAATAATTCCCTTAGGAAGTAAATAGAACTATAAAAAACACGATAATCCATTTTTGAATTAAATAAAATATCTTAATAATAAGAACTAGAGGTCTCTTTGTTACTTATTATACTTAGTAACGGCAGTTCTACACTGGACGTTGCAACAACAACATCAATTCTAAAATGGAGGATGCAATCAAGAAGAACTCCTCAAGTCACTGTTGTTGATTGATAATTGAAGAACATGATTTTAAACGTTGTTACTGATTGATTGATAAATAAAAATATGTTTTATTAAAAATCGTACTTTCGATTATTTAAAAATAAAACATATATATATATATATATATATATATATATATATATATATATATATATATACAGGAATACCTCGCATAGTTCGGCTAATCGCTTCCACTGATTAGCCAGACTATTTGAAACCGGACTAATCGAAACATTAATTAAATACAAAAAACGTTAATCGGTTCCAAACAATTTTTTTTTCTGTTTTTCAGTAAATAAAACGAGGGTAATATATTCAAATTTCTGTATGTATCAACAAAATCAAATCAGCGGTTTATACATTCATTTTAAATACATTTTAAATTTATTTTCAAATGGGTTATTACAATTTAATTATCAACAAATCGACTTTATTTTAGAGTTGCGAATCGAAAATTAATAGAAAAAGAAAAAAAAGACCACAAAACTAAAACTGCACATGCGTTGCATATATGATTTCGGTTTTCTTTTTTATTATGTTTTCATAATAAAAGGGAAAACTTAAAAATTTGCGTATAAAAATAATTTTGTGTATTATTTTTGTTGGATTTTTTTCAATAAAAACTATTTAGTAGGATTTTTTCAAGTAAAAAAATTTTTTTTGGAATTTTCAAACCGAACTATAGTGAAACCGGACTAATCGAAGCCAGACTATGCGAGGTATTACTGTATGTATATATATATATATATATATATATATATATAATGTTTTTTATGCGTGATAGAATTTTAAATTGAATCCCTATCGAAAGTTCTATCTAACTTAAAAACACACAAACACACACACACAAACATATATATATATATATATATATATATATATACGAGGTGTGATCAAAAAATAAGGTGAATTTTTATTTTTTTCAAAGAATATTTATTTATTCATCAAGTTTTATTTTGTCCCCTTCAAAGTAATCCCCCTCGGATATAATGCACTTGTGCCAACGCTTTTTCCAATCTTCAAAGCATTTCAAAAAATCATTTTTTGTGATCTTGTTCAGCTCCTCTTTCGATACCGTCTTTATTTCCTCAATCGTTGCAAAACGCCGTCCTTTCATGGGCCTCTTCAGTTTCGGGAACAAGAAGAAGTCACAGGGGGCCAGGTCTGGGGAATACGGTGCCTGTGGCATCATTAGTGTGTTGGTTTTAGCCAAAAATTCGCGCACAAGCAACGATGTGTGAGCAGTGGCGTTATCATGGTGCAAAAGCCAATTTTTGTTCTTCCACAAATTCGGACGTTTCTGGCGGATTGCTTCGCGCAAATTGCGCATAACTTGCAGGTAATATTCCTTATTTACTGTTCTACCCTGTGGCAAGAACTCATGATGCACCACACCCCTGCAATCAAAGAAAACTGTAAGCAAAACCTTCACATTTGATCGAACTTGGCGTGCTTTTTTTGGTCTTGGTGATCCGGAATGCCTCCACTGGGACGATTGAGTCTTAGTTTCGACGTCATAACCGTATACCCATGTTTCGTCACCTGTTATGACCCTGTCGAGTAAATCTGGGACGTCATTGACGTCATTCAATAGCTCTTGGGCGATGCTCATGCGACGGTTCTTTTGGTCGAAATTGAGCAATTTCGGAACAAACTTCGCTGACACACGTCTCATATCTAAAACACCCGTTAAAATTGATTGGCACGAACCAAACGAGATGCCAATATCATCAGCAATTTCTCTAATGGTAATTCGACGATTCCCCAACACTATTTTCTTCACTTCTTCAACGTTCTCATCAGTTGTTGACGTACTGGGGCGTCCAGAACGAGGTTCGTCGTTGGTGTCTTCTCGGCCTTCTCGGAAGAGTTTATACCACTTGTAAACATTTTTTTGGCTTAAAGTAGACTCATCGTATGCCACTTTCAACATTTCAAGTGTTTTGGAGCACTTGATTCCATTTTTCACACAAAATTTAATGCAAACTCTTTGATCCATGATTTTCGACAGCGGAAAATCGTGGAGCCTGCAAAACACTTCTAACTTTTATACCTTTCACCAACAAACTAAACATGCTACATAGCTGAAATTTGGAACATATATTCGAGACGAGTGTATCAACATAACCAAATAAAAAAATCGAAGATCGAACGGATGTAGCCCGCTAAATTTCAAAATTCACCTTACTTTTTGATCACACCTCTTATATATATATATACACATACATATAAATATATATATACAGATACATATAAAATTTTTGTTTAGGTTAGATAGAATTTTCGGTAGGCATTTAATTTAAAATTCTATCACGCTTAAAAAAACATCTATATATATATATATATATATATATATATATATATTAATAAATTTAAAATACAATTTATAAAAAATAATACTAAGATTATATATATTATTGGGTCTTTAGGAAATGCTTATATGGAAGTCATATAAAAATTGGATTTATTTTCAAAAATACTTATAATATTGATTTACAATAAATTTTCATTCTTAATTAATTTAAACTTGTAACTGATTCATTTTTACACAAATGAATTATTAATTCAATACCATAGGATATTGTAAAAGTGTTCAATTCTTAATTAAATGTTTACTTATTTATTAATGCTTATTTTTGTATCATCAAATTTAGAATAAAATAATTTATCACTAATGATCATTTGTAAGTCAATAATTATCTTAAAATTGTAAGATTATCTTAAGATATTCAATAACTATTAATTCTCCATAAAAATAGTGTACTACAGGTTATACAATTTTTAAAGTATATATTGAGGATTCAGCACTGTGGTGATTTTTTTTGTAAATGGTAAATTAAATCAAAATATTGTTAGAAGATAAAAAGAAAAATCTCTAATAATTTATTTATACATTTTTAAAATTTTCATTTTTATTATATTGTTAAATCTAAATAGAAATATAAATCATCTTCAAAACTACTTTTTGAATCTGGACAAAGTTTAAATATAAAATCTCACTTTTATATGAAATATTGTATTATTTCCGATCTTTGTTTTTAATGGAATTCCTCTTTTCCTTCAATATCCGAACACAGTCGATTTTATTAAGTATATTGATCGAAAGTGTATCTCTTATATCGTCCATCATCTCTATAATTTTTTCCCTGTACTTAATATCTTTTTTAAAAATATCTAATAACACTTTTTCTCGATTAAAAAACATCATATCTTTATATTTATCCATATCTTTTAACACATCTTCAATGATTTCATCATCTAACAAATGTACAGACAGATAAGCAAATCTAACCAATTTCCAAGTGGTGGAAAATTGTTTACAGCTCTTTTCAAATTCTTCCCATGGAATTATCTGTGAACAGTTAATATTATTCCGGTTTAGTTCCTCGTGTAGTTGTCTATAATAGTACATTAACAATTCAGGAAGATGTTGATTATGGAATTCCAAACTGGTGTTTAACATAATAAACATGAGTACATCGTTTGCTGGCGGATTGTAACGTATCAATTGGTAATCTATCAGGTAACAGTGTTCCGCTTTTCCATTTTTCGTTTTGAATAGGAGATTATTACTCCATATATCTCCGTGAGAGATTGTATTGAAATACTGTTTTGATGGTCGAACATGTTCTCGCGATTCGTGGAACTTTCTATCGAATAATTTCTTGAAAGTATCACGAGACATTGTGTTCGTGTTCGGATATTGGTCGATGAATGTATGGAAACATCTCAGTCCTGTACTAAACCAAGCATATCCGAGACAATTTGGATCGTCTCCAAATAATACTTCTCTGAAAGCGTTCGGGAATTCATCAATAGATGAATACGGTTTTCCAAGTTGAACAGACTTCTTCTGTTCATATGTTATACAGAAAGCGTGGAATTGTGCGATTGTTTTCAGAGCGACTTGACAATGATTCATATTTAGTTCATTGATTCTGGAAGGTGGTTCGTATCCCTTAATAATCAAATCGTTAAGTACGATCAACTCGTTCGTTTTAGAGAAATAATATTCCGGTGCCCATTCGACTTTCTCGTCAGAGATTATTTGTTGGTAAAAGAATAGTTCTTTATTGAACGCGTTTGTTTCGTTTATGAACTCTGTTATGATATTTTGATTTTTTCCTGTATCCGGTTTACGTTTGATAAAATAACTCAAATTATTTTTCACATTTTCAACGATGAACTCGATATCTAATTTGAAATATTCGCCGAGGAAACCGTTGACGTTTTTTGAAAACGACACAATTTTATAATCGATTAAACGAAAATCGTTATTGTCCAATGAATTTTTCAACACAGTCTCACATTCTTCCTTCGTTAAAATTTCCGAACACATTTTTTAATTTGATATTACTTGTTCAAAATACAAAATAAAAAGATCGTGTAATTTTTTTTAAGATCATTTATATAACTTCTTAATGCATATTTGTCTTAAATATTATGTCCGCTTCTTTGCTTTAGTTATCATATTTAATTAAATATTATAAATAATGAAAAAAATATTTTAAGAACATTTTTAATTTTATATATATATATATATATATATAGGTGTAAATAATTAGATAATATTATTTAGTTTTATTCGTTTAAACAAATATTGGTCAGATATGTGAGTGCATGTTTTAAATACGTAGAACAAACAGTAAATGTTACAGAAGTTATCAAAGCATATGAAATATTTTAATTTTCAGCCTATAAAACTTATGTTTGTATTTATATGGCCGATGGCATTTGAAACTACATCCGATATAAGTTATTATTAAAGTACTGTTCAACAGGCTTTGGTGGCTTTTG
Source organism: Neoneuromus ignobilis (assembly GCA_029203775.1). NCBI lineage: Eukaryota > Metazoa > Arthropoda > Insecta > Megaloptera > Corydalidae > Neoneuromus > Neoneuromus ignobilis. The sequence goes on along the minus strand of CP092096.1, from coordinate 6,732,556 downwards.
TTGCTTTTAAAGTAGTGAATTCAACTGGAGGCTATATGTGAATTATCCTCGTATCTTTATTCATGAATAAAAACCTTATGAATAGATAAAATTGTATATATATATATATATATTTGCCTTATCTATTAAGAAGTACAAAATTTGTTTAAAAGGGATATTCTATATTGTCTTAGTAATATTCTTGTTTCAAAGAAATGAATTTTAGATTAAAAAATAAATAAAGTAGTCAATATCTTCAAATTATTTGGCTAATTATATATTTCTGCAAGCAGCATTTATAAAGATTTATAGACTGCTAACTTTACCAAATTTCCTTCTTTTAGATTAAAAAATAAATAAAGTAGTCAATATCTTCAAATTATTTGGCTAATTATATATTTCTGCAAGCAGCATTTATAAAGATTTATAGACTGCTAACTTTACCAAATTTTCTTTTAACCCTTAATATTTCGATATGATTTAAAGTAAGATTTCTCTTCTAAAATATTCCACAAGTTATATGTAAAGAATTAAGATCTGGGTTTTCTGAAGATATTTCATAAATAACCAAATTATTGAGTGCCATTCAAAAATATTTCAAGTCTTTGTTTATAAGGACAGAATTTCTGATACGACTATGTATATAAAGTTTAATTATAATCAGGTACACAGATATGAAAATAAGTTTCAATTAGTCATCAAATTTAATTCCAATCAGTTATAAGTTTCATATTTTTATCTGTTATTGTTACTGTACTGTCTATTTCTATTATCAATTGTTGGATCATTGTTATTATATTTTTCCATGAAACAATGATTCAGTGATGATTGATAAAAAAGTCTAACACGATCATAGGCAAGAATACAAACAATTTTAACTGTAAAAAAAGTAATTGAAACTTGAACGTTTTACATCATTTATATTCTTTGTATTCAATAAAAAATTTATAAAGTTACGAAATTATATTCATTTTAAGTACAAAATTCAATTACAATTTCCTGAAAAAAAGGTATATAAGTGCAAAAGTAATTTCATAAATTATGAATTATGACGGATGTGCGAGTACCATCAATGCAAATGAATTATTTCACACGTTGTAAGATAATTGAATTTAATTTCAAACTGAAAAAAACTGTAATATACTTTTATTACATTTTTATGTAGTATGCATGACGATGAGCTCGCTATAAAGTCTTTAAGTATTTTTTTAATTCCATTTTAGTGCTCTCGATCCGTTAATTCTTTTACTTGTTTTCAAATAAGTCGATTGAAAAATGTATGCTCAGAAAAATTAATAATTAATTATACGTGTAAATTAATATTAGCTGTGAATAACGATCGAGTATATTTTTTTATTAAACTGTAATATTTTTCATTACTAGAATCGAAATTGTAACTGCGTTTTAAAATGAATTGTTATACAGATATATTGATTAAAAATTGTGTATCTAAAAATCAATCAAGCAATTAAACATTAGTAAGTAATTTGATATTAGAGAATTTATTGGGATTTTTTAAATAGCATGAAAAAGGATTGCAATTTGATAACTGATAGATTGAAATATATATTATTGAATAATTATTAGACACTTTTATAAAATCGCGTGGTATTAAAGTAAACGGTTTATTTGATAAAAAAAATATCTACAAAGTCTAATTAATAAAATTACTGATTTTTAAATAGATATTTTTTTTGATTTCTTAATTGATATCTAAATAGATTTAACATGAATATTAGAAAATGGTGTTATACTTCTATTTCTGTTATATTATATATAAAATGATGATGAAAATTGTTTTCTTACCTGTGATGTTATTATTGTAATGTCTTATTCTATTATCCATCATTGTATCAATACTTTTGTATTTCTCTACGACCATCGTACATATTTTATTATTTATCGAATATTAATATATATCGATGGATGTGGAGTAATACAAAAACATAAAAATAATTGACATTGATTTGTTTTAAAAAAATTATTTTTTCTCAAGAATTAAATTCATTATAAAGGTTTCATTATTTGAAAATAATATTATAACATCTATAAATCATATCGATTGTAATAGTACGAGTCTGTATCTAAACTTTATTGAATTACATATCGTTCACTGAAAATTAAGAAAAATAATGTTTTTTCAAGTTTTTAATCATGTAAAAATCATAATAGTTTCAAAATTGTTTCGTTAATGAAATAGTTTGAATTTTTGAATAAAATTAATACCGAGTATAAAAATAATATAAAAAATTAAGATTAATTTTTAGAATGATTTTTCTTGATTGAACAGAGTTTTTCTTTCATTTTCCGAACGCATTCGTTCTGGTTAAGTATGTCAACTGATAGTGTGTCTCTCAAATCGTCCATCATTCTTATAATTTTTTGTCTATATTTAGCATCTTTGTTGTAGAAAGAAATCAACATTTCGTCACGTTTATAAAACATCATATCCTTATAGTTATCTAAGTTATTAATTATCTCGCTGAAATTTTCATCGTCGAGTATATGCACTGATAAATAAATACACCGAATCAATTTCCATGTCGATAAGAAATATTTACAACTCCTCTCGAATTCTTCCCACGGAAGTATCTGCGAGCAATCGATCCCATTACGGGCGAGTTCTTCGGATAATGTCTTGTAGTAGAAGAGAAATAATTCAGGCATGTGTTTGTTTTGAAAATCGAGACTGGTGTTGAATATTGCGAACATCAGCACGTCATTTGCTGGAGGATTGTAACGCATCAACTGATAGTCGATAAGATAACAGTGTTCCGTCATTCCGTTATTTTTTTTGAATAGAAGATTATTACTCCATATATCACCGTGAGAGATCGTGTTGAAAAACTGCTTGGACGGTCTTGTATGTTCGACAAGTTCTTTAAACTTCTTATCAACTAATTTCTTAAACGTTTCTTTGGAAATCGTTTCAGTGTTTGGATAATGTTCGATGAATGTATGGAAACATTTCAGGCTCGTCTTCATCCATTCGTTACGTAGAGTCCCAGGTGTTGTTTCGTACAGGACTTCTGAAAAACTTTCAGGATATTCGTCGATGAGTCTGTACGGTTTTCCAAGCTTCAACGACTTATTATACTCGTACGTTATGCAGTACGTGTGAAATTTCGCAATAGTTTTCAAAGCGATCTCACAATAATCCATATTGAGTTCATTGATACGAGGAGGTACACTGTATCCTTTTTCTGTAAGGTTGTTCAAAACGACAAGTTCGTTATCTTTCGAATAATAGAATTCTGGTGCCCAGTCGACTTTTGTATTACCGATCACTTGTTTGTAGAAGAACACTTCTTTGTTGAACGCGTTTGATTCGTTAACAAAATCAGCTACGATGTTCTCGCCGCCATAGACGATCGGTTTACGTTTTATGAAACATTTCAAACACTGTTCGCGGTTATTTGTCATGAACTCGATCTCCATTTTGAAATATTCACCGAGGAATCCGCTCACTGCTTTCGATAACGGAACGATTTTGTAATCCGTTATACGAAAATCGGCGCTGTTTAATGAATTTCTGACTATTGTCTCGCATTCTTCTCTCGTTAAGATTTCTGTAGTCATTTCTATATTATGCGATAGTTTATAGGTTTAAATATTAACAGAGTACGAATTTATAAGTGTATTTATATACTTGTAACTAATTCTAAATACTTACTCTGTTTAATGTAAGTATTAAATAATTTGTTTAATGAAGATATCATTGTTAATTAAATATCATATATCTTACACAAGAGATATGTTATATCATCTTAATACTTCTGTTATATTTCATTTTTTTCACATTTTTGCCATATCATTAAACTAATTGTCATATTTTCATACAAAAAAATATTTAAATGGATATAAATAAGACATGTTAAATAAAATAAACTTTAATGCAAAATCATCAGTGTTTTATTGTTTAAAATATTATTTTTTGCAATATGTATATATATATATATATACACGTGTGTGTGTTTGTATATATTTGCCTGAAGGTTTTTAGATGTAGGTAGTCTTGTCTTTGACGTTAAACGATTTTGTTGACACTGCTGTCAGACCTTGAAGACATTGAACGCTGTTCTAAAGTACGAAACATGAATATGATATATCTTATGTCTAATTTTGACTATATTTACATACGAACATACGTTTATGTTTACAAAATAGATTGTTTCAATTCTATTTTATACATAGATTCGTTGTTTTTAACGAAAAAGTTTGTATGTGTGAAACTTGATCATTTTATGTAATCTTGCGTAGAGAATAAGTTAATCAGTGTTTTTTAAAAATTAAATTATAAAACAAATTACTGTATTTTTCTCTTTCTTTATTAAATTTTGTAAAAGTATTTAAATCTCATAATAATTTTTTAAATTATATAAATACATTTTTAAATATATCATTCTATTGTATTATATTTCAGACACACACACGCACACACACACACACACACACATATATATATATATATATATATATATATTATATATATATATATGAGCCGTTGATTTTGAAAGTGAGGTAAGTCCATTTTGTGAAAAAATAGTTAAAGCTAATTCTTATTACAAATTAACATAAAATTTATGTTTTTAATCAATTCACAATAAATATCTTTTAATAATAGTATACATTTGTTACTAGTAATTTATTTCGTTAACGATATTTATTGTGAGTTGATTTTGAAAGTTAGGCAAGTCCACTCTAAATAACGATAGCGCGCGAGAAAATACAAAATATAAAAAAATAATATAATGATAATAATAATAAAATATAAAAAAAATAGAAGATACAGAGTTAGCCTCAAAAACCCTAGGGAAGCATTTGGCTTTTACTTTTGATTTGCAAAAAGCACTACCGTACCCTAAACTAACAGTGTCTATTGCATATTATAAACGAAACATGTATGTTTTGAATCAAGGTTTCCACAATTTATATGACGATTGAGTTCATATGTATACCTGGGATGTAACAATTGCATCCAGAGGATCACAAGAAGTAGCTTCTTGCTGTTTAAGACACCTACAAAATGTGATAATTCAAAAACACATTATCGCTTATAGTGATATGTGCATTGGCCAAAATAGAAACATAAAGTTGGTCTTAATGAGGTTGAAAATTGTCCAGTCTAGCGACAATAATATATATATATATATATATATATATATATATATATATATATATATATATATATATTATTGACCATACATTTTTATTGTCAAGACATTCATTTTTTCCAAACGATTACGATTTTGGAGTTGTAGAAATGACGATTCGAAAAACTAATTTGCTGTATATTTCCCAGGATTATTACAAATTAATACAAAAATGTCGCAAACATAATAAATTTTTAGTACATGAAATGAAAAGTGAAGACTTCTATTCAACCAAACCTCTGGAGGAGGCAATTTTGAAAAGAACAAAACATACTGATGGAAATACTGTCAATTGGTTGAATATTTTCTGGATAAGATTTTCAAGAAATGCGCCTTATAAATTGTTTTATAAAATATCGATGGAAAAAGATTCGCAATTTAAAAATCTTGATTATTACCAGAACGGGGTAGGCCAAGTAGTTTCGAAAAAATAGTATTATCATCTTTAAATGCGAAAACTAGGCCTATTACTAAGGAAAACTATAAAGATATGATGGATTTATTACCCTATGTACCACCCATTAATCGTGGATATTTTAAAAATCTCCACCATCTAAATAAAGAAATATAATTATATGCATGCAACTTATTATTGAATATTTTTTCTTATTTTATTCACTTTTTCCTATAAAATTAAATTTATTTATTGTTTTATTGTAGCTTTTTGAATGAAGTATAAAATGTTGAAATAAAATAAATAAGTAAATAAAAAAATATTCAATTTTTTTATTATAATTATATTCTATTCAAAGAAAATCAACGTTTTCAATAAATCATTGCTTTTGAAAGTAAGGCAAATCCATTTTCGCATACCAAAATCATGATTTTTTCACCTAACGCGGATAATTATTATTGCATATTAAATTGACATGAAATAAGACCACAAAAAATATAAAATAAGTCTGTTACTGCTTACGAATATTTTTAAACCCATTCAAATGCCAATCATTAAATATCTAGCAATAACATAAAATGGACTTGCCTCACTTTCTAAATCAACGGCTCATATATATGTATATATATATATATATATATATACTCGTTTTTTTTTACAATTCGAAATAGATCGTTGCTTAGTAATAATTGTGTTGTCAAGTTTCGGTCCAAATTTGACATTAAAATCTTTTTGTAATTTTTAGTCTATCACAAATACTTAAAGTACTTTATTACTCAGTTCTATAAAATAACAGTTATTCTAACTATTTGTTTACATGCCTGTTACTTATCTAGAAAAGTGTTTTTTTCTTTAAAAAAATAAATAACTGAATTAATAAACTAGAAAATGCATACATGGTTGTCAAAAGAAGATTTAAAATCAAGCAAATATCACACGGTAATTGAAGGCTTGAAAGAAATTTACAAAACGAAATTATTGCCATTAGAACAACATTACTTGTTCCACGAGTTTCATTCCCCTCAACTCGACGATGCGGATTTCGATGCAAAGCCAATGATATTGCTTGTTGGCCAATATTCGACTGGCAAGACAACGTTCATCAAATATTTGTTGGAGAGAGATTTTCCTGGTATACGTATTGGACCTGAACCGACAACAGATAAATTTATAACAGTCATGTTTGACGAAAAGGAAGGAATTATACCGGGAAACGCGCTCGTCGTCGATCCAAAGAAACAGTTTTGGCCTTTATCGAAATTCGGGAATAGTTTTCTTAATAGATTCCAATGTTCTCTCGTAAACTGTGACGTACTGAAAGGAATTTCGATAGTGGACACTCCTGGTATTTTGTCTGGTGAGAAACAGAGATTACATAGGTCGTATGATTTTACAGCAGTACTCGAATGGTTCGCAGAGAGAGTAGATCGAATAATTCTTCTTTTCGATGCGCATAAGCTCGATATTTCTGATGAGTTCAGACGTTTCATCGAACTTTTGAGAGGAAACGATGACAAAATACGTATAGTTCTTAACAAAGCTGATATGATCGATCATCAGCAACTGATGCGAGTATACGGAGCACTTATGTGGTCTCTTGGTCGAATCTTACAAGCTCCAGAAGTAGTTCGTGTGTATATAGGTTCATTCTGGGATCAACCGTTGAGGTACGACTCGAACAGAAAGCTGTTCGAAGCGGAAGAACTCGATCTAATCACTGATATTCAAACATTACCCCGTAATTCAACTTTGAGGAAATTAAACGATCTTATCAAAAGAGCACGTCTGGCAAAAGTCCATGCTTATATAATATCAGAGTTGAAGAAAGACATGCCGACTGTTTTCGGTAAAGAACACAAGAAAAAAGACATGATAAAGAATCTCGCAGATATGTACGATCGATTACAGCACGAACATCAGATCTCACCTGGCGATTTTCCTGAATTGACGAAGATGCAGGAAAATTTGAACCATCACGATTTTGCGAAATTTCATCCGATCAAACCGAAACTGTTGAAGACCGTCGATAAGATGTTATCGGAGGATATAGCACGGTTGATGGAATTGATACCGTTAGAAAATTGCAGGAAAAAAGATAGTTTGGTTAGAGGGAATGTGTTCGAAAGTATCATCGATATGGTATCGCCGTTCGGGTTTAAACGTGGCGAAGGTGCCGATGCAGGGCACGGTGAACATGTTTGGGTCGTGTTAAAGGAGAAACCGGACTATGATAAGATATTTAATACTCTATCACCGGTTGATGGAAAGATCACTGGCAATGCTGCGAAATCGGAGATGATCAAATCAAAATTGCCGAGCAGTATACTCAGCAAAGTTTGGAGATTGTCAGATGTCGATAAAGATGGAATGCTCGACGATGAAGAGTTTGCACTAGCTATGCATCTCATTAATGTTAAACTTAATGGATATGATTTACCTGCGGAACTTCCAGACCATTTGGTTCCGCCTTTAAAACGAGGTGCTGTTAAAAACATTATCAATATTGGTGATAACGCTTAAACTAATTTTAGATTTTAGATGTAACTGTTAATGTATATGAAACGATTCAGTTAAGCTTTATAAAATATATATCGTAATTTTATTCAATAAAGAAACTAATACATTGCATAAATGTTTATGAATTTAAACGAATGTATATTATTTTTAAAATTATATATACACATATCCCCCGATTTACACGGAAGATCGGTTCCTCAGAAAACTGTGTAAATCTAAATCATGGATTTTTATAATCGAAAATAAACTAAAATGTGTATAATTCAGTAACTTATTTCAAAGTAAAATAAAAGTAAGATACCTTGAAAAACATAAAAATAATAGTTCATTGATAAAATGATAAATAAATAAAGGTATAAGTATGTAATTCCTTTATGAAAACAAGAAATATAAGATCCTTAAAAAATTTAACCAAAAGTTTAATTACTGTCATCAATTTCATAGACTATTAATCTTTTCTACGAGACTTGGTAATAAAATCCGTAATTAACATTTGTGTTTGGGTAAATCTTTATAGACCTTCTCACATTGAGTTAAGCATTTATTAATATCTCGCTGGAATCGGAGAGCTTGTTCAACATTCGGGTCATTTTATAGAAAATTATTACCCAATTTTCGCCCGAATTCCAATCCTACGCGGATGACTTTTGCTGTAAACGAAACTGGTTCAGACTCCTCTTCATCAGGATCATTGTCACGATCATTTGTTTCATTAACCATGTTAACTAAATCATCCTCATGTAGTTCTTCGTCCACTATTAGTTCTACAATATCTGCCTCAGCTAAGTCCTCGAAACCTTATTCTCCCATTGTAAGCGCCAACTCAGTTATCTGAGAATATTCAGGCTTCAATGGTAATCTAGAATTCTCACCTTCAACTACATCTGGCCATACTTTTTTCTAATAGGAATTAAGCGTTGATTGCTTAATCTCAGTATATGACACTCCAACATGCTTAACATAATTTAAGATTGTTAATTTTTTCCAAGCATCCATAACTGCAAGAGATCCATCATTTTCCATTTGTTCTAAAATATACCTAAAGGTTCGCTTGATGTACTATGCCATAAAAGTCGAAATTATCCTTTGATCTAAAGGCTGCAATAAAAAGTTGTATTCTTTGATAGAAATACAACTTGCACATTTTCGTGTTGTAAATCTTAACCTTTCTGCTGCTAAAAATTTACTGCATTAATTCACATGAATAGATAATTTTATTGTGCGTACAAAATGGGGAATTCTCATTTTTTAGATTTGATACCAGTGTTACCAAAAGAATGGCGTGTGTGTGAAGTGTTAAAAAATGATTAGAAATATGTGCGCCATTATTACCAAGCGAATAGAATTAAAAATGACTGTAGAAATATGTATGCGGCCAAAATGTTCATTTTTATCAGTTTTTTAAATTAGTTATTTTGAAAGCGTGTAAAAGTGAAATCGTGTAAAAAGTACCGTGTAAATTGAGGGATAAGTGTTTATATGTATATATATATATATATATATAGTCCGTAATATTATATAAAGATGGCACCATGTGGTGCATATCTCCCTTCCGCTTATTTTTAATTAGTAGCACCTCTTGGAAGAACACATATCAAGTTTCAGCCATATCGGTCTATTCCTTTATATGTTTGACAATCGTTGGAATCAAGGAAATCGAGTGATTGTCAAATAATGGACGAAAAATATTTCGCGTGGTACATTAAACACTACTTCATTTCCAAAGGCAAACGCCTCAGTTTGACTAAACAGAAGCTTGATAAACATTATGATGACTCTGCACCATTCGATTAGTGCATTTTATAAGTGGTTTCAAAATTTTCGAAATGTTGAAAGTGGCATACGATGAGCACAAGAGACGCTGAACGTTCTGGACGTATAAACTCTTCCAAGAAGGCCGACCACACCAACGAAATCATTGATAAAATCCATGATATGGTGATGGATGACAAAAGAGTGAAAGTGCGTGAGATTACTAGTGCTGTGAGGCATCTCGTTTGAACGTACATAATATTTTTAACCAACATTTGGACATGAAAAAGCTATCCGCCAGGTGGGTTCCGCGATTGCTCACGATCGACCAAAAGAAGGTCGCATGAAGTGTTGCAAGAACGGTTTGCAGCTGTTTCAGCGAAATCCCAGGATTTAAGCGTCGTTTCATCATGTAGATGAAACATGGATACATCACTATACTCCTGAGACCAAGACTCAGTCTAAACAATGGGTTATCAAGGATCATCTGCTCCAAAAAAGGCGAAGACAATTCCTTCAAATGGGAAGGTTATGGCGACTGTCTTTTGGGATTCGCAAGGAATAATCTTTATCGACTATTTGGAAAAGGGTAAAACCATTACAGGTGCATATTACTCATTGTTATTGCGCGTTTGAAAACCGAGTTGCAAGAAAAACGTCCCCGATTAGCCCACAAAAAATCCTCTTTCATCACGACAACGCACCAGCTCACACTTCAGCAGCTTGTGCCGCAAAACTAATGGAAATAGGTTCCAAATCGTTTTACATCCCCCGTATTCTCCAGACTTGGCTCCATCAGACTATTATTTGTTCCCTAATATGAAGAAATGGCTCGCGGGAAAAAGATTTTATTCGAACGAGGAGGTGATTGCAGGAACGAATGACTATTTTAACAGACTTGGACAAATCCTGATTATTTGAAAGGGATCAACAAACTAGAGCAGCGTTGGATGAAGTGTATAAGCCTAAAGGGGATTACTTTGTTGAAAAATAAAAACGATTTATTCAAAAAAATGAATCAGTTTTTATTTTTACACGGACTTATCAAACACACTCTTATATATATATATATATATATATATATATACATATATATATATATATATATATATATATATGTGTATGTACAGGGTTTTTCAATAAGAATGTCAACTTCATTCTCGTTCTGTGTTGTTTTTTTTTCTCTTTGACAATGTAATCAGTAATTAAATTTGTCTATGATGATTTTGCTAATTTTTTATACAGTTCGCGATATCCAGACATACTCAAATCACGTTGGAATTTTAAGGCTCATTAAGAATTTGTGTTATTAACAAAAAAATGATTTTCTAATTTATTGCAAAATTGAAGATCTTCTCGAATTATATTTGCAGTAAAAGGAAACTATTTTTTCTTCTGTATCACTATCACTTTCTCGATCTTCGACGATATCTAAGGTTATACCAATAATATCATTGTCGCTTAAGATATTATTACAAGCCATTTGTCGACATCATTCTGGCTAAAGCTATAAAAACCTTCTCTACCAATTTTATGTGCCAAAGTAATGATTTCTTCTGATAATGTTGATATTTTAAATGGTTGCACTGTTTGCAACACATCCGAATTTGCATGAAATATACACCGCATAACTTTAAAACTGCATAAAAAGATTCGCATAAAGAGATACCCGACTGTATATGCATTTTAAGTTGAGGTTAAGTTTGCGTGTTTGTAAAAAGTTGAAATATGTAATATTACTTTTTAACTTTTTTAATTGAACAAAATGTTAACATGTTTTCCTACATTGGTTGTCTGCTTTAAATTTATTAAGATTAATTTACACAAATACGAATTGATTAAATTAAAATGTTTTTACCACAAATATATTAATTTTAGATTTAATTAATTCATTTGAAATGCTTAAAAACTCTAAACTAATTATGATTTAATTATTTGATGAAATATTTGTTGAAGTAAAGTAAATAATTTTCATTTCTCTGATAATTTCTTTGTAAGCTTTTTAGACAAATCTTGATTAATATCTAGACAAACACATAATTTACGATTTTCCTTCAACAAATTCGTTGAATAAAGCACTGATAAAAAAACCTCGTACATCAATCAAATTATTTCCGTTTGTGTTGAGATTCATCTTCGATTCGTTACGACAACTCGTATCGTACGATCGATTCCAGTGTGAGTAAATTTCCGATGCAATTAAATGTATGACTGCATCGTATTCGATGCACGCGACGGTATGTTTACATTGTTTTACAATCACTTCAAATATATGTAAAAGCCTCGCGCACGAGCAAGCAATCTGGCGTCGCCGGACAGAGACATTGACTCGTCATGACACAAAACGAATTTTCCGCTGACGTCGCCATCATTCAACCACCACAATGACACGAGTCGGTGTTTACCGCACGCCAGATGCTCTCTGTTCTTATCGACGTCGTGATTTTAGTTCTAAATACACCCTATCTATCGTGTACGCCTAAACACAATGCTGATTATTACAACCGAGACGAGTGTTGTACTTGATGCTCGATGAGCTTGTCGTCGTTTACGAAAACTCTTTTTATATTGGTTTGAAAGATAGTAAAACTCGAATCATGTCGGTTATTAATTAGAGTGTCGTTTATTGTTTTTTTTTAAAACTCCACTAAATTGAAATGTTTGAACTGTTTTTTCCCAAGATAATTAAAAGATATCAATGAAAAATCGTCAAGAATGTCATTTCGAATATTATTTTTTATTTTGATAATTTCAAAATATTTTTAAGATTATAAGTTGGGTAGAAATAATAGACAAGTAAAAAAGAGAAAAAGGTTTAGAGGATTTAAGAAAAAATAGGAGCAGATGAAGATTAATAAGCTCATAGAATATTATAAACCAACATCAATAATAATACGTACAATATTAGATTGTCCCAAAAATTTCTCTGGAAATCGCACCCGAAACTGACGTGAATATTGACAAATTATAGTGATAAATTGATATTTTAATGAATTTTTTGGCTCAACATATTTGTGCGAATCAGCATTTTCCTGCATAAATGCGATAAAAACTAAACATAGGTCACAATTTTCACGGTCTATATTTGGAATCGTGTTTAAGAATTAGTTTAAGTCAGGGGTCGGCAACCTATGACCCGCGGGTCACCGAGTGACCCATTTGATAATTTCAAGTGATCCACTTTAGTTCCGAAAATAAAGTATTGAAAATAAAATATTGATGAACAGGTCAAAAATGATTTGTTATCTTGTGACATAATTGACATTGCAGTTGATGAAAGTACCGATATAAATAGTATTGGTAGGCTTGCAATAATTATTAGATTTGCATCAATAAATATCTCGAATATCAATGAAGAACTATGCGTTCTTGCTTCAATGAATGACACGACCAAAGGTGATATTTTTCGTCAAGTACAAGAGTTTACAAATTTCAAAAATGGGCAAGTATTGGATTTAAAAAGTAAATTGTTTTCCATAACAACTGATGGTGCTCCAAGTATAAGAGGAAAAACTGTTGGATTTGTAAAACTAATGGAAAATGAACTTGGCCGCTCACTTTTATCGTTTCATTGTATCATACATGAAGAAAATTTATTTAAGGATTTATTACAACTTAAGGATGTAATGGAAAAGGTTATTAAGATCGTAAACATGATAATAGCGCGATCAGCATTAATACACAGGCGCTTTAAAGCTTTTTTGGAGGAAATTGAATCAAAATATGGAGATTTGTTGTTACATTCTGAAATACGATGGTTAAGTCGAGATAAAGTTCTTAATAGATTTGTAGAGTGTTTTGATGATATATAAATATTTCTTCACGAAATCGGTGAAAATGATCTCGAACTCAATGATAAACAATGGTTTTTAAGACTTTTGTTCTTAACAGACATAATGAACCATTATAATGATTTCAATGTACGACTCCAAGGAAATAACCACTCCATTTTGAAAATGTATGAGGAATGGAAGAGTTTTACTTCAAAATTGATATTATTTGAAACTGACATAAAAACAAAAAAAATCATTTCTTTCCCTTGTTAAAAAAGGAACATGGAAAAGAAAATATCGATGAAAGCAATCTAAATATGTTCGAAAGTTGGATTTTCGTCATTAAAAGTGAATATGAAAGTCGGTTTCAAAGTTTTAAGAAGCATTGAGAAATGTTTACATTTATAATAAAGCCCGAGGAAATAGAAGAAAATGTTTTAAATTTGCAGTATTTTCAATATCTAAAAATTGACAATTTTAGTTTAGAAATGATTGATTTTAAAAGTTCAAAATTATGGACAGATAAATTCAAGAAATTGCGGAAAGATTTGGAAAAAACAGAAGATATTCATCTTTTCATGATATCAATATGTTGGGCATCACTTCCTACGAAGTTTTCATCTTTGAAAAAAAATGGCTTTGCTATTTTGTCCACATTCGGTTCAACTTATAAATGTGAGCAAATATTTTCACAAATGAAATTTATATTAAGCAAGAACAGGAACAGGTTAACTACCGAAAATTCAGATGCTTGTATTCATCTTAAAACGACTAATTATAAACCAGACTTGACTAAATTGACGTCACAAGTTCAACATCAGGGGAGCCATTGATATCGAAGAGAACGTTTATAAATAAAGTTCATTCAAGTATGTTTGTAATTATTTTCTTAATAAAATATATCTTATTATTTACTAAAAGGCTGTTTTAATACGAAAATATCTCTGATCCAAACGTCTCTTTAATATTCACATTTTGGTTGATTTTGACCCGCGGCCAAAAAAGGTTGCCGACCCTTGGTTTAAGTTCATACGAGCCAAATTTTGACAAACTTGCCGAAATTGTGCAATGCCAGTGTCATCAAAATAAAAAAAATCTATTTTTTTTATTTTATAATTTTTTTTTGTAAAATTTGCATCTAATTTATTTTAATACAATTCTACAACAATAATTTTCTTTTTTATTCTATATTTTCTTTTTTTTTAAAAAAAATTCAGGATCAGTTCTAGAAAGTAATTATTTATAGGTAATTTAATAGTAGTCAGTCTTCGTCAGTTCGTGTCTAAAGAAAAAAGTCACCAATTCGTAAGTATATTCTAAAAAAACGTAGTCGTCTTCAGGTACCCTTTCTCCGAAAAAGTCTTCCTCAATGTTTAAAAGTGTGGCCACTCCTGATGTAAAATATTTTATGTTTTATTACTAAGTTATATACGATCCATTCTGCTCTATTACCTTCCTATAATGATTATTTTGGAAATAAATAATTTATTCATTATTGCTTTTAATATTTAAAAAAAAAATATTAATTTATGATATTTAATTCGTTATTTGTTACAATTCGAATCTCTGATTAAAAACTCGCATAAAACATAGTTATAAACTTTTTTCACTCATGTTTTTGCTGGTCAATGTCTTGTACTAATACATACTCCTAAATCAATATATATATATTTTGTCGATAATTTTACAATTTTGTTGGACCATTGATCTCGTTTTCTCGATAAACCGGAAAAGAAAATAGACTGTTGTCGATGATGGAAGCGGTATGGGTTAACTCTCGTACAAAGATACACGAAACGGTTAAGTGCGCTGACCTGTGTTGATTGTACGGATAGAATTTATCGAACTACCAGCCTAACGATGTCGGTTTTTGTTCGATCGCTTAAAAAAGTGGACGTGCCAACCGTAATTCAATCACATTCGCGGTAAAGAGAAGTAATTATCGAACGGCTACTAGGTTTTTCCGAACATCCAGACCGAAACAGATGTATGATTCATTCTAGATTTTTTCACGATTCATTCGTTTGTAAATTGTTAGGAAATGTATAAGTTTATAATTCTATTTTAAAAAAGTACTGTTCGATTTATTGAATCGAAAATAATGTACTTTTAATATAAAATACAGCTGGGTCTGTTTTGTGTGGATTATTTTAATGCGATTTTGAAGTTATGCGATTCATATTTTTTCTTAATATCTTTTTATACGAATTTTTTAATGCGATTTTGAAGTCATGCGATTCATATTTCTTCTTAGTATCTTTTCATGCGATTTTTTTAAAGAATTTCTTTAAGCGGTTATTTAATTCAACGAAAAGCTCTTCAATTTTATGAACAAATGAAGGAATCAGAGCCATTTACTTCCGCTTCTCAAACTGACAAGGAATTGTCGGCTAGTAAAGGGTGGTTAACCGGGTTTTTAAAAAGGAATGCACTGTATAAGGTGAAGATTACGGGCGCGATTGCATCGGCAAATGAAGAAGCTGTCAAATTTTTTTTTGACAACACACCAGATCATCCATGTTTAAAATATCCGAATATAAACATGATGTTTTTTCCATCCAACACAACAAGCATTATTCAGCTATTAGATCAAGGCATAATTGCAACTTTTAACAATATTACGTTAAAAGTACTTTTCATTTAAATATTGGATAAACTAGAAAATGAGTCAATAACAGTAACTGACGCTTAGAAAAAAATGTCTATCTTTAACATTATAAATCATCTTATTTTTGCTAATACTGGAATAAAACCACACACTTTAAATGCCTGTTGGAAAAAGGCTTGGTCTACATGTCTTGAAAACAGTGCAGCTATTTAATTTATTTCTTTTATTCTAAACAGTGCAGCTATTATTGCGATGATGACTAAAATATGTATGAAAAATTCTAAAATAAATTACACATATGTACATATTACTTTGAATAAAATTAAATAGTTGATTAAAAAATAAAGTAAAAAAGCTTTTTTTTGTATCAATATATGAAATTTTTTTAAGCATTTTTATTTTTTGATTTTCTATGCGAATTTTAAAGTAATTTCACTTTGGTTTTATGCGGTTTTCGAAAATTACGGAACGTATCCCCAATTTTTCAATGTAAGTTAAGTCTTTTTGTGCGATTTTTTTTAATGCGGTTTTCTGCGGAACGTATCTACCGCATAAAAACATACCGAGGTGTACAACGAATATTTTGTTTGATTTATATTTTTTTATTTATTTTTTTGTATATTTTTTTATAAAAATTGTTTAGATATTCAAAAGTTGATAATAAATTAAAATAAATACACTTTTAACATAAATCATCAGACATTATTTTCAAATTTCTATAAATAGATTTCATAGACTGCTTTTAGAATGAATAAAGCAACCAGTTTCTCATACTAAATTATTTCACTTATGAAAAGTTATAGTGGAAAGCACATAATCGAATTTGAAAACAAACATTACGTTGCGTTTTCAAGACAATCGGCGTCGGAACAAAACATCGAATTTATGGTCATGTCTACTGTATAATCTTTTATATATATATATATATATATATATATATATATATATATATATATATATATATAAATGAGCGAATGTACATACGAGTGTAGAACATGTCGAGATGAAGAGTTGAAAGGAGACAGTGCGCATCCAGACACATAAATTTTAACGCTGAACCTGACGATCGGAACAAGTCAGCTCGTATACCGCTCCACAAATTTTTTATAATAATAATAAAAATACCCCAGCGAGTTGTTCAAAACTCGTAAGATTTTATTGTCTAGCATTTGCGTTGGCCGGCGTCATTAGGTGTAGAGCCTCATTTCGACTCATCCGGATGTTAAGTACATACATCTATCTATATCTACATGTCTATCTTATATATATATATATATATATATATATATATATATATATATATATATATACATATATATATATATATATATATATATATATATATATATATATATATTTGTATATGGGCGTATAAAAAACGGATGCATGTATGTATATGAATGTGTAAACGAGTCAAAGAACTCGTTTGTTAAGTGGGCCTTTTCTAATGGAAGTCAGAACACGATCTCAGGAAATTGTACTTAGATGCTTTTACTATTACGGAACGATGCGCTATATATACATTTTTTCGTCTCGATTCAGAATCACTCGGATGCTCGTACTGGATTCAGGTTAATTCTTTCTAATCAATGTAACGGCCGCACGCGTTTCAAACGGATTACAGTTTATGTCCCTTCGCGGCTCGTAAACTTATCGAATTCGAATGAATAGTAATTTTTATGATTTATCGAACACAAGAATCTCTTGATAGATCGGTCGAATGCAGTCAGAATAAATGTCTATTTGTTTTTTAATACGTGTATGGTTGAGAGATTAGTAATCATGTTTCTGATTCGTTTTATTCTATTTATTTATTAGAAATTGTTTAAGAATCTTCTGTTAAGATAAATTAAACACACTTATTGATTTATTGTTTTGGAACTGTGGCTGATTCACTTTACACAAATGAATTTTAATCCCAACACTACAATAATTCAAAGTGTTCAATAATCACTTATTATTTATAATTATATAATCTATAATTATATCGGCTGATGCATTTCGATGGCGACACCATCATCGTCAGAGCCTTTCGACGATGATGACGTCGCTATCGAAATGCAACAGCCGATATAATTATAGATTATATAATTATAAATAATAAGTGTACAATAAGTGATTATTAAACACTTTAAATTATTGTGGTGTTGGGGTTAAAATTCATTTGTGTAAACACTTATTGATTATTTACTGGTTGAATTTGAAAATTCATTTATTAACACGTTGATTGTTATGTTGGTCACCTATGACCGAAGATTATTTCCTCGATGGAACCATGGTGGTTATCAGTGACCGGAATACCTCAAATGTATAAAATAATTCAAATAAAATAAATATCTTTAACTAAAAAATTCTGACTATCATAATTAACTATTTAGATAATATTATGAAATAAAAATTGCACTATTCAACAATTAAATATTTTAATAAAACATTATATTAGGTTGGCAAATATCTCCCTTCCGCCTTCTGGTCTTTTGAATTTCGCAGCTATGTACAAAAAAAAGCGGAAAGGAGATACTTGCCAACCTAATATATTACAAAAATTAAGTACGGTGTACAGTCATACCCCGACTTACGCGAACTCGAAGTTACGCGGTTTTTAATTTTCCCTCCCGCTTTGTCCTCTCCGCACACGTACCATCAGTGTTTCTCTTGCTGTGATAAGGCTGGACGTGTTTCGCGCAAACTCTATATTCACGAACATCTCTATAGTAACGAAGTTAAAATTATTTTGCTTTATGTTTTTTAAACACTTAAAAAATTATGTCGTTCAAACGAAGTAAATTTGATTCTCCTGCATCTAGTAAGAAAAGAAAAACGTTATCTTTGGAATGTAAACTTAACATTATTAAGGATTTTGATAGTAGAATGAAAATTTGTGAATTGGCAAAGAAGTTGGAGTTACCAGAATACACAGTAAGAACAATCATAAAAGATAAAGAAAGAATTCTCGAAGCTGTGAAAAATGATCAATCCTTGATCTCAAGCATAATTCGTAAATGTCATGGTATTATTGCTGACATGGAAACAACACCAGAAACTAATCATGTCGTTCATGTGATAGAAGAAGTTGTCAATCTTGCCAGGCAATTAGATTTGGAAGTCGAAGGTGATGATGTTAACGATCTTTTGGATTTATATAGTCAGGAGCTGATAATTAATGAGCTCATAGAGATGCGTGAGTAAAACGTTACTGAAGAATCTGACATCTCAAACCCGATTCCATTAGAAAAGCACATGGCAATTGCAAATTTGACAGAAGCTCTCAGATTAATTGAAAAAGGCTTACAAATATTAGAAAACATAGACTCCAACGAAGAACGCGTTATAGCTACAAAGCAAGGAATAAAAAAAATATTAACTTGCTACGAAGAAATTCTGCGTGAAAAAAAGAAGACATTGTCGTCAGACGAATTTGTTAGAGTTTATGAAGTCATCGACATCGAAATAATTTCGTCTTAGATAACTCATTTATTTTTTTAATATTTTGTAATAATATGTATAAAGAAATACAATTTTTATTGAATATTTTTCTTCTAAACTAGTGTTTTTGTTAGTCCTTGGTTCCAATTAAACAAAATTTAATATATTTCTATGCAAAATTGTACTCCGACTTACGCGAATTCGACTTACGCGATTTCCGTCGGTCCTACCTATCGCGTAACTTTAGGGTATTACTGTATTATATTATATTAAAACATCTTAAACATCTTAAATAAGGCTGCCCATCGCAATCTCCGCAGTATGTAATTATTTTTTTGTCCAATTTTTAGCATTTTTTGAACCATGATTTGCAATTTTTTTTGGTACCAGAAAAATTTTCGTACCAGGTATGCTGGCCCTTTTTTTCGAATTTCATTGAGTAAGCTTTTTAGGGAAGTTATATTTAATGGAACTGGTGCTTCCACATTTTCATCATGGTACTGTGTCAGATACATTTTAAGTGCCATTCTAAAATCTCACACTTTTATTCTTTTTTTGTTGTCTGTTTGTTCAACAGAAATGCATTTTGTGATTGAAGTATTCAACAACAAATCCAAAGCTAATTTTATATACCACTTAGTGTTTTTTTAAACAGTGTGGGATATGCAATCATTTGATCGGAAAGTTTAAGGGACATTTTCCTACGTTGTAATCGACAACGGCCATAGGTTTCTCACAGGTGTGCTTTTTTTACATATACTTACAGTTTCTCCCGAATTTTTTGTGGAAAGCATTAGTATATCTCGTTTGTCTTTTCATTCGAGAATCATAACACTGTTTTATTTTGCATAATAATCATTTCATCTCGTTGTAATTTTTTCGATTTAACTTCTTTAGGTATTCCGTATAGATTTTATCATATAATTTCAATCAGATAAGTGTTAAAAGCAACTGAGTGCATAAAGGGGCCACGATAGTCACCCCCGATAACCAGCAAGATAAACACACTATGGATAAAGACATAATCTTATATAACTATATTTCTTATTATATTGTCATTATATGTTTAAAATAATAAAAAATTTCTTATGGCTCCCTGAGAGCATCATGTAAATCTGCCGTGGCAGTCAACGTATTAATTTGTTATAGAAATATAAATAAATATTTACAGTTTTTACACAAGAATAATTACACAAATATCGCAAGTATTCAATAATTTTTCATCATTTATTCAGTGTTATTTTGAGCATTTCGATGGCTATGTTATTCCATACAATGTTTTAGATTCTATACTCTTTTTTCTCACATTTTCAAAAATAATAAACACTCAAAATCGAATACAAATATTTATGTATATATATATTTATTGCAAATAGGAAATTCAATCGTATATGAAATCATATTACAAAAAAATAATATATTCTTTTTTTTAAAAAAAATATTAACTTTTAAAATCCATATTCCATTATAAAAATGTAATTTAAGAACACATTCAGTTTTAATAAAACAAAACGTTCCAAATAAACTTCCAAACGTCTTTCAATCGAGCTATTGACTTAAATGCACGTTTCCATCTATTCGTATTTATCCATCGTCTGTGCACAAATTCTTTTCTTCTTATTAACTCGTCTGTTGTCTCCGTATGTAATTTCATATATACGTATGTTTAGATATGTACTCTGTCATTTAACTGACTTCTTGGAAAACAACGTACGAAATTATAAAACGTCTGAAGTTTATCAGAGCACAACAATAAGCACCCGGAAGTAATTGAACGTTGTAGCCAGGATTATGAATTTAACGGGTATCCTGTTGTGATGGCATGATAAAGGAATTTATACAATGGCGATAAAATAAATGAAAGGATTAATATTGGTTTGTTGGTAATAAGATAATGTGACACATTTAGGAACGTAAATCCTTATTTATGTTTTTGTTCAGTTATTTATCTATTCATGTATATATATATTTGTGTGTGTGTGTGTGTGTGTTTATGATAGAATTTAAGCAATTGTATAAATATTGAAACAATTATATAAAATAAATAATTCAAACAGAAGGGTAGAAATTGATGATATAAAATTGAAATACAGACGTTTTATTTAGAAAACAAATATTAAGTTTTATCTAAGTCTTCTTAAAAGTAAAAAAATACTTATGTTATTAATCAATAACTTCAGATACTCTCGTTTATTTTTTTAAAAAAATATATTTCAAATGTTAAACGTTTCAAGAAAATGACTCATCTATGAAAATGATCTAGTCTAGTCGAATTTCAGTTCGAGTTCATCTCAGTTACATCTTAATTTAATATTGATTTTTTCTTGTACCGCGACTAGTGGAGAAAAAAAACACACGATGTCCGTAATGTCCCAACACCTGCGCAACAACATTCGGTTTTACGGTTGGAAATAAGGTCGGCCATACGACTGAACGTGCTCCATGTGAAAATAAACATGCGAAAATGGGACCGAATATGTTTCTCTGTTGTTGTCACGCTGATTAAATATTTACGTTTTGATATATTACTGGTTAGTCATAGAAAATAACGGCGCAGTTGGATTTTCGCATCGAGTCTAGTTTTTCTCTCACGCTTGTCATCTTTTACTATCTATATATTTTCTTCTTGTATTATTATGATAACAAATAATGATATATGATGGGGTCAAGTAAAGGATATCATATAAGTCATAAATAACATTTAATTTTAGTAAATAGTTAAACGAATTTTAAGATTATTATTTTTACAATTGAATTCAATTCTCAATTATTTGTCTTATAAGATAATTTTAACAATAAAATTTAATATTTTAAAGAGTTAACAGGAATCTATTAAACAAAAATACTTAGTTAATTATTCAATTCATTAATATGAAATTTAAACGATTTAAATTAAATTTAACTATTATTAATGATAAAGTTCTAATAAAGAACATAGATTTAATTTATAATGAAATATTATTAGTTTCAAATCTCTGTTTAATAACTTCTATTTTTCATTTCAATTTTTCTCGTTTTTTTGTGTCATTTGAAATCAAACTGGTATTAAAACATTATTGTCAATAATACTTCTATGTAGACAAATGAGTTTTAAAAAAACAAATATTTTTCTCCATTTCAGTTACTTAAGAAATATATTTATTTTATCAGTTATAATTATTTAACCAATTTTATTTATATACTTTTTTAAAAAAAAAAACGTAATAAATCGATTTAGATTTTAATAAAATATCATATCATTTTTCATAGTAATATTTTTCTGTTCATTTGATTTGCACTGGTACAGATTTCCACAAGTTTCTTACATGCAAATATTCGTTCTTTTTTCTCCTTTGTCGAGAGTTCGTTTAAGAGATAAAACAGTTTTCGGTTTGATTTATTGACTTTTCTGTATAGCACTAGTTTAGAAGAATGGCGAATGCGTGATAGGCTTCATATAAGAAAAAAACAAACATATAAATTATACTAAAACGTTCAGTGTTTGGTTAAAAAACTCGAATTAAATATATATATATATATATATATATATATATATATATATATATATATAAAGAAAGACAGAGACATACAGATTTTTCAGTAAGCGCTTCGGAAGTTCAAATGGAAATAAAACAAAAAGTATTTAATTAAGTAGTTATTTATTTTTTCTATTCTTAAGCATATTCTGTGACATTAATGATGGAAGACAATTTTACTCATATAACCACCATGATTTCACTTGATATTCGTTTAATCCAATTTTTAATCACTCTTTTACATAATTTCACATAACTGTTTATTTTTAATGCTTCTGTTGTTTGTGGTTTATCAGCATAAACCAATGATTTTACATAACCCCACAGAAAATAATTCAATGGAGTTAGATCACATGATATTGGTAGTCAATTGATAGGCCTATTTCGTGAAATAATACACCCATTAACCCTTTTATCACGGATTAAATATTTTTAGTTTTAAAACTTCTGTTTCATTTGACAATTTTTTGAGTTACTTAAGTAATCTATTGGGAGTACAAATTAATTCGGTCCGTTTTTTTAGCTCAAAAATGCATTTATTTCAAAAGATAATGAATTCACAAATTAATCAAAATATTGTCCATCACTGCTTACAACTTTTCCCCACCTCTCAGGCAATTTCCGAATCCCGTCTCGGAAAAACTTCTCGTCTTTTGAGGCGATCCAATTTTGAAGTCAATTTTCGATTTCTTCGAAAGAAGTGAAGCGGTGACCTGCCAAATCGTGTTGCATCCGTCGAAACAGCCAGTAGTCAGAAGGAGCAATGCCCGGAGAATACGGCGGGTGCGGTAAAATATCCCATTTGATCGTTTCTAAATATTTTTTGACAACATTTGCGACATGAGGCCGAGCGTTGTCATGCAAAAGAATAAATTTATCATGTCTGTCCTTATATTCCGGCCGTTTTTCTCGTAATGCATGGTTCAAACGAAGTAATTGCAGTCTGTACCAATCACCCGTAATGGAATCACCAGGTTTTAGCAGCTCGTAGTACACAACGCCCCCTTGGTCCCACCAGATACACAGCATAACTTTCGAACCATGAATGTTCGGCTTTGGTGTTGATGTTGAGGTCGATGGCAACGATTGGCCGGGCAAAGCGTAGTATTTTTTTCTTGGGGTTGTCGTAGAAGATTCACTTTTTGTCACCAGTCACTACCCGGTGTAAAAAACGCTTTCTTTTTTGCCTTTGAAGCAGCTGCTTACAAGAAAATAATCACCTTTCCAAATCTCTTGGTTTAAATTCATAAGGAACCCAATTGCCTTGCTTTTGAATCAGGCTCATAGATTTTAAACGTACAGACACTGCTTGTTGGGTCACCCCCAACGTAAGTGCAAACTAGTCTTGCGTTTGACTTGGATCTTCATCGAGTAATGCCTGTAATTCATCGTCTACGAATTTTTTTGGCTGTCCCGAGCGAGGTCTATCTTCAATGCTGAAATCACCACTTTTGAAGCTCCGGAACCATTCTCTGGATGACTTGTCAGTTGGAGCATTGTCGCCGTAAACTTCCACAAGCATACGATGAGTTTCAGATGCACTTTTTTCCCAATTAAAACAAAAAATTAAAACTTCCCGCAAATGCTGTTTAGTTATCAAAAAATCTGACATTTTCAACAGCGTAACAATATTTTTGTACTCCCAATATTTTTGGGCAAAAAATTGATTTTTATTTTCAGATTTCAAATTTGAATTACGGACACATATGTCCCATCAGTAGTTTAAGTTGGGTATATTTGTCCCAAAGTGACAACAAATTTTATGGGATACATAGGTCTTGTTAGTGGCGAAAGGGTTAAACTTTTATTTAAATAAGTCTATTGAAGTTTTTACAATTTCTAAGTGTTGTTGAAGAAGTAAAAGTTCAATGGTAACTTGCTAAACCAGCTATCAAAGTTTTGACATTCTTATTAAAAAACACTATATATTTGAAATCAATTTTAAAAAATTAGTAGTAAAATAGTTTTCAATAAATCAGAATTACATAAATAAATACTTAATAAAGTATATTATTTAAAATTCCTAAGTATTTATCTTTTATGATTGAATAATAATTTTAATGTAATTTGATTTTTGGTCTTTTAAACTTTAGAATATTTTTTAAAAAGAATTCATTGGTCTAACACTGTAAAATTTTATTATGTGATTATTAATCACTTATTATTCAATTTTTGCCGTTTTTAGGAATTTAGAAGATGATTGAAACATAGCTTATATTAGATAATAAAATCATTAATTAATCTTGTACAATTGATATAAAATTTAACAATTAACAGTTAAATGAAATCTTGTAAAACTGGAGAAGTAATTCCTTTTTCAAAAAATAATTGGTGATAATTACTTCTTTTCTTTTACTAGATATCACTAGTTCCTTTAACTTTGATTTTAATGTGAAGTTTTATAGAACTTTTCTAATATGCAGATTACAATATTCAGTTTGTCAAAATTACTATTTTTCATACAATCATATAAAATTCGATCTGTCCAACCATACTTAACAAAAATTTGTTTGTAAATTAAAACGTTACATCGTTAGATAATAGCGTTAAAATTTAATAAACCATAAGAAGAGAAAAAACTAATAGAGAAAAGTAATTTAAACTGGAATTAAATATCTTTTTGAGAACGTGTATGTGTGCGTAACAAAAATCTGTTCCGTCGAGGACAATGTCCGACTGACTACGTACGCAACGTGGCGAAACTCTAACAAGTTTTTCAATATTAAAGCTTACACGGAATTTCTCCAGTGTTTAATATAATTTATTGCATGGTTTCGACGAGCTGTGCTATATAGTTTTCGAGTTGGTCGTCTCGAGCGCGAACTACGTGTCCAATTCATTCTTTTTTCTTGTGCTAATAAAGTAAATATGATTGGATTGATTTTCCGGCCATTTTTGAACGGATAGTGGAACTTTATTGCCGTGCATAAAAAAGAATATATATGTGTGTGTATATATATATATATATATATATATATATATATATATATACATATATTGGGTTGAAACAGAAGTTCGTAACATTTTTTAATAGATGGCATTAAAGGTATTTCCCGCTTACCTTATTTATTTGACATGTTTGGCTAATTATAATTTTGATAGGTGATATTTTTACACGTTTTTAATGCATAACTTTTAGTGATTTATTGATTTTTGATACGTTAATTTGAATCTTAAAAATGGACGTAAACAACTTGCACTTATGCAATGTCATGTTATTTTATTTCCGGAAATGGAATAGTGCTGTCGAAACGATAAAAACAATATATGCAGTCTATGAATATTCGCAAGTGGTTCGTCCTCTTTAGAAGTGGTAATTTTGATCTGGAGGATAGAGAACGCTCAGGTAGGCCTAAGGTTGTCGATAATGATCAAATCGCGAATTTAATTAAAAATAATCCACATCATACGACGCGTGATATCGCAGGAGTACTCCAGATATCTCAAATAAATGTTGTAAGGCAAGTTATAAAATCCCAATCATCGATTATCGCTTAGACAAAACATTTGAAGGTTAAGAAGTGAAGTCATCATCCGAAGAACAAATTCGTCGACTTAGTAATCCGACGAACAATGAACAACGAGTTAATCATCTGAAGGACAAATTCGCCGACTTAGTAATCCAACGAACAACGAGTCATTCATAAGGACAAATTTGTCGACTTAACAATAAAGAACAACGAGTTATGAAATTCTAATCATCGATTATTACCTAGACAAAACATTTGAAGGTTAACAAGAGAAGACATCATTCAAAGGACAAATTCGCCGACTTAACAATCCGACGAACAACAACAGGATGCAGACCAGTTAACTATATAAGCTTTGTATAAATTAAATTGTATCCAATATTATTGTTGTATTCAAAGAATCATCTAATAAACTCCATTTGTGATTTTTTCAAATCTTTCGTAACACCGAAACCAAAACTGGCATTTGGGTGCACTAGGTTATGTGAATCGCTATGATGTTTGGGTACCATATAATCTGATAAAACGACATTTGATGGACCGTATTTCTGTCAGCGATACGCTCTTGAAATGCAATGATAGTGACCCATTTTTAAAATGGATCGTATGTAATAATATGGATCGAAAAAAATCTGAATAAAACGAAATAAACAAACCTTAACCATTTCAAAAGGCAGTTAATATCCGAAAAAGATAATTCTTTGTTTTAGTGGAGTTGGAAGGATTTTCTATGCTACGAATTGCTTCCACATAATCAAACGTTAAATTCGAACAAGTACTTCTCTCAACTTGATGAATTAACGGCAAAGATCGAACGAAAGCGCCCGGAACTGGCAAATCGAAAGGGTGTAGTCTTTTTCCAGGACAACGCAAGACCGCATGTGTCTTTAGAGATATGACAAAAATTGGTGCAACTTGGGTAGAGTGTCCTACCTCATCCAACGTATTCCCCTGACTTAGCACCCTCAGATTACCACTTATTTCGGCCTTTACAGAATTCGCTTAACGGAAAAAAATCAGTTCATTGGAATATTGTAAAAATCACCTCGAGTACATTATAGCAGAAAAGAACACCATGTTCTGGGAGAGGGGGAAAATGAAGCTACCTGAAATATGGTGAAAGTTGATACAACAAGATGGCACATATTAGGTTGGCAAGTATCTCCCTTCCGCTTTTTTTTTTTTTTTTTTTTGTACATAGCTGCGAAATTCAAAAGACCAGAAGGCGGAAGGGAGATATTTGCCAACCTAATATGTAATAAATTTAAAAAAAATTATAACTATGTAAAAATTTCTATTAAAGTAAATTTAGAAAACGTTACGAACTTTTGACTCAACACAATATATATATATATATATATATATATAAATTATATTTGTTTTCCTGACAAATAAAGAAAAAAAATAATTTAATTAAGTTAATAGATTCTAGAAATTCGTTTCGGTGCTTGAAAGTCATAATACTCGGACGCGACTTTAAAAATAGTCGTCTATATTCAAATCGTAATGTAATATTGGGTTTTCAAGGTAAGAAATTTTATTAATAAAGTAAAAATATTCAAATTGTATCAATCGAGCCGAATACAGTAGAAATACTTATTATAAATTTTATGTATTTGGAAAGCTCGACTGAAATAAACAAGTATATAAGTATATGTAAAAAAAGTTATTTGATCAATCTAAGTAGAAAATTTCGAGAGAGACATTAACCCAGTCTTATCATAACTAATAAACTAACCTTATATTTCATTAATCCAAAATAGCAATATTATATTGAAACTAATAATAAACATTTCATTAATTATTAATTTTCTTCACTGATCATCTGACAATTTTCAGTTTTAATCAAAGAACCGTATTATCTCTTTTGATCGTTCGTCAGTACTGAAAATGACATTTTTTCACCGTTTATATTTGATATATTTTATAGATTTTGACAGGTTAAGATCTTCATTTACTCTATACGTTTCTAAATTTATTGAGACGATGAAAACTTTATAAGAATATCGCCGAAATATCATTTTGTTCTACTTGAATTTTATGCTGACTTATATGAAAGGGGAATATAGTATGTAAATTTATATCTGATTGAATATACAAAATATATATATATATATATATATATATATATATATATATACTTTTGAAACTGTGTTTAATATAAAATATATAATGTAAATATGGAATAAAAATGTGTAGTTAACTTAATAAAAAAACATTTTTTAAAGTAATCTTTTATATTTTTTAGAGTAAGTATAGTTATACTACTAAGAGAACAAGAAGAACTAAAACGTTATTTATATTTAATTATTATAACAAAAAAATACTTATAGGGTATTTTAATAAGAATGTCAGAACTTTAATAGCTGGCAGTAGCCATGTTTGAATTTTTTTAAGTTTATTTTGATATTTCAACTTAATATAGTTTGAAAAATTATTATGGAACGTTTAACATTTTAACAATGCCTAGAAATTGTAAAAACTTCAATAAACTTACTGAAACAAACGTTTAATTAGTCCATATTTCACGAAATGGATCCTCCAATTGGTTATCAAGATCATGTGATATATTTCCATTGGATTGTGTTTTGTAGGATTATATGAAAATTTTATGCTGATAAACCAAATACAACAGAAGCATTAAAATAAACAATGAACATGTAATTCATGAAATTGGACCACAATTATGTGAAAGAGTGATTAATGTCGTTGTGGTCATATGAGTGAAATTGTGTTCTATTATTAATTTCATAGAATATGTTAAAAAAAAAAAATACATAATTAATTATTAAATACTTTTTGTTTTATTTCCATTCAAACTTCTGAAGCGCTTATTTGAAAATCCTATAGTAATCTTTTGACCAGACTTTAGAATTTTTTTAAAAAAATATATACGAGGTCGTTTGATAAGTCCGTGTAAATTCCGAAAGATGGCACCACTGGTGCATATCGAGGTTATTTTTAATTAGTAGCACCTCTTGGAAGAACACACATCAAGTTTCAGCCATATCGGTCTATTCCTTTGTGTTTGACAATCGTTGGAATCAATGAAATCGAGTGATTGTCAAATAATGGACGAAAAAGAATTTCGCGTGTTAATTAAACACTACTTCATTAAAGGCAAAACGCCTCAGGAGACTAAACAGAAGCTTGATAAACATTATGGTGACTCTGCACCTTCGATTAGTGCGGTTTATAAGTGGTTTCAAAATTTTCGGAGTGGCCATATGAGCACAAGAGACGCTGAACGTTCTGGACGCCCTGTTGAGGTCACCACTCCAGAAATCATTGATAAAATCCATGATATGGTGATGGATGACAGAAGAGTGAAAGTGCGTGAGATTACTAGTGCTGTAGGCATCTCGTGTGAACGGCTACATAATATTTTGCACCAACATTTGGTCATGAAAAAGCTATCCTCCAGGTGGGTGCCGCGATTGCTTACGATCGACCAAAAACGAGGTCGTGTGAAGTGTTGCAAGAACGGTTTGCAGCTGTTTCAGCGAAATCCGCAGGACTTTAAGCGTTGTTTCATCACTGTAGATGAAACATGGATACATCACTACACTCCTGAGACCAAAGATCAGTCTAAACAATGGGTTATCAAGGGGGAATCTGCTCCGAATAAGGCGAAGACAATTCCTTCGGCCGGGAAGATTATGGCGACTGTCTTTTGGGATTCGCAAGGAATAATCTTTATCGACTATTTGGAAAAGGGTAAAACCATTATAGGTGCATATTATTCATTGTTATTGGATCGTTTGAAAACCGAGTTGCAAGAAAAACGTCCCCGATTAGCCCACAAAAAGTCCTCTATCATCACGACAACGCACCAGCTCACACCTCAGCAGTTGTGGCCGCAAAACTAATGGAAATAGGGTTCCAAATCGTTTCACATCCCCCCTATTCTCCAGACTTGGCTCCATCGGACTATTATTTGTTCCCTAATATGAAGAAATGGCTCGCGGGAAAAAGATTTTATTCGAACGAGGAGGTGATTGCAGGAACGAATGACTATTTACAGACTTGGACAAATCCTATTATTCGGAAGGGATCAACAAACTAGAGCAGCGTTGGATGAAGTGTATAAGCCTAAAAGGAGACTATGTTGAAAAATAAAAACGATTTATTCAAAAAAATGAAGCAGTTTTTATTTTTACACGGACTTATCAAACAACCCTCGTATATATTATATTTGTTTTCCTGACAAATAAAGAAAAAAAATAATTTAATTAAGTTAATAGATTCTAGAAATTCGTTTCGGTGCTTGAAAGTCATAATACTCGGACGCGACTTTAAAAATAGTCGTCTATATTCAAATCGTAATGTAATATTGGGTTTTCAAGGTAAGAAATTTTATTAATAAAGTAAAAATATTCAAATTGTATCAATCGAGCCGAATACAGTAGAAATACTTATTATAAATTTTATGTATTTGGAAAGCTCGACTGAAATAAACAAGTATATAAGTATATGTAAAAAAAGTTATTTGATCAATCTAAGTAGAAAATTTCGAGAGAGACATTAACCCAGTCTTATCATAACTAATAAACTAACCTTATATTTCATTAATCCAAAATAGCAATATTATATTGAAACTAATAATAAACATTTCATTAATTATTAATTTTCTTCACTGATCATCTGACAATTTTCAGTTTTAATCAAAGAACCGTATTATCTCTTTTGATCGTTCGTCAGTACTGAAAATGACATTTTTTCACCGTTTATATTTGATATATTTTATAGATTTTGACAGGTTAAGATCTTCATTTACTCTATACGTTTCTAAATTTATTGAGACGATGAAAACTTTATAAGAATATCGCCGAAATATCATTTTGTTCTACTTGAATTTTATGCTGACTTATATGAAAGGGGAATATAGTATGTAAATTTATATCTGATTGAATATACAAAATATATATATATATATATATATATATATATATATATATATACTTTTGAAACTGTGTTTAATATAAAATATATAATGTAAATATGGAATAAAAATGTGTAGTTAAATTAATAAAAAAACATTTTTTAAAGTAATCTTTTATATTTTTTAGAGTAAGTATAGTTATACTACTAAGAGAACAAGAAGAACTAAAACGTTATTTATATTTAATTATTATAACAAAAAAATACTTATAGGGTATTTTAATAAGAATGTCAGAACTTTAATAGCTGGCAGTAGCCATGTTTGAATTTTTTTAAGTTTATTTTGATATTTCAACTTAATATAGTTTGAAAAATTATTATGGAACGTTTAACATTTTAACAATGCCTAGAAATTGTAAAAACTTCAATAAACTTACTGAAACAAACGTTTAATTAGTCCATATTTCACGAAATGGATCCTCCAATTGGTTATCAAGATCATGTGATATATTTCCATTGGATTGTGTTTTGTAGGATTATATGAAATAATTGGTTTATGCTGATAAACCAAATACAACAGAAGCATTAAAATAAACAATGAACATGTAATTCATGAAATTGGACCACAATTATGTGAAAGAGTGATTAATGTCGTTGTGGTCATATGAGTGAAATTGTGTTCTATTATTAATTTCATAGAATATGTTAAAAAATAAAAAAATACATAATTAATTATTAAATACTTTTTGTTTATTTCCATTCAAACTTCTGAAGCGCTTATTTGAAAATCCTATAGTAATCTTTTGACCAGACTTTAGAATTTTTTTAAAAAAATATATACGAGGTCGTTTGATAAGTCCGTGTAAATTCCGAAAGATGGCACCACTGGTGCATATCGAGGTTATTTTTAATTAGTAGCACCTCTTGGAAGAACACACATCAAGTTTCAGCCATATTGGTCTATTCCTTTGTGTTTGACAATCGTTGGAATCAAGGAAATCGAGTGATTGTCAAATAATGGACGAAAAAGAATTTCGCGTGTTGATTAAACACTACTTCATTAAAGGCAAAACGCCTCAGGAGACTAAACAGAAGCTTGATAAACATTATCGTGACTCTGCACCTTCGATTAGTGCGGTTTATAAGTGGTTTCAAAATTTTCGGAGTGGCCATATGAGCACAAGAGACGCTGAAAGTTCTGGACGCCTTGTTGAGGTCACCACTCCAGAAATCATTGATAAAATCCATGATATGGTGATGGATGACAGAAGAGTGAAAGTGCGTGAGATTACTAGTGCTGTAGGCATCTCGTGTGAACGGGTACATAATATTTTGCACCAACATTTGGACATGAAAAAGCTATCCGCCAGGTGGGTGCCGCGATTGCTCACGATCGACCAAAAACGAGGTCGCGTGAAGTGTTGCAAGAACGGTTTGCAGCTGTTTCAGCGAAATCCGCAGGACTTTAAGCGTCGTTTCATCACTGTAGATGAAACATGGATACATCACTATACTCCTGAGACCAAAGAGCAGTCTAAACAATGGGTTATCAAGGGGGAATCTGTTCCAAAAAAGGCGAAGACAATTCCTTCGGCCGGGAAGGTTATGGCGACTGTCTTTTGGAATTCGCAAGGAATAATTTTTATCGACTATTTGGAAAAGGGTAAAACCATTACAGGTGCATATTATTCATTGTTATTGAATCGTTTGAAAACCGAGTTGCAAGAAAAACGTCCCCGATTAGCCCATAAAAAAGTCCTCTTTCATCACGACAACGCACCAGCTCACACCTCAGCAGTTGTGGCCGCAAAACTAATGGAAATAGGGTTCCAAATCGTTTCACATCCCCCCTATTCTCCTGACTTGGCTCCATCGGACTATTATTTGTTCCCTAATATGAAGAAATGGTTTGCGGGAAAAAGATTTTATTCGAACGAGAAGGTGATTGCAGGAACGAATGACTATTTTACAGACTTGGACAAATCCTATTATTCGGAAGGGATCAACAAACTAGAGCAGCGTTGGATGAAGTGTATAAGCCTAAAAGGAGACTATGTTGAAAAATAAAAACGATTTATTCAAAAAAATGAAGCAGTTTTTATTTTTACACGGACTTATCAAACAACCTCGTACATTCTAGTACCGATTAACTTTTTGTATTAGAAATTTTGAAAATATTTCTATATACTAAAATATATAAAATTTTAAAAATTCGAATCTTATCTATATAAACACACACATATACACATTTATAATTCCTATTACAAGTTTATGAATTTATGGTTCGTGTATACAACCGAACGTGTCTTATCTACATACACCTCCACGAAAGTATATTCATAGCAGTTTATATACGAAAATAATAATAACAATAATAATCGATAGTTTAAAATTTCATACAGCTTAAAGTTTCCGAGCCGATAGAGTAAACGTGACGGACGCGAAAGTTTCGACGTCGACGTTGCGCTTTTGTAACACTCGACGGCGTCGAGCTTTTGTGAAGTTGCGTCGACACATACCGGCCGTCGTAATGATTCAGTCGGATTATTGAATACGCATTCATATTAAATTATCTGTAGTTAATTAAATTCGAAGTCGGACGTTTTGGAAAGTTTCGTAGGACGGTTTCAATTTGAATGTGATATTGTTTAGTGATTTCATTTTTCAATTAATTCATATATATTTTTTTTAATAAATTTCAATGTACTTTTAATGAATATACTAATTATTTCAATTAGATGTTCCTATATATTTTTTGGAATAAACATTTTTATTTTATTATTTTAATCATAATAAATTCCAGATTTGAATTGTAATATTGGAAAGAAAAAGAAAAAAAGATGGAACCAATGTGACACCTAGATTTGTGTTTTATTAACCAGTTGCGCTGGCAATTAATTAACATGCATGCATGGCAAATCCGTCCAAAGCAATTCGCAGCGAGTTGGTATTTAAAATCATTTTTTATCAAATTTTAGACACACACACACATTAACATTATAGTAAAACTCTTAAATTGATTAAAAAAATTATTAATAATTTTTAAAAAAGGAGTATTTCTTAGGTTTTGGTACGTTTGTCATTTTATCGAATAGAATAGAGGTATTAAAAAATTTCATATCCATTAGATAAAAGAATATTTTTCTGTAACTTTTTGCAAATTTTCTCATTAGAGGAAAAGATGATAAATATCTATCTTGCAGGTCTACTCCACCCATACCATCATTGTAATCTAAAACTATATTAGGTTTTGTAATGTTTCCATTTTGGTCGGTATAATTTCTAATTTTTTTCTTTTTTGTTATAATCATTTCTGCTTTGGAATGTTTTGAAGAAAGAAAATATATATCTGTTTTGTCCTTTCATTTTACAGCTAAGATACCATTGCAAGATCTTGAAAAAACTTCAAATCTTTTTAATTTTGTCACTGCGAAATCTTTTGGCATATTCTTTCTATTAGATCTGACTGTTCCGATAGTATTAATTTTTTGCAAATGTAATTTCCGATACAGTTTTGATGACGAATACCGGTTATCTAAAAAGAGGGTGTGTCCAAAATCAACTAAAGGTCTACATAAATCCAGTACAACATTTTCTGATGTGTTATTATCAGAATAAAATAATTCTTTGGATAAAATAGTTCTTTATAATAATAAAAAAAATATTGTGTATTATAGTTACTTGATAATTATTCAATGAAAATATTTAAAATTAATGAAGTTTTATAAAAACGCACTTGTATCCCTTCAAAATAGAAGTGTGACATTTTCTAACTGAACTCCGATGTTATATTTAGCAAAGATCACACGACGTGCTATGCACGTTATATCGGCATTTGGTACAAATAGCAGTCGACGTGCATAGCACGTCATTCCAGCGCAACTGGTTAAAAAGAAACATATGTATAGAATGGAATATAGAGAAAAATGTGTATAATTTTTTTTTGTTTCTTTTTAATAAAACACAAATCTAGACGTCGCATTTGGATGACCTATTACAAATAAATAAAGGTAGAGAATTTTTCAAATCAGCAAAACTGTTACATGAAAATGAAGCAAACATAGATATACAATTAAATTGTGTGTGTATGTATCTGAGTAATCATTTTATCTTTACATACGATATTCTTCCTACGTTATGGTATTTTCGTTGAATAACGTATGTGAGTGTCATAACGCAATAGCTATTTTATGTTTTTGATGTATGAGGATCTGGCTTATCAAGGATAAAGTGAAATTATGTTAGTTGTGTTTAGCCACAAGACAGTGAAATGGACGGAATAGCGTGTACAAAACTAATCGATCATGTATGTATATATATATATATATATATATATATATATATATATATATGTGTGTGTGTGTGTGTGTGTATGTATATGTGTATTGAATGGACCTGAAAGAATTTCACTACTTTTACAAAATATTGATCGAGTTCAATTTTTGTCAATGCGAGGCAAAGTGTCTATAATTTTTTTTATTACTAGTAATTGATTTTATTTTATACAATAAATTTGATTCTGTAAACTTTAATAAGGTATTCGACATTTTTTATATAGTCTAGTGTTTAAAAAATATTGATAACGATTTTTATGTTTTCAGATTTTCTGATTAATTAAATGCTTATCAAATTGGATTTATCTGTTGTGCCTCACTTTTAACAAGAATGAGATCTTCACAGTGTTTATTTAGTTTTGTTAACATTTGTTTAACTCATATCAGTTTCGATTTTTACTGCTCATGCCTTTAAATTTTTTTAAATGTTTTATTGTCTATATTACATATGAGAAATCACATATTGTAAAACATATTTGATCGATTGGAGACACTCTGTATATATATATATATATATATATATATAATATGTTTTTATTTATTAATTATCGAAATGAAACTAATAGATGTTAAATAGATTTTTATCCGTATAAAATGTTAAGTTAATTAAGTAAATACAGCGAGTTGTTTACTTTCATAATAATATTAAACGTAAACATTAAAAGCAATTTTTCAGCTTTATACTACATAGATTAGAACGTAATTCCTCGATAGAGTGCAAAAAAGCTCGACTTTAAAAAATATCAATCGATACTCTCCCTCCCTCTCTCTCTCTCTCTCTTTATATATATATATATATATATATATATATATATATATACATCATATTAGTTTATTAAATTAAGTTCGTACATAGTCGAATGTAAGCCGGAGGACCATCACTGTACGACATGACGTATTCTATCAATTCCGTCGATTATTTCGAACGCGTTTCGTCGTCTCCAATAAATGGGTGTACTCGAGTGCATCTATTTTTATTACACTTTTCAGACATCCCGTATACCTTTTGCGCGTCTTGAAAAGAAACTTAAAAGGGTTTTTCGGATGATCGTATTGACATTTTTCGTCGGCGTGCGTTTATAGCATGCGATAGACTTATTTAATATATGATATTTACTGCATTATGTAGAGCGAAAGGAATCAATATGAAAATTGATTGATGTTAGAAAAAAATTGTATGATGTATCGAAATCGTGCTATAAATATTATCAATTTGGTTTTATAGTCAAAACTGTCTTATATGATTTTATTTTATTAACTGCTTTTTGGCTTGAATGATTAGAAATCTAATGGAATGTATAGGGGTTTCCAGTAAGCGATTCAAAAGTTTAAATGGAAATAAAAACAACAAGTATTTAATTAATTAGTTATTTTCTTTTTTAACATTTTCTATGGCATTAATGATGGAAAACAATTTCACTCATATGAATACCACGAATTAGTTTGATAATACATTTGTTCAGTTTAATTTTTAGTCACTCTTTCATATAATTGTGGTCCATTTTAATAAATTACATATAGAATGTTAATTTTTAATACTTCTGTTGTTTGTGGTTTATCAGCATAAACCAATGATTTCACATAACTCTACAGAAAATAATTTAATAGAGATAGATCACATGATCTTGATGGCCAATTGATGGGTCCATTTTGTGAAATAATGGGTTCATTAAACTTTTATTTCAATAAGTCTTTTGAAGTTTTCAAAATGTCTAAGCATTGTTGAACTGTTAAACGTTCCATGATAATTTATCAAACTATAATAAATTGAAATGTCAAAATGAGCTTAAAAAATTCAAATATGGCTGCCACCAGCTGCTAAAGTTCTGACATTCTTATTGGAAAACCCTATACATTTTTATAGATTTTAAAAAACGATATTGTTCTTTCAAATCGTTATAACCATACTATGATTTCTTTAATAATTGGAATGTATATTTTGGAACACTCTGTATATATATATATATATATATATATATATATATAATATAATATGTATATAAAGATATAACACATAATATTATTACATGTGACGCGAACAAATTAATGTATAGAACAGAAATAACATATTTAGAGTTAAATACTAAGCTTCTAACTGTCGGAAAAATATGTTTGTGTAGTATATATGTATGTTTGAAGGCTTTAGAGATAAAAGGTTGTCGGTAAAAATGAAACATTAAATGAGCCGGAATTACATTTAGATGTGTAATGTACTGGAAAGGATTTGCAATTTCACAGAGTGTAATCGTATAACTGAAGGTGTGTGGGTTCAAGAAAATATGTCGCAAATATTCGTCACCGTCCGATTTTAATTTTATTCTATTTTGATTTATACACACGTATGCATATATATATACAGCTAATTCCCGAATAACACGGTTGTTACGTTCCTAAAAAATGCCGTATTATGCGAATTCGTGTTATACGAAACAAAGATTAATGCAAAAAATGGAGTTAGGTTTCAAAAATTAGAAAAACATACTATTATATTTTTATAATTAGGAGAAATATAGTTATTAAAGCAATTTTCATCAAAAGTATTACATATTAATATGTATTAAATAATGTTTTCTTCGTCATCACTAATAGGCACCATTAACCGAGGGCGTTTTTTTTTTTTTGACAAAATATCCTCATCCTCTGAACTTTCTTCGACATTATCTCGTGTTCTATGCTCTACTTTTCGCAAAAATCTGTTATTTTAGATTACTTGATTTTAGCTGAGAGTAAAATCTATAATTTTTGTTCTAGCGAGATGAAATGTCTTTGTAAAGGTATTTTTTTATTTCCGCCAAACATAGTTCAGGGCTACAAATTTATTCATAAAAATGAAAAAAATAACTATTTCTAAAAAAGGTTGAATAATACGTACCCAAAAATTTTTAATCTTTGTATAATGTAGTAAAAAGAAAAACAAAGTTTTAAAATGTATTTAATACTCCATGAACAAAATGTATTTCAAATTATAATAAATTTCAAAATTTTACAGGCAAATCTGATATGACATACACGCTCAAATGAAAAATTTCCAATAAGATTTCTTGTGCACTTAAAGCTCTTATTTCGTTCCGTGTTGTACGGGGATTTCCCTAATTTTGAATTTTGTTCTTAAAAACTTTAAGCGTTGTACGGGGATTTATCTAATTCTCAAACCGTGTTAGAGTGAAACCGTGTTCTAGTTTGCCGTGTTGTATAAGCGTTTTCCCCAATTCTCGAACCGTGTTAAAGCGAAACCGTGTTATAGAAGTGTCGTGTTATACGGTGGTTACCTATATATATTTATATATGTATATGTCTATATATATATATATATATATATATATATTGGAGGCAAGGTTGGATGAGATTGGTCCAGCGACAGGAAAGAATGGAAGAGGCTCGGAAAACTCTTCTTTTTTAATTATGACATTCGACGAGGCTTTCGTTCAGCAGTGGGCTGATGTGGGCTATCAGTAGTAGTAGTAGTAGCAGTAGTAGTAGTAGTATTATATATATATATATATATATATATATATATATACATAGATCTTTTTTAAATTTCTGAGAGTTTAGGAAATGCCATTTGGTCCTGAATTCAATGACAGATAAAACTGGTCCTGTATCTCTATGTGGTAGAAAAGAGACAACTTTTTTATCGGCTGACACAGGCGAGGATCGAATGTGCAGCAATATAACCAATTAACTTGAATCTTTGAACTGAAGAAGGGCAATGTTTTATCCTGGGGTGAGAAATCGACCCTGAACGAGGATGAATCAGAGATACGATCAAAAACAGAAGATCAAGAAGATAAAAAGAAACTAGCTGACGATTATTCTTATAAAAATTATCGATTAGTAGAGAAAGAGTTATGCGGTCTATGAATTTTTTTACATCTATAAAAACACTATAGATTAATTATTATTTTCAATCTTAATTTTATATACATATATATATATATATAGGGTCATCCAAATGTGATACCTAGATTTATGTTTTATTAAAAAGAAACATGTGTATAAGGCAGTGATGGCGATCCTTTTGAGTTCGGCGTGTCAAAATTTTAAAAAACCCTAACTTAACTCTGCTGCTGTGTCACATATAGAAATATTCATAATTTTTTGATATTTCCAACCATAATAAAAAAAAGATTTATATTTTTGATATTTATTTTATATATTTAAATGTCATTTAACAAAGAAAAATCAACCAAAAAATATGTATAAAATGAACAAAAACAGAAAAACAATGTACATTTAGGAAAAAATAATAATAAAAACAATGATAATCAAATGGTACGAGAACTAGAAATTGGTAACTTTTTCAAATAGACAAATATTTGAATTATGCAATTTTTTGTCTCTGTCGATGCGTGTCACCCAAAATAAGTTCGCGTGTCACCTCTGACACGCGTGTCATAGGTTCGCCATCACTGGTATAGGGTGATGTATAGGGAAACATGTGTACAGTTTCTTTTTTTAATAAAACACAAATCTAGGAGTTACATTTGGCTGACCCTATATTTATATTGTATGTATGTATGTTTGTGCAGATTTAAGTAAAACTCCAATAGCGATGACACGACATTTCTCTTTTAAATTTTTAAAATTTTAGAGTCGCATAATTATGTTTGTACAATATGATTTTCTACTCCATCCTTATTAATTCAAATTTAATTTCACGCGAACTGTAATTAAAAACAGTTAATTTAGAATGTCAACTTGTTATATGTACGTAATATTTGTTGTAGCAGACGAAATGTACGAGATAGCTCAGAGCCGGCGTAATTGTGTTTTCTGTATGATGTCATAGGTGAACTAATTTCACTATTCCCCCTTTCCACACATTTGTGTGGAACTGATGTATATCAGTATATATATATATATATATATATATATATATATATGTATATACATATATGAAAAGAACACTAATAATATTTTAACTGTATGAATTCATTGAGACACTCTTCAATGGCTACATTTCTCATTTTTTATTATCAACAATCTATTCTTTTTTATTTTTATTATTTGGTGTTGTAAATTGTAACAATAAATGGTTAATAGCTTGTTTATTGTTATAGTAAAATAGATTACGAATTAAAAATTAAATTAGAAGACAGAAGAGTCTTTATAAGAAACGTTCTGGTTTTGAGTGTTCTTCATTTTAATATTTTCAAATCATTACACTTCTAAATAAAGTGCTTTAAAATTAATCAAAAATAACTAACATTAAATTAAGATTATTTCAAAATTTAAAACTTTACCATCGAATTCTCAAATGCATTATTATTAACATAAATGTGTGTTAATTATGGAAATTTTAAAAAAATATATTCATGAAAAAAAATTAATTGAAAAAGATTTTTTTTATTAAAAAATCGAATATTTTTTTAAATTTACTTATAAGTATTTCAATGGATTTGCTATTAGTTCCAATGATTTAAAAGGAAGGTATATAATTTTTTGTGTTCTTTTAAAAACATCTATCTCTATGATCAAAAATGAACATTTGTTGAATGTTAATTAAAAATGTTATGTTTGTTATAATGATCGTAAAAAAACGATACTATAAATTTTAATTAAATCAGACTTTGCATTTCCAATCTTTATTATGTAATTACATCAACCGCCCGTTTATATTCGTTTCTATTTACATATTCAGAAATCCAGTCCATCCGTTCACAGTGTCAATATTTCATCTGTTCGCCACACCTGATTTCAGCACCGTTTGATAATTTTTAACGCACTTCGTCAGTCTAAAAATACATATGAATGTACACCGACACAAAACAACCCCCGTCTCAATTCTATACAAATGCAGACACGTGCCCGTGCGTTTGTGTATGCATTATGTACGTATGTGTATGTTTATTCGTATTCATCCGCCGAATCTAATTATAACATTGAAAATTCATATTCAACAATTAATTACACGAATTATAAACTCACCCGTTCGTACAGGTGACGTCATCCGTTTCCGCAGGCGCGTCCGACTGGTGCGCCGTTTGATCCGAACATTCGGTACCGACGCTGCCGTCTCCACCTCCACCGCCATCCAACGTCGAGCCGTCGCCCGTCCCCGTTGCAACAGTGCTCGCGTCGGAATCTGCCGGTGTTCCTTCCTCTTGGCACATGATTGCCTCCGTCGATATATAAACGCGTTAACAGTCGGTTGATTTCGTTACTGATGTTTCGAATGAGCTACCATCACTTTGTACGAAACGTTTCTTTGTTGTTCCTGCTTCGACGACGACGTTCGCGTTCTGTGTAGATTGGCTGAAAGACATTTCCGGTCTAAAATTATCCATTGCGACGGTTACCTGAAACACACGGTCTATGTTAGTTCTTGTGTATACGTGACAATACAAAGAAAAATCATGCTTTTTCCAAAGATGATATTTATTTTTCGAATTAGAGAATGATACAGGATGTTAATACAAACGAATCATGTCCCTTATCACTTTTATCTCTTTTCGAGAAGAACATTATAGATGTTTCTTTCGTAAGACAAATAGAAAATATAACTGTTTAATAGAAAGAAACAAATTCAACTTTTTATGAAACAGAATCTTGTATTTAATTTATCTCGAGGATACCACAAGACAACATACTTTATTCTCTGTTGTTTGTTTATTAATTAAAGCGTTTAATCCGGAGTATATAATTCTAATCAGGCAATAATGTACGAAATATCGATTTTACTAATTTTAGTAATAAGTCTAGTTGAAGGATCTAAATTGTTGACGAAAAAAGCAAAAAAATTCCAACTTCTCCTGATTATAAAGCTCAACTAGTTGTATGTATTGAGGTATCAGCAAGTCATGTCGGATTTTTGCAAAAGATGTTATTAGTCTATTTTTTATTGTAGAAGCGTCATTCGCATCCATGTAATTATTATGCCGATTGGCAGCTTTCGCTTCTACCTTCATTCAGATAAAAAGTTTGAGCGATTTGGTTGAGTCTTATAATAAGTTGAAGATGGAAGATCAAACTGTGCATTTTCGCTATATTTTACTGTTTTATTTCCGTGAAAGGAAAAACGCACGGTAAGCTTGTGATAAGTTGCGTAAAGTAAACGGTGACCATGCCCTACAAAAACGTCAGTGCCAACGATGGTTCGCGAAATTTCGTGCTGGTGATTTTGAAGTTAATGACGCTCTTCGCTCAGGAAGGTCAATCGAGATTGATGACGACAAAATAAAGGCATTGATCGAGTCAAACCCGCGTTACTCGACACGTGAGATTGCAGACACATTAAATATTCATTATTCCAGCATTGAAGACCATTTGAATAAGCTGGGATACATAAGCAAGCTCGACATTTGGGTTCTTCATGAACTCAAAGAAGTTCATTTGACTGCAGAATCCATCATCCAGAAGTGGTCAGAACTCCTTGATCGTAAAAGAGTTGTATTCCAACATGACAACGCGAGACCACACACAAGTTTGGTTACCCGTCAAAAACTATTGGAACTTGGATGGAATGTGTTGCCGCATCTGGCGTACTCCCCCGATCTTAAGAGTGGAGAACTAGTGGCCAAGGCTGACTTGCATTCGATGAAGATGATGCTATTCGATTAGTGGGTTTTCAAAGACATTATTTATATTAAACTGCTCCCACTTGGTCAGACTATCAATGCGAAGAAATATTGTTCACAATTGACTAAATTAGATACAGTACTCGTAAGTAAAGGATAATGTCCGATTTTGGTGATTCGAAAAGACATCATCTTCCATCACGACAATGCGAAGCCACATGTCGCAAAACTGGTTCTGTAAAAACTAAAGCAGTTAAAATAGGAACTTATGCAGCATCCACTGTATTCTCTATATATAGCCCCTTCAGATTATTACTTGTTTTGAACGCTGCAGAATAGTTTGAATGATAAAAAATGACAATGTAGAGGCAATCAGAAAATTCAATTGACGCAGAAACTCAAACCAGAAGACCATTTCAAGTGTCGAAAATTCGTTAGTTGGGTTTTGAAGAACCAAGACGAGGACGACAATTTTGCGAAGGTAATCATCTTCAATGATGATGCGTACTTTGAATTGAATAGTTTCGTAAACAAACAAAATTTCTGAATTTGGGGTGCAGAAAATTCTCGAGTGATCTATGAGAGACCGATGCATCCTCAATGAGCCACTGTTAGTTTGGTTTTTGGACAGGCGGAATGATTGGACCGTATTTTTTTGAAAATGACTCCGGAAATGCTGTAACCGTGAATAACGGTCATTACTGTACAATAATAACTAAATTTTTGTAATTTTATTTTATCGGTATGGATCTTCATGACATGGTTTCAGCAGGATGACATGTCTTGTCACTGTGTGACAAACAATTGATTTGTTGCGGTAATAATTTCGAGACTGTGTCATCTCGTGAAACGCCGACATTAATTGATCAACAAGATCATACGACCTGACGCCGTAAGATTTCTTTTTGCAAGGCTTTATGAAAATTTATGCCAGCAAGCCACAAACAATTCCCGAGATCAGGGCCGAGATCCAACGTGTGATTTGTGAGATTAAGCCGCATCTCTGCGCAAACGTCATCCAAAATTTCATCAAAA
The DNA here is from genome assembly GCA_029203775.1 of Neoneuromus ignobilis. Classification (NCBI taxonomy): domain Eukaryota; kingdom Metazoa; phylum Arthropoda; class Insecta; order Megaloptera; family Corydalidae; genus Neoneuromus; species Neoneuromus ignobilis. The sequence continues at coordinate 6,688,202 of CP092096.1, read as the reverse complement.
GAACACAGGTGTGTAAACAGAGTCGTGGATGATTTTTGGCTGACATTTTGTTTAAAAAATAATCGCAGATTGTTTACTTTGCAATGAAATAAAAACATCTTCGCTCACTGAAAAAAGATAGTGCTCCTAATGGGACATCTTTTATATATATTATATAGAGTCATCTAAATGTGACGTCTAGATTTGTGTTTTATTAAAAAGAAACTATACACATATTTCTCTATACACTTTTTTCTTACAATAAAACACAGATCTAGGTGTCACATTTGGATGACCCTCTCTCTCTCTCTCTCTCTATATATATATATATATATATAAATGAGAGAAATAGATGGTCAAATACTTGTATAGCCATTTTCAGAATTCATAGAAAGGAAGAAATTTGCATCGGCCGTTTAATTAAATGCATGAATTGGTTTATATCGGTGGTCATAAAGCCCATGTCAAATAAACGATATATTTTAATTATAGATTGTTGAAACGTGTTCAGATATTTACATCGGATATTAATTTGCTTTAAGACCTGACCATAAGCACGTCAGTGATATTAAATTAAATTGTGTCATTATTTGATATAAATTTAATATTTTTAGTACAACAGATTGAACTATTTTTAAAACGGTATACATTTTCAATCGAATTATATATTCTATTTCCGAATATTACGAATAATTAATGAATGTTGAATTAGATGTGTAATTATTCAAAGTCGTTTTTATTTTTTTGTTCTGTTTTATTATAATTTGAAATATATTTTGGAATACATTATTATGACAAGTCATATCATGTAAAATCGATGGATAAGAAGATGTATATACAAGTTAAAATTTATTTTATCAAAATATATTTTATCTAATTGCGTTGTTTAATTTAACAAAGCAAAATAGATCATACACTTCATATATAATTTTACTTTTATGAAATTGAAATTTGTTAAAAATATCAATTCGATTATATTTGTTCAATTGAAAGATATGTAAGTTGAACAAAACGATTTAAAATGATATTGAAGATCATAATTAGTTACTAAAAAAGAAGAAAATTATTTATAAAAAATATCAAAGGTAAATTCTTAGTATTTAATAAAAAATATAAATACTACACCTAATATATTTTAATGATACACAATTTTAAACAAAATCTATTATACAGATTTTATAATATTTCTAACTAAATGATATTATAATATTCTCTTGTCAAATAATTCTGAGTATTGGAAATTCACAAAATTTATTTATAAAAAATCAATACCTGTTATCAAGCGTTATCTTTGAAACACTGATAGCAATTATTAAACTCAATATCGATTGAAAACAATGTTGGCATAAATTATCTCTGTAATTATTTTGCGTTGCAAATTCGATTCAAAAATGAAAAATATATCTGATATATATATATATATATATATATATATATATATATAATATATATATATATATATATATATAAATATAATCCTAGATTAGTATTTTATTAAAAAGAAACAAGAAAACTACACACATGTTTATTTTTAATAACACAAATCTAGGCATCACATTTGGATGACCATATATATATATATATATATATATATATATATATATATATATATATATATATATATATATATATATACACATATATATTATACATAATATTTTACATTTACTTCAAAATTATTTAAGCTATATTATTTTACTTTGTCAAATCATAATAAAATTTAAATAGACGCTTTTTGATTTTATAAAAAAACGTCTGTACATTTTTCTATTTTAATAATTTTATTAAATAACTAAATTATTATGTAATATATTACTATCATCAGTAACAGTCTCTTTCTATCCACTGATGGATAAACACCTTTCCTAAAACATTCCACTTTTGCCAATTTAATGTTTTTCTCTTCTATTCTTTTCCTACAATTTTCTCATGTTTCTGTTCCATCTATCCATAAGTTTCTTTCTGGGTTTATATGTGTATATATATATATATATATATATATATATATATATAATCTATGTTCTTAATTAATAACTTCTCTTATACATCGAATATTTACTTTTATTGATTTTTTAATAGTTAATTTCCACTTTTGCTATAACTTTTGACAATTTTCTGATCTACTCATTTCTCTTTCTGTCTTTATATGCTATTCTGAGCATGCATCTTTGTATTGTCTAAAATCCTTGAATTATTTTGAAATTCAAGATTTATGTTTCATTGCCATAAACAAGTATAAGTAGAATGCATTTTCATATATACATATATACCTTCAGTCCAGAAATTTTCTCATTTAAACTGCGCGCGCTTATGGAATGTCATGTTGTCAAAAGTGGCCATGCAGCCCCACCACTATCATGTTTAACAATTTTATGTATATTATTCTTTTGCAGTTCTGTATTTTCTTTCTCCTTATCAAAATTTGGGCATCAGAGCGATAAATACAGAATTTAATTTCAACCTTAATCCAAAACTCCTCATTATATTTATTTTTATAATCATTTGCAAATTAAAAACTTTTGGTTTGGTTCACTACTTATAGCTGATTTTTTTCTGCAGACGCGGTCGTTGTAACCAGCCTTTTTAAGAATTCTCCGTATTGTATAAGGATGTAGTTTTTTTCCAATATATTTTTCTAACTGTGCTACGACAGAGGACGAGCTTGTTTTAGGCTCTTTCTTAATAATATTAACTACATTACGTTGTTCATGTACTGTAAATTTGGATGGAAGACCAGTTCTTTGGCAATTTTCTGAGTTTCCTGTACCATTAAAGCGTTTTATTATATCACGGACAGTAGTACAACTCTTGGATACTATTTCCAAAATCTCCTTATATGATTTACTTTTTTTGGTGTAAATTTATAGTTATTTCTCTTTCGGATATACAAGATTCTTTGTGTTTACGTCCCATTTTTGAAATATCTTCGTAAAACTTACTGAATGATGAAAAATGTCAACGTAAACTAAATTGGGAATCGTAGTAAAATATAAATATTTGGTTATACTGCAGTGCTGCCACATTTATTTAACAAAAACTTTGATATTGTATGCCATTATCAATAAGTTGCTAATACTTTTTCTCAGCATAAATGTAATCTACTGTCTTTATTTTAGCAATTTCTACTATATCATAGAATTAATTACTGTTTTTGTATTTTTTCTAATGTATATGATATTTAATATCAATCAAATATTTTTTTTTAATTTAATGACATTATTGTATTATATCAATAAATTGCTTATGTACCCATGTGGCGAATACTTTTTCACGTCTGTATATATATATATATATATATATATATATATATATATATATATATATATATATATATATATATATATACAGTGAGTCAAAGTGAAACTATCATACAGAGTTATGTTTACAATAATTTTATACATATATTTTAATATAATAACAATTTTCTTTATTTTTTTGCTTAATTTCTTTATTATGGTTATTTTTATTATATTTGAAAATTTTAATCATAAATTAATACTTTTACTTCAGAAAAAGTAACAATTTCTGAAAAATGAACAAAAAATACATCAAAATGAAACTCATACAACTAAAAAATTATTTATTAAATTAAAATTTACAATGGATTGAATTATTTTAGTACTTAGTAGAGTACTCTTTATTAATTTTTATAGCCTTTAAACGATTCGGGATGGATTTAACTAATTTTTCACAATAATTTAGATCAATTTTTCCTAATTCTTCTAATAACGCTTTTTTAAATTATTGTTATTAATAATGGTGTGTGTTCTAATGGCAACTTCTAAGTGATTCCATAGATTTTCAATCACACTTATATCAGGTAATTATGGTGATGTTTCCAGTACTTTAGGGCAGTTATATAACAACCAACTACGTGTTTTATAAGCTTTGTGCTTGGGGTCGTTGTCCTGATAAAAATTAAATGTTTATAAAAGCCCAAGTTTTTGAGCATTGGCTTTCAAATTTTTTCTTAATAGATCAACATAAACATTTTGATTCATAATTCCATTTATAAAATTGTTAGAATATAAGTAAATCTAGGCTACTACAGATGATGCACAAGAGACAAGTAGAAGGGACATCAACCCTCTTGTCAGTCCTGTATGTCGGTTCAGGTAGTCGGTCATCGGAGTCAGAGCGAGACGAACATAAACATATTAAGATGTAGTAAATAGAATAATATTGAGTATTTGTAATTATATTAAGTATGTTATAATAAATAAATATAAAGAAGTTAGTTTATTATTTCTTCCCACCAATTATTCTAACATGGTAGCGGAAGCGTGGTTAATCAAGAAAAAGTTAAAAATAAAGTTAAATTAAAGTGAAAAATATTGGAAAATAAATGATACAAAGTAACACAGTGTAATTAAAATAAAAATATATAATAATTAAATGTTCACGGTTAATAATTGGTTAATGAAGAAAAAGTTAAAAATAAAGTTAAATTAAAGTAAAAAATATTATGAGAATAAATGATACAAAGTAACACAGTGTAACTAAAACAAATAATGAAAGTTCAGTAGATCAAAACTATGAAGATAATAATTCTGGAAGAGTGTGATAGGATATATGTAAATCTCTGATATTAAAGAGAGAAGGAAAATTACCATATGTTTAGTATTATGTTTAGGTTCGGTCTAGCAGGTATAAACAAGACGCTCGGCTCGAGACAGGAATGTGATGCGAGGGTACGCATCGATAACGGGCACAAGAAGAATGTGTTGCTCAGTATTTGTAATATTAATTCTGTTATAATAAAAAAAAAAAAATTGAAATAATTAAATAATGAAATAATAAAATGATGAAATAAATGTAATAATGAAATAATAAAAATCAAATTTTGAAATAATGAAAATTAAAGTGAAATAATAAAAAAATTGAAATAATTAAATAATAATAAATGATGAAATAAATGTAATAATGAAATGGTGAATATAATGAAGTAATAGAGAAATAATAATGAAACAATAATGAAATATATAATGAATTATTAAAGAAAATAAAGATTATTAAAGAAAATAAAGATTATTGAAGAAAATAAAGATTATTGAAGAAATAAAGATTATTAAAGAAAATAAAGATTATTAATGAAAATAAAGATTATTGAAGAAAATAAAGATTATTGAAGAAAATGAAGATTATTGAAGAAAATGAAGATTATTGAAGAAAATAAAGATTATTGAAGAAAATAAAGATTATTAAAGAAAATAAAGATTATTGAAGAAAATAAAGATTATTGAAGAAAATAAAGATTATTAATGAAAATAAAGATTATTGAAGAAAATAAAGATTATTGAAGAAAATAAAGATTATTGAAGAAAATAAAGATTATTGAAGAAAATAAAGATTATTGAAGAAAATAAAGATTATTGAAGAAAATAAAGATTATTAAAGAAAATAAAAGATTATTGAAGAAAATAAAGATTATTGAAGAAAATAAAGATTATTGAAGAAAATAAAGATTATTAAAGAAAATAAAGAAGAAATAAAGAAATATAGAAGAAATAAAGAAATATAGAAGAAATTAAAGAAATAAAGAAGAAATTCAAGAAATAAAGAAATAAACAAATAAAGAAGAAAATAAATAAGAAATAAAGATATAAAGAAGAAATAAAGAAGAAATAAAGGAATAATGAAATAAAGAAGAAATAAAGGAATAAAGAAGAAATAAAGAATTAAAGAAGAAATAAAGAAGAAATAAAGAAATTAAGAAGAAATAAAGTAGAAATAAAGAAGAAATTTAAGAAATAAAGATTAATAAAGAAATATAGAAGAAATAAAGAAGAAATAAAAAAAATAAAATAAAGAAGTATTGAAGAATTAAAGAAGTATTAAAGAAAATAAAGATTATTAAAGAAATAAAGATTATTAAAGAAAGGAGGCGAAAGAAATAAAGATTAATAAAGAAATATAGAAGAAATAAAGGAATAAAGATATAAAGAAATTTAAGAAATAAAGATGAAATAATGAAACAAAGAAATTAATGAAATAATTATATAAACATAAACTATGTAAGAGAACTGTAGTAGCAAAGATTTAAGGAGGCGTGTTAGAATATAAGTAAATCTAGGCTACTACAGATGATGCACAAGAGACAAGTAGAAGGGACATCAACCCTCTTGTCAGTCCTGTATGTCGGTTCAGGTAGTCGGTCATCGGAGTCAGAGCGAGACGAACATAAACATATTAAGATGTAGTAAATAGAATAATATTGAGTATTTGTAATTATATTAAGTATGTTATAATAAATAAATATAAAGAAGTTTATTATTTCTTCAATCACACCAATTATTCTAACAAAAATTAAATTTCCAACCCCTGTCGTAGACATATACCTCCATACCATAACATGACCGCTCTCATGTTTGACTGTAGGACGTAAGTGTTTTAAAGACATTTCTGTATTTGGTTTCTGTCAAACATTAATTCTCCCATTGGATCTAAATAAATTATATTTGCTTTCGTCTGTAAACAAGACATCTTTTTAATAATCAAAACTTTTATTAACATGTTCCCGAACGAAGTTTAACCTTTTGTTGCGATTAGCTAGATTTATGAAATTTTTCTTCCTGGCAATACGAGCATGAAACCCATTTTTATTTATTATATTGCGAATTGTTTGGGGGCTTGGTTTTTTATTTAGATATTTTTTAACTTCTAAAGTCAATTTGTGCGCGTTAATTTTCGAATTTTCTTTAATTTTTCTTAGAATCTAACGCTCGTCATGGTCATTAAAAATCTTGCGGAGACTCTTTTTGTCTTTATTGTCAACATTTTGGCCGTTTTTAAATCTTTTTATTACAGATTGCACTATAGTGTAGTTTTTATTAACTATTTTCTCAATTTCCCGTAGAGTTTTTCCATTTTTGTAATGAAAAATCATTAGCTTTCGCTCGTCCGTCAATGATTGTCCCCTTTGTCTACTCAAAGTGAAAATCAAACTTATATTTTTTACAAAATGATTATAAACAACTTAACAATAGGTTTTTTTATAACCAAAGTGACCAAACACATATTTGAAGAGTATATTTTCTTAACACAGCAGTTTTCAAGCGAGAATAATTCGTTGTATAAGTTTCATTTTGATGTATTTTTTGTTCATTTTTCAGAAATTGTTACTTTTTCTGGAGTAAAAGTATTAATTTACGATTGAAATTTTCAAATATAATAAAAATAACCTTAATAAAGAAATTAAGCAAAAAAATAAAAAATATTTTTATTATATTAAAATATATGTGTAAAATTATTGGAAACATAACTCTGTATGAGTTTCACTTTGACTCACTGTATATACATACTCGTATATATGTATATATATATATATATATATATATATATATATATTAATAAACATTTAACTTTTATAAACATTTCTGAAAAATAATAAAAAGTCTTATTGGCTTTTGTTTCCTTACAAAAACGTCTACCAATTTATTTAAAGACATAAATATATTTAAATCGTTTGAAAGTTGCTAACAGGATTCAAGATATTCGACACCTCGTCGGCATTTTTATTAAACAGAACGAATACGAATACGTGTGAAACTGTCGAGAAAAATGTTTCATTTTTAATTTATTCCATGTCACGTTTTTTTTATATACATATACATACATACATATATATATATATATATATATATATATATATATATATATATATATATATATATATACATATATATATATATATATATATATATATATATATATATATATATATATATATATATATATATATATATATATATATATATATATACATAATGTCGAATAAAGCAATTCCGTTCATATTACACATTTATTTGCATAATATGTTGGTTTAATTCAAAATAATAATACTATTTGTATATAAACTCCTGTCGCATCGAATCCAATGCGTTGCAGATATTTTAATGGATTTATTATACGGTTTGAATAATACTTTATACGCATACACACACACACACACACTATATATATATATATATATATATATATATATATATATATATATATATATATATATAAACACTTTAGAAAATATCTTGAATTGAAGTGAACGTTATTCTAATAATCCAATTATAAATCATTGATATCTCGTTAATGTTTCTTTAGTTCAATGACTTTTTTCGAAAAATTATTCACGGATTTTTATTATTTTGTTACGAAAAAACATTTCATATTTATTTGTGTATAGCTCCGACATTAAACGAAATTAAGTAAATTGTTTCCACGTAGAGAATAAGCTGATTTCTTTTATAAGTCGATTTGATAATACGGCTATTATTTATTCAAAACGTATTTTTCCGAAACACGTACAGACATTGTTTGACAATGAATATGTTTTCAAAACAGTTTCTAAAAAAACGTGGAAATGTCAGCTGCGAAAAAGTTTATTCATAAAATTGAATTGTGAATTAAAGATTGTTTTGGTTATTATATATATATATATATATATATATATATATATATATATATATATATATATATACGAGTATATATATATATATATATATATATATATATATATATATATATATATATATATATATATATACGGTATATATATATATATATATATATATATATATTAAATGGAACAATTAAGAAAACAAAAAAAATCAGTTAATTTCTAACAAATGTCAGACTGAAAATCCAATTATGATTTTGAACGATATTAATTCTTGGAATATAAAACATTTGTGTTTCGTAAACAGGAGATTAACAAGGCGACTTCTCGTCATGTTTTCCGTTTAATTAAAGATTTCAGATATAGTTCAGTTTTAATTCAGTTTGAGAAATATATATAGAAAAATAGATAACTTTATTTGATGGTTTCTGTATATGAAGTCATTATTGTTCATAAAATTAGTTTAATTTATTAGTTTAAATAATTTAACTGTTGCTCTTAGATTTGAAAAAGTATAAAATAATCAATTGTTGTACATTTTTAAAAAATTAAATCACAAATCTAACGCATGCAGATATTCAATTTATCTAGAACAGACCTAACAAATCGTTAACAATTTTCGAATACTGTCACAAATAATAAATAAGTCAATTTAGGTCACCAAAAAAGGTCACAAATCTATGAAAAAGAACATGTTGTAAAAGACAATAAATAATAGCAAACACTTCAGGCTTGCAGACCAGATGACGAAATGAAAAGAAAGATTCAACCCCTAGTTGTAGATGGATTGAATAAGGATAAAAAACACAAATTAATATATATATATATATATATATATATATATATATATATATATATATATATATATATATAAAGTTAAAACTAGTCTAGATTTCAAAAGAAAGGCTCTGACGATGATGGCATCGCCATCGAAATGCATTAGCCGGTATAATTACAGATTATATAATTATAAATAATAAGTGAACAATAAGTGATTATTGAACACTTTAAACTATTGTAGTGTTGGGGTTAAAATTCATTTGTGTAAAGTGAATCAGCCACAGTCCCAAAACAACAAATAAACAATTGTTGATTATGTATTTCATTAACTGTTCCTCATCTTTAGCCCATTAATGTCCTCTGTACCCAAGCAGGTACACTTATTCAACTGCTGATATCTAATAATCTATCTGATTTATATTGTAATTGTTTTCTCAATAACCTCGAGATGATAATTGCAATAAAGTGTGACATGCAATGTTACTGTATTTTGAAAGTTGCGTTGGGAAAATAATATTTTGTTAGAGTTTGTATTTTCGTTTGGTAGGGTGTTTTAAGTTATTTAAAACACTAAACCTACCATGACGGGTCAAATGACCCTTTTAAACTTTTTTTCAAAATTTCTCACATAAAGCGTTATCACATCGCTAGTTGACTTTATGACTTTTAATATAATTTACATACAATGCATTTTTCAATATTTACTCCTCTCTTGTTAATTTTTTTACCGAGAAATATATGTAATCTGCCTTAACTACCGCAACGGGTCATTTGACACGTGCAAAGATTCATATGATATCATGAAGATTTGTATGTGTGGTTGTGATACAAAACCATTGCATTAGACATTTTTGCTATTGCATCATATATTTTTCCGTATTGGGTTATATTTGTTGTTGGCTGACGAATGAATAGTGAATTTCACTCTACTCCAAGCGAGCGATAAAAAAGTCAACGAAGTCAGCGTTTACAAACAGATAAATTTGATTTAATCTCTGAAGTATGGTACAAATTTATCGAGAATAGCCAAAATTGTTACAAGCCTGGGGAACATGTAACTATCGATGAACAGCTTTTCCCAACCAAAGAGAGGTGTAGGTTTACGCAATATATGCCGAACAAACCGGATAAATTTGGTATCAAGTTCTGGCTAGCATCTGACGTCAGCACCAAATACATTATAAATGGATTTCCATATTTGGGAAAGGATGAAAACAGAGGAGCTTCATCTCCGCTTGGGGAATTCGTTAGCCAAACAAAAAAGTGCTTCTACTAAGCTCAAAGCATAAATCTATAAGCATCGAAAAAACGGTAAGCGTATACCTGAAACGATCAGATTCTACAATAATACTAAATACGGTAAAATGTCTACACATGACGGATCAAATGGCAAGAAAATACTCCGTGAAATCGAAATCGCAAAGATGGCCTGCGCAGATTTTCTTCAATATTCTTGACCTGGCTGGAATCGACTCGTGGGTTTTATACAGAGAAACAACCGGCGAAAAAATTTCTAGACAACAATTTTTATTCCAATTAGTTGAAGAACTTGCCGAAGATTTTCAACATGAGCAACAGGAAGAAAAAGAAATTATACAGAAAACGTCAACAAATTCAAGTTCGGATTCTCGTGTGCAAATGCGAAAAAGGTGCCAAATAGGTTTTATAAATAAATAAATAAACAATTTTGAATTGTTATTTGAAAAAAATTGTTTTATTCATGTACCAAATTGTGCTAAATGATATATTTTTCGCTATACATGGTAATATATTAGGTTGGCAAATATCTCCCTTCCGCCTTCTGATCTTTTGAATTTCGCAGCTATGTACAAAAAAAAAAGCGGAAGGGAGATACTTGCCAACCTAATATATAACATTTTAAAGACCGGTCACTTGACCCGCTGTGATAGGAATATGTATACATGAAGTATTGGTAGGTTTAGTGTTAATTATTTTTTGTGTTAAATTTCGATAAATTCCACATTAATTAGGATCAGTGGTGTTTATAATATGAACCTGTATAATTTTTATATAATCTTTTGCATAGAATCCTTAAAAACTTAATCATATTTAATATTGTACTCAAATGGGCGCATGTATATAAAATTTTGCTACTTTTTTTTAGATATTATTGAAAATGAAAAAATAACACAAAAGCGATTATTTAGATGAGAATATGAGTATAGTAAACTTGAAGAAGTTATAAATTCTATTATGGATGATGAAGATGATAACAATGAGTACGATTTTGTCATAGTATCACTCGAACAAGGTGCTGTAACTGATGATGAGGAGGGAATAATTTAATATTCTCAATATTTTTGCGGAACATTCCATGAATCGATGATAAAATACTTTGGTCACCACCCTACTAAACAATTTATATTGAGTAAACCTGTACACTTTGGATATCGCAATTTGACTGCTAGTTTCGACTGATATTGCTACTCGAAAAGATAAACATATCTTTTACAGATCCATTGGATTCGAAAATAGTTAAAAGCCTTTTACAAAAGTTGCCCACAAACCCAACAGAACATATTATCTACTTTGACAATTATATCACTAGTTATAATCTAATACGTGATTTACGATTGTGAGGCTGTAGGGAAACCGGCATTGTAAGAGAAAATCATACAAAAAAAGTCCAGTACTTTCCATAAAAGAAATGAAAATGAAATTTATAGACTAAAATGATCACCGTTTCGACAAAAAATAAGATATAGATGGTGTGCTGGAAAGACAACAATGTTTGCATCATCGGAATTAATTTTGATAATATTGAACCCTTAAGGAAAGGCAAGCGGTGTTATCCAGAAATTAAACAAAAGGTAAATGTAAATATTCTAAACATTTTTAGAACATATAATTAAAACATTAGTAGAATAGATTTGGACCAATGGACCAATCGATCAATTTATATCGCATAGTTATAAAAGGTAAAAAATGGTGGTGGATTATTTTTATCTATTTGAAATGGCTATTTAAAATTTATGGCTACTACATGTCCTTGCTAATAATAATGGACAAAAGATTCCTCTAGATCAGGTGTCGGCAACCTTTTTTGGCTGCGGGTCAAAATCAGCGAAAATGTGATTATTAAGAAACCGTTTCGGGTCAGTGGTATTTTCATTTTAAAACAGTCTTTTAGTGAATAATAAGATAAATTTTATTGAGAAAATAATTACAAGATGCTTTTAAAACATAAAAATTTAATTATAATTGTAATTACTATAAAAACAATTATAATTGTCAAGTTTCAGTTCATTAATTTATGAACTTTATTTATAAACGTTCTCTTCGTTTTCAATGGTTCCCCTGATGCTGAATTTGTGATGTCAATTTATTCAAGTCTGGTTTATAATTAGTCACCTTGAGACAAATACAAGCGTCTGAATTTTCGGTAGTTGAGCTGCTCCTGTTCTTACTTAAAATAAATTTCTGTGCGAAAATATTTGCTCGCATTTATAAGTAGAACCGAATGCGGACAAAATGGAAAAACTATTTTTTTCAAAGGTGAACATTTCGTAGGAAGTGATACCCAACACGTTGATATCATAATAAAATGATTATCTTCCGGTTTTTTCTAAATCTTTCGACAATGTCTTGAATTTATCCGTCCACAACGTTGAACTTTTAAAATCAATCATTTTTAAACTTAAATTGTCAATTTTAAGATATTGAAAATACTGCAAATCTAAAATATTTTCATCTATTTCTTCGGGCTTTATTATAAATGTAAACATTTCGTCGTGCTTCTTAAAACTTTGAAATCTACTTTCAAATTCACTTCTAATGTTCAAAATCCAACTTTCGAACATATTTAGATTGCTTTCATCGATTTTTTTCTCATATTGGCTTTTTAACAAAGGAAAGAAAAGAACTATTTTAGTTTTTATGTCAGTTTCAGATAATATTAATTTTGAAGAATTTGTTTGATAATTTATTTTTATATATTATAGTTTATTTGCAAAACTCAAGTAGGTCACTTGAAATTATCAAATGGGTCACTTGGTGACCCGCAGGTCATAGGTTGCTGACGCCTGCTCTAGATTAATTGGCACTTAGGAAAAATATTGCACGAGCTTATTTGTGTCAGTCAAAACCCATTAGAAGTCATCTATCGTTATAAGGGTTTATGTATTTCCAACAATGGACATAACCCTGAAAGAGTTACAAGTACTTACGATGTGTTATTTTCCATAATTGAGTATGTTGGTGTTGTAAAAGATGCCTAAGAACACTTTGCATTGAAAGACCAAGTTTCAAACAATTCCATAACTGATTCACTCGTTGTACTCGCTTGAGTACATCCCTTAATTTTGTAATATTTTATTATTATCTTTATATAAAATTTATTTTCTGTTTATTTTGTTCGTTATAGTTATAAGAATAAAAAAAATAAAGAACATTTTTGTAGTTTAATTATGGGCGTTAATGAGTTGAACTGTAACTGTATAAAATTTGCGTACAGCTAATTATTGAATATATTTATAACATTTTATAATGTTGGGGATGAATGAAACGTTTGTGGAAAAAATAGAATTGGTATTTAACTTTGTTCGTTTATCACATTTTGTACAAATTTTTAATTATTTTGTAATTTTTTTCAGAGTTAATTTATTACTATAATATTTTTAACATCGGTGTGATAATTTAATCTAGAGAAAAAATTATTATAAATTATATATAAATGAGTTTTTTAAGTTTGATAGAACTTTTAATGAAGATAGCTGTCAAGTCAGTTGTCAGTTTTCACGATATAAGTAACATTTGGATTCAGTATACTTTGGCAAATTATTATGAAACGTGTTACAGTTAAGGAACGTTTTTAAATTATGGAAATTTATTTCAAAAATCAGTTTTCTATTTGCCAAATTTATAGAGTACAAAATTTTGTTCAGTGATGAGGCTCATTTTTTGCTTAACGGGTGTGTTAATAAGCAAAATTGTCGCATTTGGAATGAAACTAATCCATAAGTGATTCATGAGAACCCGTTACATCCAGAAAAATGAACTGCATGGTGCAGTTGCACGTTGGTGGCATCATCGGACCTTATTTCTTACGAAATGAAGCCGGAGTACGTGTTACTGTCAATGTTGTACGTTACAGAACGATGATCAATGATTATTTGTTTCCAAATTTGCATGACATCGATCTGGAAGAGATGTAGTTTCAACAGGATGGTGCCACGTGTTATATATTGACCGAAACAATCCAGTTACTGATCATATCCATGGCATGGACAAACTCCCTAAGGAACAATTTGGCTTTCGAGCCAAAGATTCCACAATTCATCAATTGTACAGGATCACAAACTTCATACGCAACAATATGGTACGCAGCAAGGCCACTGTGGTTGCGTCGTTAGATATAGAGAAGGCCTTTGACTCCGTATGGCACGATACACTACTAGACAAGCTCCATACCGTAGAGTCCCCACTGTACTTAACGAAACTGATCCAGAGCGATCTTCTGGACCGGAAATTCTACGTTGCCCTCCGAGGCACTACCTCCCCCACACACGACATCTCCGCAGGGGTCCCCCAAGGTGCAGTCCTTGGACCGATCCTGTACAATATTTTTACATACGACCTCCCCAAACTTCATAAAAGCGTCGAACTGGCACTATATGCAGATGACGCCTGTATAGTCACTCCGTCGGCTAAAAACTCCCCGGTGCCGCTCCACTTCACACGTTCCTTCGCTGTTCTCAACAAATACTATATTGAGAACAGAATTAAGGTAAACCATGCCAAAACTGCTGCCTGCACCTTTTCAAAAACGAGGCTACTCTCCACACACTCTGTCCAATTTAACAACTCGCTCATTAAAATGGACAATAAAATCACATACTTAGAACTGGTACTCGACCGCAAACTCACTTTCCAAGCAGCAATTCAAGACCGCCTAAATAAGGCTCAGGCGGCTTTTTAGGTACTACGCCCCCTGCTGACCTCGGACCTCCCAATAAAAAACAAAGTCCATGTGTACAAAGCATGCATCAGACCTGTTCTTACCTACGGTGTACAGATCTGGTGCACCGCCGCGGCTCAGCACATGGGAAAACTACAAAAATTCCAGAATAAGATTTTTCGTCTTATTCTCCACCTTCCAAGGTGTACCCCCGTCTCTGTGCTCCATGCTCGAGCCAGCCTCGAGAAGATGGACGAGCTTGTTGCGAGGTTCACTACGAACCTCCTAACAACCATCAAAAAACATCCTAACCCACTTATCAGTGGCGCACCCACACACCCGAAACTAATAACGCGAGCAGCGAAAAGAATCACATACCCTCATCACACAACATATTATCGACCACCACCCTCCCCGACACCCATCCCGCCATCCTCTCACTCTAGAATACCCACAGCGGCGATTCCGCCCGAGGAACCGGTGCTGCCCCCGGAGCCGGAACCTACACCGGGACCGCCAGCAGCTTACATACAAATCCTAAACATAAACAATACTCTCCACTCGATCATCATCAAGAACATTTAGCGCTGTATAATCATTGCAGCTAAGTATAGTGATCAGTGTAAAGTGAAAACAAACATCAATAACCTAGTGACGAGAACATTCCGCTAGTGATTAAAAAACTCTCCAATTGAACAATATACTAGCATCATAAGATACTATATATACCCACAAACTTTAACCGAGAAATCTCCAGTATTATATGAGCTGGTTTTTTTGAAAGTGGTATAAGTCCACTTTTTAAAAAAACTAAGTTAACGGTAATTTTAATGAGCTATAGACACCTTCTCTTTATAGTTACAATCACAATTTCAATAGAGTTCTATTTTGTTATAAAATAAACAAAAACAGTTTTGCTGTACAATGCTATCGCACAAATATTTCTTTTGAAAGTGGAATAAGTCCATTCCTAATAATTATAATGAAAACAACTTTCTTATTGGAATTATTATTGATTATTGCTACTTCAGTGCACGCTGCTCGTTAGCAGATTATTATGATGCAATAAAGGCTTGCCGAAAAAAAAACAGCTTCATTTTGTATGAAATGAAAAGAGAAGACTTTGTCTCAACCAAATCTCAAGAAGAGGCAATATCAAACAGAAAAAAAAATATGGACGGAGAAATTGTAAACTGGCTTAAAATATGTTGGATGAGGTTCAAAAGGAATGAACCTCACAAAATGTATTATAAAATTAGTATGGAAGAAAATGCTCCATTTAAAACAATTTTTTTATTTGGAAAAAAGGGAAGACCAAAAAACCTCAGAAAAATTAATATGTTATCGCTTTATAAAACTTCAAGGAGCATAATAAGAGAGAAATATAACGATATGATAAGTTTATTACCTTATATACCACCTATTCACCATAAATATTTTAATATGCTAAGTGTAAAAGAAAACTAAGTTTAAAATATCTTTTTTTTTATTTTAAGTTCTTAACGAAGTAATTTTCATTTTTATATTTTTAATATAACTGAAATAAACTCTTAATAAACTTAGTTATTCGTGTATTTAAATGTCTTCATTTTAACTATTACTTTTTTACATAAAAATCCATTTCAGTAAAGCTTATGTCTATAAAAATATGGACTTAAATTTGCTCTTGTTTTTACTTCTTGTAATATGTTATTTTTGAAAGTGGTATAAGTCCATGTGGAGCTAAAAAATCGTTTATTTTGTAAAATAATGTTAGTAATTATTATTTCATAATAACATTTAAAAGGTGTATAGTGTAAAAAACATCACTCGAATTGATTAAAGTTGGCCAATATTTTTAAATTAACTCAAATGCAAACCCTTAAATATCTCAATATATGAAAAAATGGACTTATACCACTTTCAAAAAAACCAGCTCATATATAGTTAAGTTTAGTTCATTAGTTAGATAAGTTTTTAGTTTTAAATTAGTTTGTAGTTAAAATAAAAAACTCATGTTCACCAGGTTTTTTGAAACTTTTCCTGGTCCACCCACATTAACATTAAAAACAAACTCCTACCATTATAATCACCCACATCATATATTAGTATAAACTAGAAAGTTAAGTTTTGTATTACACATATGTACCTCTACATGTATATCAACTCCTATAATAAATGTATATTTGATTTGATTTGATTTTCCAGTTATTGAAATAAAAATTCGGCGATAATGTTATCTCCATAAAAGGACCTATGAATTGGCCTCCACGATCGTATGATTTGACACCTCTGGATTATTTTCTTTTGGGATATGTAAAGTTTTTATGCTGATAATCCAGCAACGATTGAGGCATTAGAAGCCAACATAACTTGCGTTATTGTGGACATAAGGCCCCAATTGCTTGAAAAAATGACCCAAAATGAGACTGAGAGAATTCAGTATATCAAAGGTAGTCATAGTACACATATGCCCAAAATAATTTTTAAATATTAATGCCATAAAATGATCTTTCGAATAATACCAAATAAATGGTTATCCGACCTATTAGTATGTGTTTTATTTCAATTTAAAGTTCCATCACATTTAAAAAAACAGTCTTTATATATATATATATATATATATATATATATATATATATATATATATGCGTGTGTTTTATGTTTAAAATCAGTTAATTCCATATTTAATTTTTTTTATAAGTCTACCTTCTAAACAATTTATCATATTGTATCAGATTTAACAATATGATTACAAACAACCATATTATCAATTCTTCTGAATAAAAAACTCAATCAGTAAAGATCGATTTCATTTCGAAACTATTAATAGGACGTCGAATAATTTTAACTATCGATAAACTCTACACCGTATTTTCGTATTAAATAAGTTTTGTCGCGACTGACATTCTTTAAAACTTTTGCAACGACGTCGCACGAGAAAGAACACCGTTCTGGTGTTGTCGTCAGTTGCTGCGGCGTCGTCGTCCAATTCCGGGAAATATTATCGTCGCGATCTCGTAAAAAATAACAACGTTGTATAGGAGATGAACTCGATAATAAAAAAAGGAGACGGACGCCACGACTAATACACTCGAAAGATTTCCCGAAAGGAGTAAACAATGCCATTCATCAGTATGTGCGTGCGAAATAAGAATAACACGTGTATGTATTTTCTTTTTCTGTTCATTATGAGGTGAATATAGAAATAGGGGTTGTTGTGAACGACGGCCAGAAATACTGATGTTAATAGATGATGATATTATCGGGTCTAGCGGTGCTCGTATTCACACGTCGATCTTTATACTTTTTTCTGTTTCTTTTTGTTGAATTTGCGTTTCAGTGAATGTCTGATATAAGAAGTAGTGTGTACGTTTTTTGGGACCGAGTTGAATGAGCTTGAAGATAATTTCAATGAAGAGAAATGTACACAAATACGTATCTGTGAATTCATTCATTCGTTTTGAAAAAGGATAGAATTATTTAATTCTGATTGTCATTTACTTTCTTTCTTTTTCAAATATAGAGTGTCCTGTTGTTGAACGTTTTAATAGAGTTCCTCTTGAAAAGTGATACGACCTGTCCGCCTATAATCAAAATTTCAACATCGAAACGATATTATTTTATTATTATAAACGTAGTCGACTAAAAATTAAATTCATCGCACAGATGTTTAACAATGATGTTGAACGACGTTGAAGTACTCTAGAACAGTTTATACTCGTATTATAACATCGGTCGCCAGTATCGGATATTCATATCATGTTTAATGACAATGCGAGCTAAAAGTTCATGTCGATTTGATAATAGCTAAAAGGATTCATCGATCAACGAAGTTTTACATTTTATTAACTAACATACTTTTTTCATGCAGACATAAAGTAATTTTTATATAGAAATGCATCGTACGTATTATGAAAAAAATATAATTTCCATAAAATATTATCTTTATTGTATAATTAAATTACAATGTTAATTATTTTCATTGTAAAATATTACGTCCGATTTTTGTATACACGATTACTTTTTTTAATGTAATATTATACAAACGTTTATTTGTATTTCATTAGTTTTTTTATATACAAACATACATGAGGGTCAGAACAATTCCTGTTTAAATAATTTATAAAATTAAATGGACGTAGTTAATTATTTTCGGCGAGATAAAGTGTAACATAGCAATGTTGTCGTCACAAACGTTATATTTCTTCCACGAATAAAAACTAATTTCTGTATTATACACAGTGATGTGCTTTAGGAATGGACGAGAATGTTTCTGAAAGCCTTTTTCACCAACACTTATATACATATATGTATACATACACACAAATATATATATATATATATATATATATATATATATATATTAATATATAAAACTCAACATTGTATATTTAGTAGTTTATGCTGTTTGTGTGTACAAATTATAATTGAGTGGATGATATAATATGAAACATTTTCACTCTCTTCAAACAATTCAATGTTTTAACATCACAGCTGGATATTAAAAAATATATTTATATAGTTTGAGGAACGAGAAATAAAAAATATGTTACTTTTTAAATGCCTTTGTTTTAAATATAACATTATTTAAAATTAACTGATTTATACATTATTTGTTCTAATATTGTAACAAATTCACTTTAACACAAATTATGTATTGGATAATTGCTAAAGTTCGTATCCGATTTTTAAATGAAATGTAAGAGGTTACTTTTTAACTAAACGATTTTATTAATCAGTGAACCTATTCGCTTCCGCAATCCCCAAATGGGGATTTGAATATTTTTTTTACTTACAATAGGATTATATTAAATAAAATTTGTATTCGTTAAACACACATACCTTCTAGTTTTCAAAATTATTTTTTGTTTCAATGTTGCCTAACTTGTAAAAATATTTGATATATAAATTTATAATCGATGCGGTAAAATGATGTTTTAATGTTTACATTGTTTTCTAGTAAACTTTTTGTTCGTATTTTTTTGCTTTTTTTTGGCAGATTCGTGTGTGAAACTACTAACACATCTTTTTAGTTGATAGCATAATAATTTATAAGAATATATAATACTTATTGTAAAAAATATACTATAAAATATATTGATCCCCATTTGGGGCTCATGGAATGTGCTATGATATAAAATTGATAATATTTAAGTATTTTAGTAATTCATAGTTTTTTTTTTACTTTTGCGGTTTTCGGGGCAGTATTATACTGGTGTGAAGATGAAGATCTGAATCTTACCTGCGTTAGAAACTGTATGTCAAAGCACAGGTTTTTAGAAATAAAAAGAAATTTGCATTTTAACGACAATAGTTCCATAATTGCCATGGAAAAGAAAGATAAGCTATTTAAAATTCGACCTGTGATTGACAAATTGAATTCAAATTTTAAAAAGTTCTGAATATTTACTCAAAAGCTTTCAGTCGATGAGCAAATGATAAGATATTATGGACACCACTTTTTGAAACAATTTATTAGAAGAAAGCCAATCAGATTTGGTTTTAAACAATGGGTCATGTGCTGCTCTGAATCTGGGTATTGTTTTCATATGGATATTTATGAAGGTAAACGCGAAGAAGAACAAGTTGTGAGTGGTGTAGGAGCCTCTGTAATAATGAAGATGACTTCTTTTCTGCAGTATACATCAGAATATGAAATATTTTTCGACAACTTCTTTACCAGCTTTGAATTATTATTGAAATTGAAAGAACATAATATAAAGGCGACTGGAACAGCGCGGTATAATAGAATGAATAAGTGTCCCTTGAAATCTGATAATATAATGAAAAAAGAAGAACGTGGAGCATACGATTATTGTTATGATGAAAATAATAACATTTTTGCATTAATTTGGAATGACAATAACTGCGTCAAAGTTCTATCAAATTATTTAGGACGACAGCCTTTAGAAAAAGTGAAAAGATATTCTAAGAAAGAAAAGAAAGAATGTCGAGTGGATAGACCAAACATTGTAGGGCAATATAATAAATATATGGGTGGGGTTGATAAGCTGGACTGGAATGTCTAAAAGTATCGCATTAAATTTAGATGTAAGAAATGGTATTTTCCTCTTTTTACAAATTCCATTGATGTTGCTGTTGTTAACGTCCATGCTCTTTATACTGCTTCAAATAGAAACATCTTGTTATAAGACTTAAGACGCAATATTGCAAGAACATTTATGAAAAAATAATCATTATCTAATTCTTAAGTCACTGGAAGACTCAGTTCAAGCATAACAAGGAAAAGCCTTGTACCTGAAGATGTTATATTTGATCCAATTGGACATGTATTGGAAAGGACCTATGAGGGAAAACAAAGTAAATGTGCCATATGTGGCACAAATGTGCGCAAGCAGTGTAAAAAATGTAATATAGGACTACATGTCGAATGCTTTCCTGTTTAGCATAGAATATGAGTTTTTCTTGTGTTTGTAATACTTTTGGTTTTTTCAAAATTTTTGTAACTGGAAATTCCATGAGCCCCAAATGGGTTTCAATAAAAAATGTTAAAAAATAACTATTTTTAAAAATTTGCAAGTAAAGTAACCTAAATTCTATTATCTAATTTCATTTTTAACCCTAATACACCAAAAATATCAAAAAAAAAATTTGGAAGGTAATGGGTTAAGTAATCTCCATCGCATTCTATATATTTTCCCCAATGTTCTTCTAATTTATAGATTCCATTTTTATAGAAGATGGTTGGTTTCGAGATAAAGAAAGAAGTAATGTGACTTCTGACTGCCTCCACATTGTAAATTTTGTTACCGTTTTACCTGTAAATAAAATAAGAAATAAACAATTCGTGAACATTTTTATATTTTGTGGTGTTGGAGTGACAATTCATTTCTATTAAATATTATAATTGATTTAGCGTTGATACATTTTTTAACCTGTTAACTGTGGAATTTAGTTTTAAAAATCTTCCGTGAGGTGCGTAATTAAAATCAAACAATAATGAGTATATACATCAAACGCAGGTCAAATGTACCTATTATATATTTTAATAAAAAACTAAAGCAAAATGAAGAAGGGTTACATGTAGAAATGCTTTGCCGAGTCACTACTGTTGCTTTCGTTAGAATATGTCAACAGATGGGACACATTTTTTCGTTACCTGGTGTGTAAAACTGCGCCATCATCGAAATTAGAATCACCCATCTAGAGGGTAAAATTTAGCAATAACAAATTATTTTTTCAACTAATTTTTATACCACTTTATCGTATACTTTATTTTGATAACATTGAGGAAATCGGTAAAAGATCAAACTAAAAATATTTTTGAATGAATTTTAACCCCCACATCACAATAGTTTAAAGTGTTCAATAATCACACATTGTTCACTTATTATTTATTTAAATACTTTAAACTATTGTGGTGTTGAAGTTAAAGTTAATTTGTGTAAAGTGAATCAGCCATAGTTTCAAAACAACAGATATTTTTGAATCTTAAAAGGAGCACCTTTTTTAACGAACTAGAAATGATTAATGCTTTGAAAGCCGTTGTGCATCTTATATATATATATATATATATATATATATATATATATATATATAGAGAGAGAGAGAGAGAGAGAGAGAGAGAGTGTAAAGTATCCATCCAGTTTGTAAGAAGAAAGATTTCACAAAACAATTCGGGAATACCCGATATACCAAAAAAAAAAATAATCAATCAAGTTTGTAAGAAGCAAAGAGATGCTACAAGATTTTGCTTTTGCTTTACAACATTTCAAAAATATTTTAATTAAAATTGAAAATGGTTATTGAACATTGCAGTTTTAATAATAATATAGATAAAATATACAACTAAATAAGATTTTTTTATTTTTTTCTAAAATTATATACTTTCAGAGCAAATGGTAATTTCTCTTTTCACATGATGTGTATACTCGACGAACGCACCAAATTTTGGTTTTAAAATGAAGTGTATATACGTCAAACGCAGTTAACTGGTTAAACTATTCTGCAATGATCGAAACAAGTGATAATCTGAAGGGGCCATGTCCGGAGAATACGAAGGATTCTCCATAAGTTCCCATTTTAACTACATCAGTTTTGCGACATGTGGCTTCGCGTAATCGTGGTAGAAGATGATATCTTTTCGTCAAAATCGGATGTTTTTCTTTGATTACTGCGTCCAGTTCAGTCAGTTGTGAACAATATTTCTCCGTATTGATAGTATGACCAACTGAGAGCAGTTCAATATAAATAATGCCCTTGTAATCCAACCAAACAGATAGAATTATCTTTAACGGATGCAAGTAAGCTTTAACCACTGATTCCCCACTCTCATTTTCTTCTTTTCAAGTCTGCTTGCGCTGGACGTTATTGCAGAAAATTCATTTTTCGTCACCAGTTACCAAACGATTTAAAAAAGGCTCTTTTTTAAACGGTCGCAATGACGCAATTCAACTTACCCTTTCGGTCAATGCATGTGGTAGCCCATATATCAAGCTTCAAAATGAAATCAGGGTTAATTCAATAACGAAATGAGGTCGACTTACCAACGTTCAGTTTTTTGGCGATCTCTTCCGTCGAAAAACACGAATTATTTTCAATTAAAATGCGCATAATGTCATCATCGACCTTGGTAGTGCACCCAGAGCGTAGTTGGTCGTCGAGGTTAAAATCTCCCAGTTGAAACTTAGCAAATCATTTTTCCAGAGTCCGAAGGGCTGAGACACGGTCTAAATAAACGAATGTTTTTCATAGCAGCACCAACAGCCACTCATTTCCGATAATCGTATAACATGACTTGACGCAAATGTCCATTTTCAAAAATTTCTCACGCACGCAAAATGAATCAAAACAAGTATGTTTGTCGCTCAAATGACAAATATGATTCCACCATTTTAATACAAATTCCAACATATTATTCATAACAATCAACAGCCTCGCCTTGCGGCTTTTTTATCTATCGGAATCGGTCATGAAATTTTCAGTGATCTAATAAAATAACTCAATTATGTTATTGGAATTGACAAAGGTACTCGTACTACATGTTTTAAACATCTTTTACTTATCTAACTCAATCTATTATTAAATAAACGTATATAAAAATCATTAGTATTACAATTCGATAAGTGTTTTACCTTATACATACTTAAATGTCGTACAAGAAATACAATCATCAGAAAAGACGTTGAAAAATGTAAATGGAATTTCTGAAAGCGATATAGATATTTCTACAATTTTTATGAGTGTGGATTTGATTTAACGTTTAATAAATCTTATAAATTACATATATATATATATATATATATATATATATACATGGTAAGACAAATAAGTTTTACGCATACATTTTACTCTGAGGATTGTTTATGTTTACTATAGATCAAAGTTTCCGTTTATGGTTTTACGACAAACGACCAGAGATAAATTTCACCGTAAATAGTTAGAAAAGTGGTTTTATTTTATCATATTTGTCGTGCTATGTTTTTTAGACGTGTCATTCGCACAATGAACACTTCTTCCATATTTCTTTCATGTTGTCAATTTACATACGAAACAACTTATTATTTTATATACGCGCCCGCTATATCCGGTTGTTGAAATTTTATATATTCATCTATACGTCGACAAAAATGTATTTTCTCATTTTAATGACTATAATGGTTCATAGTAAAGTTTGTACATCGGCTGCTTTTTGTCAGTTTATTTATAAACACGCCTGTCTGTGATTACATTTTATTTATCGTGTTTTTTAAATGCTTTGATATTAATCGCTGTTTGTTGATAATGTTTGCATTGAAGGGTTTTGTACAATGGTGTTGATATAACAGAGATTAAAATAAATAAATAATATATTATTTTTTCAATAACGATTTTCCTATTTTCATAAGCAACGATTGAGTATAAATTTAACAGAATTTGAAAAAAAACTGTTCGAAATACAAAAACTTAAAATATATCATACCAATCAACGTTATAGTATATTTTAGAACACGTGAACGAATGGCTGGACGTAAACATAAATATATATAAAAACAACGAAGGATGTGCGTGTAAATGCGTACAACTCTTGCCAAAAAAAGCTATAATTTCTTTTACGAGTACAACTTATAAAAAATCGACATGTGGGTTTTCTAATATCGGTCGAATGAAGACGACCTACATTGTTCCTGTACTAGTGTACCATCAAATTGTATTAAAGTGATCCTAGCACAATTGCCATGTATGTATGTGAGAGATGTCGAGAACTTACGGAAAGTTTTAGTATTGTCGACATGTGCATGTACGAAAACTTTCGTTTATATTAATTTCTAGTATACAGGATATATAATATAAATACATACATACATACATACATATATATATATATATATATATATATAATGAAGATTGAGTTGTTCATATTTGACATAGAATAAGGTCAGTAACAAACTTTCCAAATTTAACAACAGACAACCAATGAGTTTTCTGAGAGCATTAAATGTTGATATTGATTTTAAACGTAATCATAATAATTTTATTATAATTGAATAATTACGTTTTAAAATTTTGAATTCAAATAAAAATGGATTCATACATAACAATGATTTAAATTAGTTATTATTTATCGAAAATTTATCTAAAGAAAAGTACAGTACTTAAATAATTCAATCAAGGAATACAGTTGACAAAAATATAAAAATATTGTTTTAATAAATATAAATATTACAAACATTAAAAAAAGGCTCTGACAATGATAGCATCGCCATCGAAATGCGCATCAGTCGACTATTGTTATGAACAAAAAGTGAACAATAAGTGATTATTAAATACTTCATAAGCATTGTAGTGTTGGGGATAAAAATTCATTTGTATTAAAATGAATAATACACTTACAAAGGTTTTATAAAGGCTATAAGTGCTGAAAAGTGTTTGAGTGTGTATATACGAGGGTAGTCCCATAAATACCCGCCCTGACCTAGAGATGGCGGTAGTTGTTTGAAAAATATCACTGTATTAGAAAGTACACAATCTATAAGCATATGTTTCAAGTTTGAGGATGCCACGTTGTTTAGTATTTGTTTGGCAGCCATCAATAGTGAACGTTTTCAGTGAATTTGTGAAAATGGAGAAAATTGGTCATCGTTACGTGATACAATACTTTTATTTGGAAGGCCTCAGCCCAACCAATATAAAAGCTGAACTGGATTCTACTCTGGGTGAGTCTGCTCCTTCGTTTACAACAGTGAAATATTGGGTAGCAGAGATTAAACGAAGCCGTACGAGCTGCCAAGACGAGCATCGCAGTGGTCTGCCAAATGAGGTGACGACTCCAGAAATGGTGAAGAAAATCCACAAAGCGGTACTGGATGATCGTCGACTGAAAGTGCGCGAGCTAGCAGACATAGTAGGCATTTCAAAAAGTGCGGTACATCGCATATTATCTGAAAATTTGGACATGAGAAAGCTGTGTGCAAGATGGGTGCCGCGTTTGCTCACACTCGAGCAAAAACAGTGTTGTGAAGATGTTTCAATTGAGTGTTTAGCGAAGTTTCACAACAACAAAGCAGAATTTTTGCGCCGTTTCATAACCATGGATGAAACATGGGTCCATCACTTCACACCCGAGACAAAAGAACAATCAAAACAATGGACTGAAAAGGGAGAACCGGCTCCAAAGAAGGCGAAGACCGTTTCATCTGCAGGCAAGGTCATGGCGTCGGTTTTTTGGGATGCGCGTGGGATAATTTTCATTGACTATCTTGAAAAAGGAAAAACTATCAACGGCGAGTATTATTGCAACGTTTGAGCGAAGAAATCAAGCAAAAACGGCCGCATTTGGCTAAGAAGAAAGTGTTGTTTCATCAAGACAATGCACCAGCTCACAAATCCGTTATTGCAATGGCCAAAATTAATGAATTAAAGTTTAAAAAATTGCTACCTCATGCACCCTATTCGCCAGATTTAGCCCCCTCGGATTATTTTCTGTTCCCAAACTTGAAAAAATGGCTCAGTGGTCAAAGATTTCCCAACGATGAAGAAGTGATGTCGGCAGTTAATGGGTATTTTGAGGAGCAAGACAGTTCTTATTATAAAAAGGGTATCGAACTTATTGAACATCGCTGGGAAAAGTGTATAGAGCTGAAAGGAGATTATGTTCAAAAATAAATATATTTTTTTCCAAAATTTTTGTGTTTTCTTTGTTGGGTCGGGTACTTCTGGGACCACCTTCGTATTTTAATTGCCATCGATGTCGTCGGGCTTTAATTCCATTAAACATTTGTGAACGAATTGAACCGCAAGATATCCACATCTTCAAGACACAACAACATTGAATTTAAAGACATAATTTTGAAATCGTGGTCCCATTTTCTTCTTAGTGATTTACAAAACCTGGTAGAATCAATGCCTAGAAAGCTTAATGCTGTTCTGCGGTATAGACCGAGACTAGAAGTAGTTTGTTCTAGACCTAGAAGTAGTTTTTGTATATTCTTTCAAAACATGATTGCTAATTATTTGTTGTTTTGGAATTGATTGTTAATTTCTTACCAAAATGATCATTATTAATTAAGGAGTAATAAAAAGTGTTTCATTTGAACATATTTTATTTTTTTGTATAATTTTTCATTTCCACTAACTTTTAAAGGGACTGATATATATATATATATATATATATATATATATATATATACATATATATATGTAAGTTTTATTTTAAATAATCGAAAGTACGATTTTTAAAGAAAACATATTTATTTTTATCAATCAATCAACAATGTACAACAAAATACTGAGCAATCATCAATCCATCAGCCCAACAACTGTGACTCGAGGAGTTCTCTGTTTCATTGCTAGAATTAGATGTTGCTTCTAGCATATCTACTCGAGAACTGTTGTTATTAAGCATAATAAGTAACAAAGAAACCTCTAGGTCTCATTATCGCGATATTTTATCGACAATCAGAAATTAATTGTCGCGTTTATTATAGGTTTAAATAATTACTAACGGACTTATTCGTCATCAATCAACGTATGAATTATGTATTCTGTTTCTGTGTGAACAACCTTGGGAAAGTTAGTTAGGTTATATGTGTTACATATAACTTATATACATATACACACCCACAGGAATATCTCACATAGTCCGGCTAATCGGTTCCACTGATTAGCCGGACTATTTGAAACCGGACTAATCGAAACATTAACTAAATACAAAAAACGTTAATTGGTTCCAAACAATTTTTTTCTGCTTTTCAGTAAATAAAACGAGGATAATATATTCAAATGTTTGTAAGTATCAACAAAGCAAAATCAGGGGTTTATATATTCATTTTAAATTCATTTTTAAATGGGTTATTAAAATTTAATTATCAACAAATCGACTTTATTTTAGAGTTGTGAATCGAAAACTAATAGAAAAAGAAAAAAAGATCACAAAACTAGAACTGCGCATGCGTTGCGCATAATGTGCATATACGATTTCGGTTTTCTTTTTCATTATGTTTTCAGAATAAAGGATAAAGCTTGAAAATTTGCGTAGAAAAATAATTTTATGTATTAGTTTTTTGGGATTTTTTTCAATAGTATTTTTTTCAAGTAAAAAAATTTTTTTTTAGAAATCTCAAACCGGACTATAGCAAAACCGGACTAATCGAAACCGGACTATGCGAGGTATTACTGCTTATATATATATTAATATAATTTGTGGATTATTTATAAATAATTATTTATACTAATTTTTCAAATTATTAAAAATATAATCTAATCCTGCAAGTTCAAACTACTTTAAAAAGACATATAAACAGTATTTTTCTTAAAAATACTTCATTTTATTAAAATTCTAATAATTACTTTCTTTTTAAAAGTGCATTAAACAGAAATGAATTAATTACTTATTAATTTATTTTACTATTTTAATATCTCATGATGAGTAGTATTGTATTTTAATCGTAAAAATAAATACTGCTTTGGTCCTAAATTATAATCACAAATTGTTTTAAAAATAAATCTGTCTATAAAAAAACTATCTTCATTTTAATTAAGTGCAATATTCTAACTGTTCAAAAATTGTCTAAAAATAGTTAAATAATTCAAGATTCACTTTCCTTCATTTTAGATGTATTTGATAACATTAGCATTGATGAAATAAAGTTGGATACAACTTAAATAATTCAACAATCGTTTAATTGGATTTCCACGACCGCAAATCTTTAAAAATTAAATTCGTACAACGCGTGCTTTTTTATCGAGTGCTAAAACGTTCACGGATAATAAATTATTTTACACTGGAACACGACAAAAGGTTAGATCTGATATAAAGTAGTAAATAGAAAATAAATACTAAACAGACGCGTACATCGGTCCTGATCTACCGCAATCGATAGATCCTGACAATATTATACAGTGTAATGGAATAACCGACTCTCATCAATTATTTACGTCGGTGTATGGGAAAGATCTCCGATGTCTCTGGAGGAATAAGTGTAACGTTGATCAAGTTAAATTTTGTACAGGTTTCAGACTGAAGTTTTTTTTCGTCGGTGTAACGAAATTACTATACTTTTTTTACAACAACGTTGATAAATAAACAATCAGCAACCACTATATATATATATATATATATATATATATATATATATATATATATATATATATATATATTTGTGTGTGTGTGTAAATGAAACGAAGTAGATGAAACCAAATAATACGTTGAAGTTTAGTGATTGTCAGTGTATGTTACTTAAACCTTTTCTTTCGCAGCTTACGAGATGTTTAGTAATACAGTATTTTCATCTCTTATTAAGAATTAATTTTGAATATAAATTTTCTCGAAACATATATTAAATTACTAATATATATTGAAATTATAATAAACAATTTCCATGAACTGCGCTATTGATATTATCAGACATATGTGGGTGATACGATACGTAGAATGTTAATGAATAATAATTTTATTATTTTTCTATTAGATTATTTAATATGGATTCAATATTACACCCGTCCCTCATTTTACGCGGGACTTTTTTTACGCGGTATTGATTTACGCGGCACTTTTTATATGATAGATTTCATTTTATATAATTTTTCATGGAATTTATTATATATTAGAGTGACGCAAATTCCAACTTGAACGTATAAAAGCACGATATAAATATATGAAAGGTTGATTGTTTTGAATTACAGTAGCGATAGTGACACCGAATAAAATTTATCTACTTTTGTTTTCTAAAACGACATTATTTTTTTGTTAAGCTATGCGAAATAAATATGTGTTTATACAACTTTACTAGTTTTTATTTCCAATATTTTTTCTATTGTACTGACAGACTCAATTTACGCGATTTTCATTCGCGTAAAACAAATCCACGTGGAACGGATGCTCCGCGTAAATTGAGGTACGGGTGTGTTTTTGAATATTTGTTTGTCTAAAAATGTTAAAAAGAATGTACTGGTGTTTATTAAAATATATAAACAAAATATAGAGGTTTATCTAAATGTATAATGTTTACAAGTCATGTCTTTTTAAATAGCATAATAGGTTTTTTTGTTTTAGTAGAAGGTTATAATTTAACCATGGAGAGGTATACATTGCATCAACACATTTACATTATTTAAATTTATTATGAAAATGGGCGTTCTTTGAAAAATACCCATCGCAAAATTCGTGATTTTTTAATTGTAAATAATCGGCCAAATTAGACTTCAGTTGAAAGATTGGTAAAAAATTCAAAGAAACTGGTTATGTTATTGATAAACCAACAAGTGGAAGACCAAAAACTATACGCACAAATGAAAATATTGCTGTTGTAAGTGAAAGTATTGAAAATGAACCGATAACATCAATTTCACGTCGTTTGTAAGAATCTAATATATTTTATGGCTCTTTATAGAGGATTTTGAATAAAGATTTGCATTTACATGCGTACAAAATTCAATTTACCCATTAATTGAAAAAAGAGATCATTTACAACATCGTTATTTTGATAGTTGGGTTATTGAACAACAGATTCATTGTTTTTAAGCAAAATTTTGTTTAGTGATGAAACTTATTTTACAATGGATGGATTCGTTAATAAGCAAAATTGTCGTATCTTCGGTAATAAAAATCCTTGTGTTATTCATGAAAAATCTCTATATCCACAAAAAGTTACTCTTTGGTGTGCATTTTGAGCAAATTGAATCATTGGACTATTTTTATTCTAAGATAATGCTGGAAATGCTGAGCGATATTAATCAATGTTGATTGACTTTTTACGGCCAGAATTAAATAGTATGTTTGATGTCTATTTCCAACAAGACGATGCTACATGTCACATAACTCGAAGAAAAATTCAGTTTTTCCGATTAAAATTTCGGTAATGTGTAATTTTACAAAATGCAGATTTCAGTTGGCCTCAAAGATTATGCGATTTAACATTATTAGATTTTTGTGTTTTTTTTTCAAAAAAGTCAAGTCTATGCTAACAAGCTACAAACAATTAATGATATAAAGAACAACATTCGAGATGTAATTTGTGAAATAAATCCAGCAACATGTTGAAAAATCATTGAAATTTAACCCCAACACCACAATAGTTATTAAGTGTTCAATAATCACTGAATATTTATTAATATATCGGCTGATGCATTTCGATGCCAACGCCACCATCGTCAGAGATTGTAGTGTTGGGGTTAAAATTCATTTGTGTAAAGTGAATCAGCCACAGTTCCAAAACAACAATTAAGTCATTCAAAATTTCGATATTCGAATTGATGCCTACAGACGCAGTCATGGTAGACATTTGAACGATATTCTGTCTTATGTATAATTGTAATGAATCATATTTTCAATAAAGAAAAACAGCTTGAAAAAAAATTAAATAATTTGCGTTTTATTAAAAAGAAACATGTAGGCGTATTTTTCGAATGACTCTTACATTTTTATTTATAGTCGATTGTATTGGTAATTGATTGTATTGATATTAATTGGGTGTTTTTGTATGTATCTCAAAAATTACAAATAATTATTCAAATTAAAATTATACACACACAAATGTATATACGAGGTCAGACAATTAAGTAATGCGACCGATTTTTTTTCTCGGCCTGTGGTAACACTGCGAACCTGTAACTCCGCCACCGTAATAGCAGATCCCTACTCTCTCGATTGAGACCTTGACTACCCTCGTACGATCATTTATTCGCCAGCTGTTTAGTGTTTTGTAACAACGCGCGAGTAGTTCATGTCACGAAAATCGAACAGAGAACATCGCTCAAGATTGTCTCGAGCAGGTTGAAAGTGATCCTACTCTTCTCGATCGAGTTATTACTGGTGATGAAAGTTGGTTCTTTCAATATGACCCCGAAACTAAACGACAAAGCCAACAGTGGCTGTCCCCTGGAGCACCAAAGCCAAAGAAGGCGAGAATGAGCAAGTCCAAAGTGAAAACCATGTTGATTTGCTTCTTTGACAGCAAAAGGGTGGTTCACAAAGAGTTCGTACCACCTGGACAAACCGTAAATCAAGTATTCTACCGCAATGTGCTCGAAAAATTACGAAAAAGGGTGCTCAGAATGCGTCCAGAGATCGCGAAGACTTGGGTTCTTCACGATAATGCTCCATGTCACAGTGCGTTCAGTGCCTCTCAGTTTTTGGCGTCTAAAGGCATCGCAACGTTACCACAACCGCCCTATTCACCGGACATGTCACCTTGCGACTATTATGAAAAAATTCGTCAAAGGTCGACATTTTGACTCCATTGAAGATATCTCTGTGAACTCGGAAGGTCCCACAAGAAGTGTTCCAGAATTATTCAAAACTAAATAAGTGTATAGATGCGGGAGGGGACTACTTTGAAGGGGATCGCAGCGATGTACCTTAATTTTTAAATATACTCGATTTTTGAATTTTGTCGCATTACTTAATTGTCTGACCTCGTATATATATAACATTATTGAATAATTTTACAAAATCTTGTGGTATTGAAGTATGTTTTAAAATGTATTCAAACGTCCAATTTAACAAACATATGTAGTAATTTAATTGATTTATTCAGATTTTTTATTTCCATTTAGTTATTCATATCTGATCATATTTTTTTCTTCTTCGAATTCTGTGTTATCTCTAGATCTATGCATATAATTTTGTGTTTTTTCTATACCTTATTTTTTTTTGTTTTTGATTCTTTTCTAACTTCCACACAATTATATTTACGAGGTCAGACAATTAAGTAATGTGACAAAATTCAAAAATCGAGTATATTTAAAAATTAAGGTACATCGCTGCGATCCCCTTCAAAGTAGTCCCCTCCCGCATCTATACACTTATTCCAGCGAGTTTTCCAGTTTTCGTAACAATTCTGGAACACTTCTTGTGGGACCTCTCCGAGTACCCTCGTCACAGATTCTTGGATATCTTCAATGGAGTCAAAATGTCGACCTTTGACGAATTTTTTCATATGGGGGAATAGGAAAAAGTCGCAGGGTGACATGTCCGGTGAATAGGGCGGTTGTGGTAACGTTGCGATGCCTTTAGACGCCAAAAACTGAGAGACACTGAACGCACTGTGACATGGAGCATTGTCGTGATGCAGAACCCAAGTCTTCGCGATCTCTGGACGCACTCTGAGCACCCTTTTTCGTAATTTTTCGAGCACATTGCGGTAGAATACTTGATTTACGGTTTGTCCAGGTGGTACGAACTCTTTGTGAACCACCCCTTTGCTGCTGTCGAAGAAGCAAATCAACATGGTTTTCACTTTGGACTTGCTCATTCTCGCCTTCTTTGGCCTTGGTGCTCCAGGGGACAGCCACTGTTGGCTTTGTCGTTTAGTTTCGGGGTCATATTGAAAGAACCAACTTTCATCACCAGTAATAACTTTTTTTTTTTTTCAGTAATAACTTTCATCACCAGTAATAACCAGTAATAAATTTCTCTGTTCCATTTTCGTGACATGCACTACTCGCGCGTTGTTACAAAACACTAAACAGCTGGCGAAGAAATGATCGTACGAGGGTGGTCAAGGTCTCAATCGAGAGAGTAGTGATCTGCTATTACGGTGACGGAGTTACAGGTTCGCAGTGTTACCACAGGCCGAGAAAAAAATCGGTCGCATTACTTAATTGTCTGACCTCGTATGTGATGAAAGTTCTGTTCAATGTTTCCACATATAAAATAAAATAAATAAATATATTTTAATGCGATATAAAATATTTTAACAAAAAGGACTTTTCAAGAAGTTCTTTTCTTCCAACATTTCCTCCATTAATTAAGTATCAATAATATTACTAGAAACGAATACAAGTACTTTTTGAAAATCTGTTATACTTTTGTATCATATAAAATGTTTCAATGATATATGTTGTCACGCGAAGATTGAAATAAGAGATTTATATGTTTGGTAAGATATAAGTTTTAAGTTAATATACGCTCAAATATATCAAAACGGTAAACATGATACCGGGAGAAACATCAATTTATATCAGATTGATACTCATGACAATAGATGTATTAAATAAAAAAAAACTGCATCGGTACTATTTTCTCTTATATATTTAGTACTCGACAATTTGTCCTTGTGTCGTCCTCTATATTACTCTTGTTTTGGATCAATATTACCAACGTGATGCGGGCATCGTTCTCAAATGAAAAATAATTGTAGACGTGAAAATGTTAAAACGAAAGAATGAAAATGGTTTCAATGATAATAAACTGAAAATTTGTTTAATGAACTTATAAAGAAATCTTTATATATATATATATATATATATATATATATATATATATATATATATATATATAACTTTATAGATATGTGTGCATGTGTAAGTATGTATGTATGTTGGGTATAACCTGACCTCAATTTATTACACATTTGAATGTTTAAAATTCATCCGGCTCGTAACTTCAAGACGAAATCTACGACGCACTCATTTCCAATGGATGGTAAATTGTGCAACAACTTACGAGTTGATCAATAAATTCCCTCGTGCGTGTTCAAAATAGCTGAATCTCAAAACAGGGTTGACGACCGCGTGTCTATTACAATGTCATCAAAATTTATTGTTGTGTCTTTATAAAGCAATGTGTGCATGTGTTTAATATTCTAAATCCGTGAATATAAACACAGATACATATACACATGGATATATATATATATATATATATATATATAATATGTGGTTTATGCATGAAATACAGAAAGAACCATCCATCATGTGTGTGTAAATATATGTATGTGTATTTAAAGCGATGTCTGTTATTAAAGATTATATAATGTTTGTCAGAAACTCATTCTTAATTAATGCTTTCACATTGGATTTATTTCTAAACCCTATAATTTGTTTTTTGTTTCCACATAACCGAACAGTATTCAGAATTTGTTTAAGACTATCATCTATGTTATTACCCTTATACACCCTTGTTTGAAATAACTGTCGTCGGTGCAAGTTCTTTTTTTTTAAAAAAAAACTATTATCCGGAATGCTTTCTTAACAAATCATGTACTAATATATGTTTTTATCTTGTTGTTATAGAGAAAATTGATGGTGTTCGGGATTGTCTTGAAATAAATACTACTAGACAAAAGGTATTAATTTATTTTAATATGTAGTTGGATTTGTATATATGTGTATAATTAACAGATATAATTGTTTGGTTTGTTTTCTAATTACTTTAGAAAAGACTTTAATAGATTAAATTTAAATATACGACATTAATAATTTAATTAGCTAAATTTCCAATATTTTTTTTTAAAAAAAGCAACATTAAAAATGTTTTTTTTTTTATATAGGGTTTTTCACTAATGTCAAAACTTTGACAGTTGGTAGCAACTATGTTTGAATATTTTTTAAGCTAATTTTAACATTTCAACTTAGTATAGTTTGGAAAAATTATCATGGAACTTTTAACACTTCAAAAACTCTTAGAAATATTGGGTTTCCACAAAAGTCATTGCGTTTTTTATTGATTTTCAAAGCAATTTTATTAATATAAATAGCAAACATTAATCAATTATATATTGGCCGTTTTGTTCGATGGCCTTTTGCCATCCTTCAGTCAACTTCATAATTCCGCTTTCGTAGAAAGTTTGGTTTTTAGAGGAAAAAAACTGAACCAACTCATTTTTGACAGCCTCATTGGAATCGAATGTTTTTCCATTCAAATGGTTTTGAAGTGAACGGAATAAATGATAATCCGATGGTGCAAGGTCAGGGATATACGGTGGATGAGGCGTCACTTCCCAGCTTAACGCCAATAATTTTTGGCGAGTGACTAAAGATGTGTGTGGTCTGGCGTTGTCGTGATGGAAGATGACGCCTTTACGATTTGCCAGTTCTGGCCGCTTTTCCCTAATTTCTTTGTCCAATTCCATTAGCTGACGACAGTAGACATCCGAATTGATGGTTTGGTTCCTTGGTAGCAGACTAAAATAAACAATACCTTTGAAATCCCACCAAACACTCAGCAAAACCTTCTTTTGATGAATATCGGCTTTTGATGTCGATTGCGCAGGCTCATCTCGCTTGCTCCATGATCTTTTTCGCACGACGTTATCGTAAACAACCCATTTTTCATCGCCCGTTATGATTCGCTTTAAAAATGGATCGGTAACGTTACGTTTCAGCAATGAATCGTGGATGGAAATTCGTTTGGCGAGATGAATTTCTTTCAACTTGTGGGGAATCAAAATA
Organism: Neoneuromus ignobilis; assembly: GCA_029203775.1. Taxonomy (NCBI): domain Eukaryota; kingdom Metazoa; phylum Arthropoda; class Insecta; order Megaloptera; family Corydalidae; genus Neoneuromus; species Neoneuromus ignobilis. The sequence goes on along the minus strand of CP092096.1, from coordinate 6,651,540 downwards.
TCGAGCTTATCAACAAAACCAAGTTGTTTTAAATGTCTTTCAACACTTGTATGTGATATGTGAAGTTTCTCTGCGATCTCTCGTGTCGTACTAAGCCGGTTATTTTCGATCATTGCCTTTATTTTGTCGTCGTCAACTTCAGTTGGGCGTCCAGACCGTGGTGCTTCTTCGAGATTAAAATCTCCGGAACGAAAACGAGCAAACCAATTCTGACATTGGCGTTCTTTTATTGAGTCTTCGCCATAAACCACACATATTTTCTTCTGAGCTTGCATTATTGGGTTTTTACCTTTCCGGAAGTAATAAAGTAAAATATGGCGAAAATGACCGTCTGGAATATCCATTTCAAATCAATGTAAAACACTAAATAAACAACAAAACTTGAAACTTTTTTACTGAATAATCTATGAAATGTCAGCTGTCCAATACCATATACGGTCTGAAGTTTGCAATGGAGAAGAACTACTTAGAATGACTACAACCATCTAGCGAAAAAAAAACGCAATGACTTTTATGCTAACCCAATAGTTTGGAAAAATTATCATGGAACGTTTAACAGTTCAAAAACTCTTAGAAATAGTAAAAATTTATTATAAAAATCAATGTTCGGTTCGTAAAACTTATCGTGCACTTCGTGAAACTTATGATTAACAATAAATAAAGAAAATTGCAGAATTTGTAGTGAAGGAAATCCACAAGTTATTGAACAAAGACCATTGTATCTACTAAAAGTAGTTGTTTGATGTGTGTTACATGCGGTTGGTGGTCATTGGACCATATTTTTTTTAAAATGAAACTGAAGATCACGAACAGTAAGTAGAGTGAGTTATCGTACTATGATCAATTAATTTTTTTTCCAAAAATGATTGCAAATAGTTTGCACGATACATGGTTTGAACAGGACGGTGCTACGTGTTATACATCAATGGCAGTGGTTCTTAATCGGTGTTCCGCGGAACACTGATGCTCCATGAACTTACAGAAAGTGTTCCGCCAAAATTTGTAAAAGTCATCAAGCCCAAATATCCTATTAAAAAAATTGTGCGAATTTTATTTTTTTTAAATTTCATTTACTGATTGTTATTTGCTATTGACTGATACATTACCGAATCAAAGTCTGCGCACACCCATTCTATCTTTATTATATCACCTATAACATAAAAATACTATTGTTGAAAACAAAGTAATTATTTTATTATATTTTTTACAAAGTCTTAAAAATTAAAAAAAACATTAACAAAACACTTTTTAAATATCAATAAAGTAAAGAAAAACAACAAAACAAATTAAATTTTAAAAAATTACTTCAGAAAAAGTCTGCGCACATCTAATTAAAAATTAAAAAAAGACATAAAATGTTATTTTCAGTATGATATTGGGTAACCTTTCCGTTTTAAAACTTCTTCCAATCTCTTTTTCATAAATTGCATTAATTTTTCAGTTTATTCAGATCTAATTTTGGTTCATTTTTTGATGATTGTAATTTTTAGACATTTCTTCGAAATTTCCGAATTTCGTGCTAAAGTAAATTCCATAAATGTTCAATGGAATTTAAATCAGGAGATTGTGGGAGCATATACAAGTGCTTTGGAACATTATAGAGTACCCAAAGCTTGATAATTTTGGTCGTATGTTTGTGATATTTGTCTTGTCAGAAATAAAATTTACGGTCTAATGCGATTTTTCCACATTTTCTTTTAAATTTCACTTTAAAATATCGAGATAGTCGAATTTATTTATTATTGGCTATAAATTCGATATTACCAGAGCCAATACTTAACATACACACTCATAACATCACTCGACCACCACCATGTTTCACGGTGAGAAACAGATTTTTCTTATCTAAGGTTATATTAGGTTTTCGTTAAATGAACTTTCGTCCTTTTATGGCACATATATAAAATTTACTTTCGATTATATTTTTCCAAAAGTTCTCTCACTTATTTACATGCTTATTTTGGTTAATTCTATTCACTCTTGAAATGAACGGTTTCTGTCTTGCAATCCGACTAAGGTACCCAGCATTTATTATAATTTTCCTTATCATACCATCAAATTTTTTTTATCAAATTGTACATGGACACTTTCAGCAATTACAAAAGTGGATAATTGTGGATTAATCTTAACTGTATTTATGATATAACGTTTTTCCCTTTCAGATAACTTTGAACGGAGGCCACAACGGGGCTTTGATGTTATGATATCGTTTTTTTTAATATTGTTTTTCACTCCATAAATTGATGAATGCTGTCTTCCTAAAATTGTTTTAATATTAGGTTGGCAAGTATCTCCCTTCCGCTTTTTTTTTGTACATAGCTGCGAAATTCAAAAGACCAGAAGGCGGAAGGGAGATATTTGCCAACCTAATATTTTGGTGACTATTTTCTTCTTCCCATAATTTTATAATTATTTTTCATTCTGATATACTTATTTTATTCTTTTTAAAATTACACATTTTTTTCCATGATATTCACTTGTATTACCTGTTTGTCAAAAACTAAAATTAAGAATAACAATTTGTATTGCATTTTCAACAATCACATAGCCAATTGTAACGCTGAAATTAAAAATTCTAAGGATAATAAACGATTAACTTAACTGCGCGCAGACTTTTTCTCACGTAATTTTTTAAAATTTCGTTTGTTTTGTTGTTTTTCTTTACTTTATTGATATTTAAAAAGCGTTTTGTTGACGTTTTTTAATTTTTAAGACTGTAAAAAAAATAAAAAATAGTTACTTTGTTATCAACAATAGTGTTTTTATGTTATAGGCGATATTAATAAAGATAGAATAGATGTGCGTAGACTTTGTCTCGGTAGTGTATGTAAACTGTTATGTATATGATTTTTATTTATTATGCAATATAAATAATATATATACTGTTATATTTCACGACTGTGTTCCGAAAAATCTTGTAAAATTGTAAGTATTCCGTGATTCTGAAAAGGTTAAGAACCACTGATCTACGGAAACAATAGATTTATTAAAACAAGAGTTTAACGAGGCCATTATTTTACGAAATGGACCCATCAGTTAGCCACCAAGATCATGTGATCTAACTCCATTGGATTTTTTTCTACGGGGCTATGTGAAATTATTGGTTTATGCTGATAAACCACAAACAATAGAACTATTAAATATAAATATGGAACGTATAATTCATGAAATTAGATTACTACCATTGGTGGTGGACATATGAGTAAAATTGTGTTCCATAATTAATGCCAAAGAATAGCTTGAAAATAAAAAATAAGTAACTAATTAATTAAATACTTTTTGTTTTATTTCCATTTAAACTTTTGGAGCTCTTATTGGAAAACCCTATACTTACTTGGATAAGCGGAATTAATGTTTAATCAAAATTGGTTGGATATTGTGATTAAATCACGTTTGCATCAACTACTTATTCTAATACTTCAAAATTTTATAAAAAAGTTTAATAATCATTTATAGTTTATCGTTTTCACTAATTTCAATTTCGATGCCTATATGTTATAAAAGTTCATTTTGAATAAACAATAATATCTTTTACTACAAAAATATTTTACTTATCTAAAATCATTGATTATTTCACTTATACATTTCAGAATCTTATAATACATATTATTCTTTAATAAAAAAAACTACGAACACTTGATAAAGCTTTGTAGCTTATTGATTTTTTAAATTGAATTCTTGTCCTTTATTTCGGTTAAAATTACAATTCACTTCACCACAAATGAATCACACATCTCAATATAACATTTTATAACAGTTTTATAAAATATCGTTATTTTGAGATGAATGACTAATTTATTTTCAAATAAATTACTAATTAGTACATCTACGGTTTAAAAATATAAAATTATAATTGGATGCTCAATTTAACAAATATACATATACCATTACTACAACATATTTATTCCAATATATTTTCCCATTAAATTATTGATATCTGATACTATTTTTTTACTCCTCTTCGACTCTTGGCTTATATCTCAATGTATATATATGATGTTATTTTATTTAATTTGCATATTTTATCTTTTTTCTATCTTCCACATCATCATATTGATTGTGTTTGAATTTGGTAATAGCTATTTAAATTTTCCACATATGAAAAAATATTTATATATATTTAAGTAGGACAAAATAATTTAGTGATGAGAATTTTTTATCCTATAATATTTCTTTTATCGATTTTTTTATTAATTTAGTACCAGAAATTGCTGGAAATCATTTTTGATTTTTTTTTGTATTATATAAAATATTTCAATGCTATATTTTACCATGAGAAAATTTAAATAATATATTTATATATTGGATAAGAAATAAGTGGTAAATTAATACACACTCAGAATATATCAAAATGTGAAAGAAAAATCAATTTTATAATAAAACATCAAAGATAATTGTCAGTTATTACGCACTTAAGGGGTTATACGCAGTTAGAAATTTCCAAAAATCGTTTTTTTTTGCATTTTCGGAATGCACATATATTTGAGTATATTCTCTGAAAATTTAAAGTAAATCCGATAAATATTTTCGGACATACACCTGAATTTGTAAAAAATTTTTAACTATGTGTAAACTACTTCCAAAACTTCAAACGCGTTTATCTCAAAACGGTGTTTTCATAGTCGGTGATCTCGATATCTCAGAAATGGCTGAACCGATCGGTCTCAAATTTTCACACAATCTTCTCAAATATATTCCTCAGGTATTGGAATGAAGGAATAAGGTTTACAAAAATTATTACTATTTTTTTTAAACCATTTGGAGCGAAAATTTTAGTAAAAAACGAAACATTTTTTTCAAGTAGACGCCATTTTGTCAAAAATGAAAATTTTTATTATTCATTCGTTCAATACCTGCATTAATCTATCATTTAAAAGAATTGACCATATTTTTTGATTTCAAATAATCCAAACCGCCGATATGGAGATCACCGCCAAGCGCCTTTTTTTTGAGGTCGTTCGGGACATCGTCTGCAGGAGCGGTGCACTTCAATATTTTTTTATGATCGACATGTTATTTTATTCTTGAAAGTAGGATCTATTCAAATAACCATAATTTGTAATTGCAAAATAAATACTGTTTCTAAAAAAAATTCCTAAAAAACGTCATTTTTGCGCCTCGCAAGTGCGTATAACCCCTTAAAATAGCTGTGTTTCTAAGTTCATTTTGTATATTTTTTGAAAATGTAAGTTATATTAAAAAAAATAAAAAAATGTGTCTGAATTGAAAAATATTACTTTTATTCATTTCTTATAAAATAAATAAAGTATAGTGTTTATGTCTTATTCATTCGTTAATACGATTTTCAGCTTTCAATGTCTAGAAAGCTAATACATTTATTTATTAAATCTTATATATACATATATATATATATATATATATATATATATATACACACACATATAAAACACATGTCGAATAAATGTTCGAATCTGTAGATAAATAGTATCGTGTCCGGTGTCGTGGAAAAAGTCTAATATGTCTGTGTCTACAGAACGAACTGGCAGACAATTCGAAAAAGTCGACACTTTGAATAGAATAAGCCGTTTGGAAAACTGTTCCAGGCACATTTATAACGCAGAACGTGCGAATCTTATCTTTTTTATGAAGTACGTTCGAGTAGTTTTAGAATCGTGGAAGAGGAACGAAACGTTCACGTTAACCGTCTGTGTAATTTAACAGTTTTTATTTTGTGTACTGTAGTAAATTTCAAAAATATGGTCTTCACTCGATAAATGGGAAAAGGCAGTTAGTTCAATCTATCGTGTAAATAAAATAATGAAAAGTTTACGTGAACCAGTTGATACCAACATCAAGTAATTTTTTTATTAGATGGATATAGATGTTTAGAAAGTCGTTCTGTTCTTCGTTTAAGAAAATATAAAATATTATGTTAAAAGTTATTTAATATAAAGTAAATTATAACTATCTATATCCACCATCTAACCATTAGAAAATTATTAAAAGTTTGTAGATGTTTGATAGTTTCGATCATGAGTATATATAATATATAGGATTTAATATATGTATATATATATATAGGTTTTTCAATAAGAATGTCCAAATTTAAACAGCTGGTAGCAGCCATGTTTAAATTTTTTTTATCTCATTTTGACATTTCAACTCCAGTATAGTTGGGAAAATTATCATGGAACGTTTAATACTTCAACAACGCTTAGAAATTATAAAAACTTTTTATAAAAATCAATGTTCAGTTCGTAAAACTAATCGTAGGCTTCATGAAACTTAATACAATCGTCCAAGTGAACGTGCTGTTTATCGAATTGTTGAAAAATTTGAAAATATTTTATTCTACGTGATACATCAAGACTAATAAATGAAAAAAGTGAGGTTAATATTGCTTTTGTTAATAAAAAATTCAAAATAAAATTGGACATCACATACAGTTGGACATCACATGCGTTACTTAACCATGATTAATGATTTTTTTCCAAAAATGATTGAAAAAGGTTTGCATTATATGTGATTTCAATAGGATGGTGCTACGTGCCATATGGAACGTTATATTAAAAAGTGAGTTAACTCCATTTATTTATATATTGTGATATTTAAAGGTTTGCGTTTGAATGAATTAAAAAATATTAGCAAACGTTAATAAATTCGGGTTATGTTTTTAAAACTATAAACTTGTTAAATTTTATTATGCAAAAAGAATTAATAAAATTGTTAGGGAAAATAACTGATTTTTTTAGCTGCAAATGTAGTTATTCCATTTTCTTTAACACATATTCGTCGGGTAACTTTTTGCACCGCCATTCACCAAATGCCGGCATTTTTTGACACTATCTGTAGAAATGATATGGTCTATATAAAACTAATGTAACTTGTTAGAAATCATATATTTTTCAGTGAAATCTTGGAAAATGATATAAAACAAATTTATCTTTATATATAAATTTTTATTTTTTTTTGGGCTTTCCTTAGTTAAAAAACAATTAAATTCATCACAATCAGATAAAATGCCTGTATATATTTCATTTTTGTCCTCCATTTTAGGTATATTTTATTATTTGATAAGAAAGGGTAAAAAAATTAACAATAATACAACTAAATTTGTTTAGTTATTCGAACACCCGAGCGCTTAAACTTTGAATAAAATTCTTTTATACTCAATACCGACTTATACAGTTTTACTTTGTTTTTGATTACATTTGCACCGTTATGCGATGCAACTGAAGCTAAAATCAGTTCTCTCATGGCATTATCTCTGTTTGCTTAAAATTATAATTTAATATACTCAGAATTAATAGAACAAAAATCAATTATTCTCTGTAATATACAAATGACGAATTTTCGTCATTTGGCTGTGGGTGATTCTCTGGAAGATGACGAATTTTCGTCAAGCGGACGAATATGTGTTAATAACAAATTGAGCAGTTTTTTTAAGCAGAATAAGTCCATTTATTCATACATTGAGATAAAGGTTTGCGTTTGAATTAAACGAAAAATCGACTTTGAAATATTTTTAGTTATATTATATAAAAATTTATAAATAAACAATTATTGTATATTTATAAATTTTACAAAAAAATTACCAAAAAATTTTCCAAAAAATGTTCAAAAAACTTTTTAAAGAAATTTTCCAAACAATTTTTCAAAAAAATGTTTGAAACAATTTTGATTTTTTTTTTATATTAATAATTTTTTAATATCTCAATGTATGAATACCCGTAAATTGATTTATACCACTTTTTAATATAATATTCTTGCGATAAAACTTTACAGAACATTTCTTTTGATTAATTTATGGTATATGGTACACCCTTGATTGTGTTATTATAAATATAAAAAGAGAACATCTAAAACTGTCATTAACTCATTTTTTCCAAAAATGGAGTTATTCCACTTTTAAAAATAACTGCTCATATTTCCACAGAAACAATATATTTATTTTACACAAATGAATTTTAACCCTAACATTACAATAATTTAAAGTGTTCAATAATCACTTATTGTTCACTTATTATTTATAATTATATAATTTCGATCGTTATCTAAATACATCAGCCGATATAATTATAGATTATATATTAGGGGGACCGGAAAGTAATGTCGTTTTTCTACATTAAATTCAAACAGATAAATTTTTACCAAGTTTTTATTTTTAATCAATAATGTAATCACCCTCGTTATCAACAACCTTTTGTCATGTAGTGTGCAAATTTTCAATGCCAGATCGATAAAAATCAATTAATTTTTGAACAAAATATCTGGAGATGGTATTTTGGACATCAGCCGAATTTTCAAATTTTTGCCACTTAGAAAATGTAGCGATCGGAATAAATGGAAATTCGATGGCGTAATATCGGGCGAGTATGGTGGGTGGGCAATACCTCCCATCCCAATTCATTAATTTTTTCCAGGGTTCGTCTTGCGCAGTGCGGTCTTGCATTATCGTGTTGCAAAATAACACCTTTTCTGTTGACAATCGCTGGGCACTTTTCAATTAAAGATTGATTTACTCGATCCAATTGTTCATAGTAAAGATCTGCATTCACAATTTGTCCAGGTTTCAGCAGTTCAAAATGAAGGACCCTGCGAATACTCCACCAAACACACAAAAGCCCCTTTTTGAGGTGTAAACCTGGCTTAACTGTACTTCGTGGCGATTCATTCGGAGAGAGCCACTGCCTTTTGCGTTTTGGATTATCATAGAGGACCCATTTTTCATCTCCAATGATCAAGCGATCAAAAAACGCTTCTGTATTGTGCCACTGAAGCAATAACCGGTTAGCTTTGTTTTCTTCGGACAGATTATGCGGGACACAAACACCTGCTCTGCTTACTTTACCAATCTGTTGCAAATGTTCTTGGATGGTCGACCAAGGTTGGTTAAGAGTGTTTGACAGTTCCTCGATTGTCTGACACGGATTTGCTTCCACTTCCGCTCTTAACATGTCATTGTCTAAAGTTGTTGGTCTTCCTGATCAGTACGAGTCGAAAGAATCGAAATTACCGGATTTGAACTTAGAAAACCACCTTTGGCATTACGAACGTCTAATACGTTTGGATAAACATCGCAAATATTTTTGGTAGCAACCGTTACGTTACTACCCTTGTGAAAATCAAAAAGCATACGATACCGGATTTTACCTCTTCTGATATTTGGCTGGCCATTTCACCATAAATTGCAAAAAAAAATTAAGATTTTATTATTTACGAGTAAACAAGTCATTCTAACTTTAAAATGTCTTTGGCACGACTTTGAAGTACACAATGAGTTGATAAATGACTAACGAATATCGACATGCACAGAAACGACATTATTTTCTGGTCCCCCTAATAATTATAAATAATAAGTGAACAATAAGTGATTATTGAACACTTTAATTTATTGTAGTGTTGGGGTTAAAATTAATTTGTGAAAAGTGAATCAGCCACAGTTCCAAAACAACAAATAATATACTTATTGAGACAAAAGTTTAATGAGTCCTTTATTTCATGAAACAGACCCATCAATTAGCCATCAAGATTATATGATCTAAATCCATTGAATTATTTTCTGTATGGTTATGTGAAATCATTGGTTTATGCTGATAAACCACAAACAACAGAATTATTAAAACTAAATATTGAACGTGTAATTCTTGAAATTGGACCACAATTATATGAAAAAGTGACTAAAAATTGGACTGAATGAATGCACTATGTTAAGCGAAGTTGTGGTGGTCATATGAGTGAAATTGTGTTCTATAATTAATGCCATAGAATATGCTTAAAAATAAAAAAAATAAATAAGTAATTAATTAAATATTTTTCTATTTTATTTCCATTTAAACTTCTAAAGCGCTTATTGGAAAACCCTATATATATATATATATATATATATATATATATATATATATATATATATATATATATATATATATATATATATATATATATATATATATATATATATATATATATAATATATATATATATATATATATATATATATATATATATATATATATATATATATATATATATATAATAATATATATAATATATATATATATATATATATATATATATATGTAAGTTAATAATTATAAATCAATTTAAAATACTATTGTGGTTGAATTTCCGTTGATAATTTTTTTATCATTTTTTATAATTAAATTAAAGTACATACTTTAATATTCTAAGAAATGAATATAATTGTTTGTTAGTTTTTTTCACCGGATATTGTATTAAATTAAAAATTAAAAGAATTTAATATAACACTATTCAGAATTTAAAAATCGGTTGTTAAATTTTATTGTTATTAAATAATTTTATTTTATTTTTATAGTTTAGAATTGTTCTTTTCAAATATTTTACAAAGTTTAATATAATTCAACTTTAGTATATACGAGTATTAACGTACCCATTGATCTATTCAGTATTCTTTTTAATGTACTGTACGTTTTCTTTAAAATTTTCCATTCGACCATATATTCCAATAGTCTTTTATCTGAGTAAAAAATTGACATCGTACGATATAAAATAAAGGATTGACAGAGTTTTATTATCGGACGCGACAAGTGTCCGATAACGGTTATAATAAGGCAATCGTAAATTCTCAAGACAGAAATGTGCTTTTATAGGAGATGTAATAGTATATATTTATAACAATGTTTTATACGATTGTTATTTTAGTTCTGAATAGACTGTTTTATCTACAAATAAAATAAGAAGATAATAATTGTGTATTTAAAATTTTATATCGACTCATTTATTTGGATGTTTTTATTATATATAAATATATATATTATTGAGATTGAGAACTTATAAATATAAAAAGAGAAGAAGAAACACATAAATAGTCGGGATAGAGACATAAGAAAATTTATCGATGTGTAATAGAAGAAAAGGGTTTTGGATTAGTGGACATGAAACTTTATGTTTAAATATACAATATATATATATATATATATATATATATATATATATATATATATATATATATATATATACACCCGTCCCTCAGTTTACGCGGGACTTTTTTTACGCGGCAAATTATACCTCTATTTACACGGTATTGATTTACGTGGCACTTTTTATACGCGGTCAGATAGATTTCATTTTATATAATTTTGAATGGAATTTATTCTATATCAGAGTGACGCAAATTCTTACTTGAACGTATAAAAGCACGATATAAATATTAGGTTGGCAAATATCTCCCTTCCGCCTTCTGGTCTTTTGAATTTCGCAGCTATGTACAAAAAAAAAAAAAAAAAAGCGGAAGGGAGATACTTGCCAACCTAATATATGAAAGGTTGATTGTTTTGAATTACAGTAGCGATAGTGACACCGAATAAAATTTATCTACTTTTATTTTCTAAAACGTCATTATTTTTTTGTTAAGCTATGCGATATAAATATGTGTTTATACAACTTTACTAGCTTTTATTTCCAATATTTTTTCTATTGACAAACTCAATTTACGCGATTTTCATTCGCGTAAAACAAATCCACGAGGAACGGATACTCCGCGTAAATTGAGGGACGGGTGTATATATATATATATATGTGTGTGTGTGTATGTGTAGTATGTTTAATAAAAATATGATAAAATATTATGAAATAAAAACATTTTCAAAATAATTTTTATTTTTTAAAGGTATAATTGAACTTTCTCTGAAAGTCTTATATAACTTTTAATATTTAATCTAATCTTATTTGTTATCGATTATTTTTTCCCACCTAGACTGACTATTTCTCCACAAAATCTGGATATAATAAAGTTTAATTTTTTTATTTCAATATTGAGCTATTACATGCGTTTAATTCTTTTAATTTGAAATCTTGAACTTCTTAAGAGTAGTCCATGCATTTTTATTGGATTGATATTCAGTAATTAGTAGTTAACACTGATCTCACTTTCTAGTTGTATAATCTTCTGTTTCTATTTTAAACACTTTTCTTTTATTGTAATACCTTTATCATCTTTTTCTTTTCATTCCACTAATTTTTGTTCAAATTTATATGTTATTTTATTATTATACTTCTATTATTTATTTATTTATACTTCTCTCTATTATACATCTCTTTCTATTATTTATTTATACTTCTCTTTATTATATAGATTTACTGTTTTATATTGGTATTTAAGAGTCGTGTTTCATTACCATAAACGAATAATACCATATGTAATTATATTTATATGTATATATATACTTGGCAAGTATCTCCCTTCCGCTTATCGCTAGATATATATATATATATATATATATATATATATATATATATATATATCACATCACATCACACATCATAAAGCCCATATCAATCCACTACTGGACGAAAGCATCAATGAATGCTACCATTCACTTGTATTTGGTCATATTCACCACGCTGACCAGGCGGATTGGTGAAGATTTTTTTATTTGGGGTTTACTCCCTTCTCGACAGTTATTTTTTACAAGATGAGGATGTCGGCCTTCATGCTCAACCCTCGAAAATGAGGAATCTCCGACTGGGAATCGAACGCAATCTCCCCCATGACACGCAGTAATACAAACCACTGTGCTGCCCAGTCGGTTATATATATATATATATATATATATATATATATATATACGAGAGTCGTTTGATAAGTATGATAAAAAAAATTACCATAAATTTTTTAAATTTACCATACTTATCAAACGACCATCGTATATATATATATATATATATTTATGTGTGTGTGTGTGTGTATGTATGTGTGTGTATATGTGTGTGTGTGCGTGCGTGTGTAGTATGTTTAAAAAGATGATAAAATATTATGAAATAAAAACCTAGTTTCTGAAAATAGATTTTATTTTTAAAAAGTATAACTTAACTCCAATTCTAATATAACTTTAGTATTTAATTTAATTTTTTGAGTTAATTTTTTTTTATTATCGGTTATTTTTTGTCATCTAGACTGATTTGTTTTTACAATATCTGTATATTATAAAGTTTAATTTTTTATTTCAATTTCAAGCTATAAAATGTGTTTGATTCTTTTATTCTGAATTCTTGAACTTTGTTACGGACAATGAAGTTTCTATTGGATTAATATCCAGTAATTAATAACAATATTAGTCTTACTTTTCTTGTTATATGATGTTCTTTTTCTATTTTAAACTCTACTTTTATTATAATATCTTGACCATTTTTTTTCTCTCGATTCTACTCATTTTTGTTCTAATTTCTATATGATATTTTAATATTATTTTTTCATACGTCTGTTTATTTTATAGAATTGCTGTTTTATATTGGCATTTAAGATTTATGTTTTATTATCATAATTAAGAACAGGCAGAACGTATCGATTGAGAAATTTTTTCTTCAAACGTAAACGAATAACACCATATATATATATATATATATATATATATATACACACGATTACAAATTGTAAATAAGTAATTCATATAACGACTTACAAGGTGAAGGCTTAATTGCATAAATTTAGTGAATAGTTAATATTTATCTTATACATCAGACAAAGTAAAATATTGAGTTGAAACAAAAGTTCGTGCTGTTTTTAAAGTTTACTTTAATAGAGGTTTTACATAGTCCTAAATTTTTTAAATTTATTACATATGTATCATCTTGTATCACTTTTCGGAATATTTCAGGTAGTTTTATTATTACCCTCTCCTAGAACTTGGTGTCCTTTGCTACTATATAGTGATCGAGGTGATTTTTTTAATCTTTTAATAAACTGAAGTTTTTTCCGTTAAGCGAATTCTGTAGCGACCGGAATACGCTAAGTCGGGGGAATACGATGGATGGGGTAGGACATCCTACCCAAGTTACACTAATTTTCGTCGTACGTGTAAAGGCACATGATGTCTTGCGTTGTCCTGGTGGAAGACTACGCCCTTTCGATTTGTCAATTCTGGACGTTTTTGGTCGATCGCTTCCTTTAACCCTTTAACTGTTTATGTCGAGTATACTCGTCAGAGCGAAACGAAAATTTTTCGCATAATGTCGAGTATACTCGTCGTGAAGATAAAAAAAATCGCATTCGTATTATTCTTAAACAACTTTATTTTTTTTCCCTGAAAAAGGGCAAATAAAGATATTTTTAAAAATGTACATTTTAGAATATTTGTTAGTCTGGCAACCTTATTTATTTTAATACACAATAGCTTGTATTAAGCTGAAATAACAAATTCTGGGGAAGTACCGTTACAAAACTTTAAATCTTTAATTAAATCTTAATTTAAATCTTAATTTAAATTAAATTAGTTTAAATCTTAATTTAAATCTTTAGTTTTGTAACTTAGATTTCTTGAAATTCAGTTGGTTTTTTATTGCTTCTATTTTCATTCCTATAATGCCTTAATTTTATCTTTATGTGTATTTTAGTATTTATGTGTTTTTTAGTATTTTTTTTATCAATGAAATAAATTTTGTTTGTTAACAACGAATAAAAATATATATTTTCTAAAAAACCAACACGCAACTTTTGATTTTTAATCATAATTGCCTACTTTTATAGGCAGAAACATTTTACTCTGTTTATGTCGAGTATACTCGTCTTCGCTGGAAAATAATTAAGCAGGCAGAAAAAGTTTTTCGAAACAAAATTAAACAGTTAAAGGGTTAATTGATCAAGTTGACAACAGTACTTGTCCGAATTTTTTTTTTTTTTTGGTTATGTGGAAGCAGTTCATAGTATAGAACAGGGGTCGGCAACCTATGACCCGCGGGTCACCGAGTGACCCATTTGATAATTTCAAGTGACCTACTTTAGTTCCGAAAATAAAGTACTACTTCAAAAATTTTACTTCAAAATTGATATTATTTGAAACTGACATAAAAACTAAAAAATTTCATTCATTTCCCTTGTTAAAAAGGGAACATGAAAAAGAAAATATCGATGAAAGCAATCTAAATATGTTCGAAAGTTGAATTTTTGTCATTAAAAGTGAATATGAAAGTCAGTTTCAAAGTTTTAAGAAGCATGGAGAAATGTTTACATTTATAATAAAGCCCGAGGAAATAGAAGAAAATGTTTTAAATTTACAGTATTTTCAATATCTAAAAATTGACAATTTTAGTTTATAAATGATTGATTTTAAAAGTTCAACGTTATGGACGGATACATTCAAGAAATTGCGGAAAGATTTGGAAAAAACAGAAGATAATCATCTTCTCATGATATCAACATGTTGGGCATCACTTCCTACGAAGTTTTCATCTTTGAAAAAAATTGGCTTTGCCATTTTGTCCACATTCGGTTCAACTTATAAATGTGAGCAAATATTTTCACAAATGAAATTTATATTAAGCAAGAACAGGAACAGTTTAACTACCGAAAATTCAGATGCTTGTATTCATCTTAAAACGACTAACTATAAACCAGACTTGACTAAATTGACGTCACAAGTTCAACATCAGGAGAGCCATTGATATCGAAGAGAACGTTTATAAATAAAGTTTATTCAACTATGTTTGTAATTATTTTCTTAATAAAATATATCTTAATATTTACTAAAAGCCTGTTTTAATACGAAAATATCTCTGACCCAAACGTCTCTTTAATACTCACATTTTGGTTGATTTTGACCCGCGGCCAAAAAAGGTAGCTGACCCCTGGTATAGAACATTCTTCCATTCCACCAAATTCACAGCACTATTTTTTTTTGAATGCAAACCGGTTTTTGGAGTGGTTAAAGTTTATTCATTTCATTTTATTCAGGCTCTTTTTAAATCCACATTGTTGTACACGATCCATTTTTTATCACCCGTTATGATCCATTTCAAAAATGGATCGTTATCATTACGTTTTAAGAGCGTATCGCTGACAGAAATACGGTCCATCAAATGTCATTCTGTCAAATTATGTGAAACTCAAATATCAAAACGAATCACATAACCTAGTGCATTCAAATACCTTACAACACTCATTTGAGATACCTGGAGTACCTCTGCGATATCACGCGTCGTGTGATTTGGATTATTTTCAATGAAAGTTGCGATTTGGTCATTATCGACAACCTTAGGCCTACCGGAGCGTTCTCTGTCCTCTAGATCAAAATTATCACTTCTAAAGAAGACAAAACACTTGAGAACAGTGCTTTCCACTACAGTATCATCTTCATAGACTGCACATATCTTTTTTATCGTTTCAACAGCACTCTTCCCTTCTGGAAATAAAATAACATGGCATTGCGTATGTGCAAGTTGTTTAAATCCATTTTTAAATTTAAATTAAAGTATCAAAAATCAATAAATCACTAAAAGTTATGCATTAAAAAACGTGTAAAAATGTCACCTGTGAAAATTATAAATAACCAAACATGTCAGATAAATAAAGTAAGCGAGAAATGACCTTTAGTGTATTAAAAAACGCTACGAACTTTTATTTCAATCCAATATAATTACCAGCTAGACAAAAAAAAACCAGCAACGACGACAATATGTT
Organism: Neoneuromus ignobilis; assembly: GCA_029203775.1. Taxonomy (NCBI): domain Eukaryota; kingdom Metazoa; phylum Arthropoda; class Insecta; order Megaloptera; family Corydalidae; genus Neoneuromus; species Neoneuromus ignobilis. The sequence goes on along the minus strand of CP092096.1, from coordinate 6,635,144 downwards.
TTAATGTTAATTCAAACAGCACTAGGTAATTAAAATACGATATCACATGCAAACATAATTATGTTCGCGTATAGTCCAGTCAAACAGGTAGTTTTATAACTGAAGATAAACCATAAGTATTCATCATAATTAAATTACAATATAATTTATTTATGACTGTGTGCATACTAATACATTAATATGCATTCGTAAAGGAATTTGAATTTACGTGTACTTTTTCCATTTTTTTTAATACAAATTATATTTACGAACAATAAAATATTTATATGTATGAATTATTGAATTGCAATCATTAAACTGTTTTTCATATTCTTTTTTTTGGAAAAATAGGGAACTTATTTTTATATGTGGAAATGAATCGGAAAAAATAATAATTATTTTGCTTTATAAAAAATAATATAGGGTCATCCAAATGTAACGCCTAGATATATTAGGGGGACCGGAAAGTAATATCGTTTCTGCGTATGTCTATATTCGTTAGTCATTTATCAGCTCATTGTGTACTTCAAAGTCGTGCCAAAAACATTTTAAGGTTAGAGTGACTTGTTTACTCGTAAATAATAAAATCTTAATTTTTTTTCCAATTTATGGTGAAATGGCCAGCCAAATACCAGAAGAGGTACATATCCGGTATTGTATGCTTTTTGAGTTTCACAAGGGTAGTAACGCAACAGTTGCTACTAAAAACATTTGCGATGTTTATCTAAACGCATTAGATGTTCGTAAATGCCAAAGGTGGTTTTCTAAGTTCAAATCCGGTAATTTCGATCTTTCTGACTCGTACCGATCAGGAAGAACAACGACTTTAAACAATGACATGTTAAGGGCGGAAGTGGAAGCAAATCCGTGTCAGACAATTGAGGAACTGTCAAACACTCTTAACCAACCTTGGTCGCCCATCCAAGAACATTTGCAGCAGATTGGTAAAGTAAGCAGAGCAGGTGTTTGGGTTCCGCATAATCTGTCCGAAGAAAACAAAGCTAACCGATCCACCACATGCAACTTATTGCTTCAGTGGCACAATACAGAAGCGTTTTTTAATTGCTTGAACTGGAGATGAAAAATGAGTCCTCTATGATAATCCAAAACGCAAAAGGCAGTGGCTCTCTCCGAATGAATCGCCACAAAGTACAGCTAAGCCAGGTTTACACCCCAACAAGGCGCTTTTGTGTGTTTGGAGGAGTATTCGCGGGGTCGTTCATTTTGAAGTGCTAAAACCTGAACAAATTGTGAATGCAGACCTTTACTGTGAACAATTGGATCGAGTAAATCAATCTTTAATTGAAAAGTGCCCAGCGATTGTCAACAGAAAAGGTGTTATTCTGCAACACGATAATGCAAGACCGCACTGTGCAAGACGAACTCTGGAAAAAATTAATGAATTGGGATGGGAGGTATTGCCTCACCCACCATACTCGTCCGATATTGCGCCATCGGATTTCCATTTATTCCGATCGCTACAACATTTTCTAAGTGGCAAAAAATTTGAAAATTCGGATGATGTCCAAAATACCATCTTTAGATTTTTGCTCAAAAACCAATTTATTTTTATCGATCCGGTATTGAAAATTTGCACACTAGATGGCAAAAGGTTGTTGATAACGAGGGTAATTACATGATTGATTAAAAATAAAAACTTGGTAAAAATTTATCTGTTTGAATTTAATGTAGAAAAACGACATTACTTTCCGGTCCCCCTAATATGTTTAATTAAAAATAAGTAAAAAAGGATGTGTGTACTCATGTACGCACGCCAGAAGTGAAACTTCTTTACCATAAAGTAATAATAAATTGAAAGAAAAGATAGTTCCTTAGCATGTTCATCAAACAGCAAACTTTGAGACACATTTTGTTCACCAGATGCTATACATAAATATTGCTCCTCATTCTACAATAGCGTACGTTGTTGGGTAATGAGACTATCTTCAACAGGAATATATTCACTGATATTTCTTTGAGGAATTTCGTTATGAATTTGATCGTCGTTGAAGAAATAATTATCAATTTTAATATCATATGTTGTATAAAGTGGAGATTGTACCAAAAATTGTAGCCAAGCTTTTATCGTACGTTTATTAATTATACTATGCATATAGCTTGATTTGTGAATCTTTTTAAGTTTGATATGAACATTTATACAATGGTCATCATCAATGTTCCTTGGAAGGTGTTTAACCATCGTGTCAACTGAGACAGGTACATTGATAATTTGTCCATAAATATACCATATATAAAATAAGAGGGTATGAGACGAGCGGTAATACGCCGTGAATACTGTATGAGTGCATCTAGTGCAAAGAGGCCTATCGCTTTGCAATAGTAATCAGATATTAACACGGCGCGCATGCGTGATGGGCCTCACTACCCTTCTTCCCTATGCTCTATGTAAACTAGAGCTACTTCTCTATTTCTCCCCACTTTTTGTGTTGAATTTTCATCCGATGTGCGTGCGCAACTTTCGTTGCATGTAAAATTTTTACTCTAACGCCGTTAAAGAAGTTTCACTTCAAAAATAAAAAATATATACACGTTTCCCTATACACATGTTTCTTTTTAATAAAACACAAATCTAGGCGTCACATTTAGATGACCCTTTACAACTGTATTTTTGTCAAGAAATACATTTTTCATGTAACATTATTTTTTTAAAAAAAATATTGATATTCGAATTTATTTTCATTTTAAAAAATTTACAATTATGAAACAATTGTTAATCAAAGAAATTTTCGTTATTTATTTATTAAAAAATAGTTTACATCACGATTTTATTCCTGTTGTATAAAAAATGATATATCTGCATTTTTATGAACAACTCCTTTACTAAAATGAATTAAAATGATTACGCTTTATTTGAGATTTAATAATCGAACTGGAATTGAATGTTCATTCAAGTCACACACGGTGATTTCTTTCCTCATTTTAATTCAATGAGAAATCTGCAGCAATTCCTAATACTATTACTGCGAGAAATAATTCCTTTTTTAAAAAAGAACTGTCGATAAGTCTGTAGAATAAAGTACAGAAGTTACAAGTTAACTATTTCATCGTTTTATTTTCGTACCGTTTCGCTCGTGGAAATAAAAATTAGAATAAAAAAGTGTTCTTGGTATATATAATTTTCTTAAAATTTATAATTAATATATTTAGTTATTAACTAAATAATTATTGTTATCATTCTGTGATAAACGACTTTTATCACTCTTTTTTTAACCATAATCTAATTTATAATAATTTAAAAAAATAATAATAAAGCTTTAGAAAGTACGTGAAATGATTATAAAATAAACTAATAATTTTTTTCAATGTTGGATTGTGATGAATGTATTTATTACGGACTCCGATAACACGACGACAATGTTTGTTCCTGTACAAGGAAAGAATACATAAAGAACTCGTCCTTCATCTTATTATTATTATCTGTAACGATGAAGGAAAACATCCTGAACTTTCGGGATCGCTGAACTGTATGCCGTACACAATTTCTTCAAGTATTTGTTACTCCGGCGACTGCTTTATGCGTGCACGTTGAAGTTTATGGGAATTCGAATGTGGGACGGAAAAAAATTACCAGACACGGATGAAAAACGTATTTTGCATGTTACTTCCAGTCGGTTTAGCGTATCATCGATACCGTTTTCATGTCACATGAGAAAACTTAAGTGTTCTTGGCGTACGTGTGTACATATGTTTGTATTTACATGAATTTCGACAGAAATAAATATTTTGACAGTGATGGAGAATGAGGAACGGCTGTGTTCCTGACAAAATTATATAGTAGCTTTTTTTGTTAGAAAATATACAAAGATATCGTTCTTTTAAATGTTTAATATGTAGATATATATATACAATGAAATATTACAAAAAAAAATTTTTATTTGTATAAAAAAATCTTCAATATTTAAAATTTAAACAAATAATTAATAAAAATAATATTTTATGAGAAAATTAAGATGTGAAGAAGAATATAGTCCTATTATGCAATTTAACAAATAGAAACTTCGAAAGTTTATCGTCCAATTACAATTACTATGCCTACACGTCTCATCGGAATACATTTTCCAAATTTTAAATTACCTACATCATCAAATCCAATTGCGAAGATGTAGGTTTAACCGTTATGTTACTGCCCGGAATTTTCTATATTAATTACTACACGGTGTACACGTATACCCCATTACAAAATGTCATTAATATGGTATTGAATTTGTATATCTGTTGGCGTCTATTGTATAAATATGGTGAATTTGTGATACGGAAAACTTCTATCCTCTCACTGGTCAAATTTATTCTGGACAATCAGTATCATGTAGAGAAATCAATTTAGGAGAACGAGTTGTAAAACAGTTATTAGCTCCAATTAAAGGATCAAGTCAAAATATTACCATGGATAATATTTTTACAACTCTTCCATTAACCCGACATTTACTATCATGGAAGTTGACAGTCGTTGGGACATTGAAGCGTAATAAAAAATATATTCCTGTAGAAATGACACAGACAAAATCTCGAAGAATAAATTCTTCATTATTTATCTAAAACGACAACGAGACAATATGTTCATATGTGCCCCAAAAAAAATAAAACCGTCATAGTTTTGTTATCGATACATCACGACGACGCAATGACTGGGCCTAAAAATAAACCCGACATAATCCATTTTTATAACAAAACTGGTGTAGATATTATGGACAAATTAGTAGGACGCTATAATGTGAAAAGGCGTACAAACAGATGGCCACTTGCATTGTTCTTCAATGTCGTTGATATTAAAGCTCTTGCAGCATATATTATTTATTTCGAAAATAACTGTATGCTCAAGAAAAAGACAAATCAACACCGAGTATTTTCGAGACAATTAGAAGAAGAGCTTTGTCTTCCAATCATTCAAGACCGTTCCCTCAATGTACAAATTACAAGAAACTTGTCTACAAAATTAGCGATCGAGAGCATGCTAATGAAGTTAATCTCTTGCATACAAACTGCATTTACTTCTGCGTCGTTGCTTCTACATCTACTACTACTCCAGCTCAACGTGATATACATGGTCATAAAATTGTCGTTGGTTCTTGCTACATTTATCATGCAGCACCGAATAAACGGAGAAGAAAGACTCGCAAATCATATGTACAATGCCAGAAACTTATTTGTGATGAACATTCTTTGAAGTATTCAGTTTGTAAAAATTTCACCTTCCGAAAAATGATATTTTTCGGGTCATTAATTTTTTTGAAGATGCAATAAAGTCCTATAATTAAAATGTAGTATTTACTTATTTTTTTATTTATTTAATTTATTCCTGCATTTTACAAAATACCTATGGGTGCAAGTTTTATTTTTAAATAATCGAAAGTACGATTTTTAAAATAAACATATTTTTATTTATCAATCAATCAATTACAACGTTTAAAATCAGGTTCTTCAATTATCAATCAACAACAGTGACTTGAGGAGTTCTTCTTCTTGCATCCTCCAATTTAGAATTGATGTTGTTATTGCAACGTCCAGTGTAGAATTGCCGTTACCAAGTGTAATAAGTAACAAAGAAACCTCTAGTTCTCATTATTAAGATATTTTATTTACTTCAAAAATTGATTGTCGCGTTTTTATAGTTCTATTTACTTCCTAAGGGATTATTATTCAACAATCAACACGTGGACAATATATGCTGTTCCCATGTGACTAGCCTTGGGAAAGTTACATGTGTTACATATAACTTACACGTGTACCCGGGTAATAATTAGAGGGGTATATTAGTTTAATGTCATTTGAATTAATATTTTTTTGAATAAAAAAATTTTATAAATATCTAAATCTTCTCAAAATTTCCCAAATAATGGGGATCTGACTGGGAAAAATGATCCTTTCCATAGAAATTTATTGGCTTCAACGCAAAGACGAAAATGGGTACATAAGTACCCGGGTAGTAACATAAAAGTTAAAAAATGTAATTCGTAATGAGTCACGATATTGGTGCTCGTCCTGTGAGGTATCACTTTGCGTGGTATCTTGTTTTGAAAAATATCAGACTGAATTTCTGATGTATTTTTTATTTTTCTTATTTATGAATTTTAATATTTTTTTACAATTATGAAATTTTTAATAATAATAACTTTTTCAACAATGAATTATTAATTTTTTCAAATAAACATGTAATCCTTCTTCATTTTGCTGTATTTTTTATTAAAATGTGTAAGTTTCATTTGACCTATATACTGTTTGACGTAAATACTCGTTATTGTTTGATTTTATGACACATCTCACGAGAATTTTTCAAAATTAAATTCCACAGTTAATAGGTTAAACTACATTTTGCTATATTTAAAGAAATTACAAAAAAGTTCCTGTGAATACAAATTTGAAATAAATTATTATATTCCTTTTTATTTTCTAGTTACACATTAATTTTACAGTTACAATCATTGTATTGTTACTAGTTGGATAATATAATCGAAATATTGAATTTTATACGATTTTTTTAATATTTTTATTTATTTGAATAATTATATTATAACGAGAACTAAATTTAATTACGAGTGTTGATATAAACGTAAAGATATATATGCCTGCATACACATCATACACCCACATATTTACAAATAAATACATATAATACAAAATCTCAGGGCGTTGCATGTTTACTTATGTCACTGATTCTCAACCTTTTTTTCGTCACGGTACACTTTTAATAATTTAAAAATTTGGTGGCACACCAATAATAAGATAAATTTAAAAGAATTTTACTTGGTTAATTGATTGATGTACCTACAATATATTTTGTAAAAATAGCATACGATAATAATTTTCATTGAAATATAAAATAAAATTGCAATACAAAGTAAACAATAGTTTATTTAATAATAAATTACAAATTACGAGGGAGTTTGATAAGTCCGTGTAAATTCCGAAAGATGGCACCACTGGTGCATATCGAGGTTATTTTTAATTAGTAGCACCTCTTGGAAGAACATACATTAAGTTTCAGCCATATCGGTCTATTCCTTTGTATTTGACAATCGTTGTAATCAAGGAAATCGAGTGATTGTCAAATAATGGACGAAAAAGAATTTCGCGTGTTGATTAAACACTACTTCATTAAAGGCAAAACGCCTCAGGAGACTAAACAGAAGCTTGATAAACATTATGGTGACTCTGCACCTTCGATTAGTGCGGTTTATAAGTGGTTTCAAAATTTTCGGAGTGGCCATATGAGCACAAGAGACGCTGAAAGTTCTGGACGCCTTGTTGAGGTCACCACTCCAGAAATCATTGATAAAATCCATGATATGGTGATGGATGACAGAAGAGTGAAAGTGCGTGAGATTACTAGTCCTGTAGGCATCTCGTGTGAACGGGTACATAATATTTTGCACCAACATTTGGACATGAAAAAGCTATCCGCCATGTGGGTGCCGCGATTGCTCACGATCGACCAAAAACGAGATCGTGTGAAGTGTTGCAATAACGGTTTGCAGCTGTTTCAGCGAAATCCGCAGGATTTTAAGCGTCATTTCATCACTGTAGATGAAACATGGATACATCACTACACTCCTGAGACCAAAGAGCAATCTAAACAATGGGTTATCGAGGGGGAATCTGCTCCGAAAAAGGCGAAGACAATTCCTTCGGCCGGGAAGGTTATGGCGACTGTCTTTTGGGATTCGCAAGGAATAATCTTTATCGACTATTTGAAAAAGGGTAAAACCATTACAGGTGCATATTATTCATTGTTATTGGATCGTTTGAAAACCGAGTTGCAAGAAAAACGTCCCCGATTAGCCCACAAAAAGTCCTCTTTCATCACGACAACGCACCAGCTCACACCTCAGCAGTTGTGGCCGCAAAACTAATGGAAATAGGGTTCCAAATCGTTTCACATCCCCCCTATTCTCCAGACTTGGCTCCATCGGACTATTATTTGTTCCCTAATATGAAAAAGTGGCTCGCGGGAAAAAGATTTTATTCGAACGAGGAGGTGATTGCAGGAACGAATAACTATTTTACAGACTTGGACAAATATTATTATTCGGAAGAGATCAACAAACTAGAGCAGCGTTGGATGAAGTGTATAAGCCTAAAAGGAGACTATGTTGAAAAATAAAAACGATTTATTCAAAAAAATGAAGCAGTTTTTATTTTTACACGGACTTATCAAATAATCCTCGTACATTTAATGCGAAATTTAAGCTTGGTGTTTTTTGATAACTTCATTTATATTTGGGCGTAAAAATAATAATGTTACTCTTATTTCGTGATCCACACACAAATAAGGTGTGGAAAATTGTAATAACACACTTAAAGCTTTTTGTGATATTGTCGGATAATCGTATCTAAGATTAATCTAGAACGAATTAATTGATTCTTCTGAATGTTTTGAAATTAAATCTCGGTTATTACACACCGAAATTAGTTGTTCTTCTTCTTTCAAAGTATGGGTATTCGCTTATGTATGGATGTTAGCAGTGGCGGCACATTTTAAGAATCTCGCGGCACATTAGTTGAGAATCACTGACTTATGTAATGAAAATATATGCGAATATTTTACAATTAAATACTGGTGGATTTATCACTTGAAGTCCGTAAATTGATATGTAAATAGTTATTTGTGTATAATTTGGAAAAAATACTATTTAAAGTAAGCGACAAATTCACTTGGTGGTGGTGGTGCATCGATCCCATTACGAAGACGATTTTACCAAAATTTTTTTTCACCCTATACGGAGCCTGAATGAATAGTATTTGTATATAATAATGTTAAGAAACTCCTGGGGAATTATTATACGTACCATCCCTTATTTACTCATGCCAGACATTGTAAATGTGCAATAAAAAATTCGCCAAGTTCGAACCAACGATTTTAAAAAATCAAATGTATTGTTTCTAATGGAAAATTTAATGCCCTTTCAAATAGCTCTAACCAGAATTATGCAACTCTTATTATTCTTTTGCAATAACGCAAAATCCCAGAGCGGTGCATGTTTATTTATTTAATGAAAAGAAATGCGATTTTTTTGCAATTAAATACTAGTGAATTTGTCATTTGCAGTCCGTACGTTGATATATGAACAGTTATTTGTCTGTAATTTGCGAAAAACTACTATTTAAAAAAGCAATAAATTTCACTTGGTAGCAGTGGTGCATTGATACCGTTATGGAGACTATGGTGGAGGGTCAATGCCGAAATATTTTTTTTTACTTTTTTCAGAGCCTGATTGATAAGGATATGTGTATAATTATGTTAAGAGTCTCCTGGGGCATTATTACATGCGCTGTTCTTCATTTACTTATATCAAATGCTGTTAATGTGTAATAAAAATTCGCCAAGTCCATACCGACGATATTTAAGAAACCAAATGTATCGTTTCTAATAGTAAATTTAATGCGTTTTCGAATGGCGCAAACGAAAATTAATTATAATAGTTTGTTCGTGATCAATTAATTATCGATTATTAATTTTATATTTAATAAATTAAAATGCAAACGAGGGCCTTACGGATAGACCGAAATAATTGACACAATTAACAATAATAGTAGATTCAACACTTTTTCGAATGGCGCTAATGAAAATTAATTATTTCTAATAGTATGCCAGCAATAAATTAATTATCAATTATTAATTTTATAATTAATCTATTAAAATGCAAATCAGAGGCGTACGGGTGGCCCAAAACTAATTAAAATATTATTTATGATAATAAATACTACACTCTTGAAAAGCATGGAAATCTCAAAATTTTATCTTAGATAAATTTGCAGGATATTGTATATATATATATATATATATATATATATATATATATATATATATATATATATATATATATATATATATATATATATATTATATATATATCTATCTATCTATCTATCTATCTATATATATATATATATATATATATATATATATATATATATATATATATATATATATATTTTATACCTTACAACAGATACAAGAAAAATACAACGAATATGAGCAATCCCTATGTTTGGCTTTTGTAGATTTTGAAAAGGCGTTCGATTCGGTCAGTACATCATCAATTTTTTCATCACTAAAAGAGCAAGGAATTAATAAAAGATACGTGGATTTATTGAAGGAAATATATAAAAGTTCATCAGCGTAAATTAAAATACACGACCTATCAAACAAAATAAAAATAGAGAAAGGAGTTAGACAAGGAGACAGTTTATCACCAAAAATATTTAATGCAATTTTAGAACAGATTATGAGAGACGCAAATTTTGAAAATAAAGGAATCAAAGTAAACGGAGAATATCTGTCACATCTAAGATTTGCGGATGATATACTACTTATAAGTGAAAAACCAGAAGAATTACAAACATTACTCGAAACCCTCTTAGAAAAAGCCGAAAAGTAGGGTTAAAAATAAATATGGGAAAAACCAAGGTCATGTTTAATAATTTTGCTGAAAGAAGTAACATACAATTAGAGAATCAGTACCTGGAACAAGTGGACGAAATAAAATACCTAGGGAAAACTATAAGATACGATGGTGATTTATGACCAGAAATCAAAACGAGAATCAGAGCTACATGGGCAACATTTGGGAGACTAAATAGTATAATGAAAAGTAATATACCAATCAGTTTGAAAAGAAAGGCATATAACCAATGTGTACTAGCGGCCTGTACGTATGGAGCAGAAACTTGGACTCTAAACATAGGAATGAAACAGAAACTGTTAACTGCCCAGAGAAGTATGGAAAGAATAATGTTAGGAATTACTAAACTGGACCGAAAAATAAGTAAATGGATAAGGGAACAAACAAAAGTAATTGATATAATAGAGCAGGTTAAATCGTTGAAATGGACATGGGCAGGACATATAGCGAGAAGAGAGGACAATAGATGGACGAAAATTGTTACGGAATGGAGACCAAGAGATAAAAAGAGACCTAAAGGAAGACCACATCAAAGATGGAGAGATGAAATTGTAAAGTATTGTGGAGGCCAAGGTTGGATGAGATTGGCCAGCGACAGGAAAGAACGGAAGAGGCTTGGAAAACTCTTCTTATTTTAATTATGACATTCGACGAGGCTTTCGCCCAGCAGTGGGATGATGTGGGCTATCAGTAGTAGTAGTAGTAGTAGTATATATATATATATATATATATATATATATATATATATATATATATATATATATATATATGCAATATCCGATATTTAATTGATAATACCATAAGAGTTTTTAAATTGTTTATTATAAAACTTAATACATAGGATATTTTATTTAATTTAGAAAAATAAAAATGTTTAATTATGAACTATTTTAATTAAATTTAATTCTATCTATCTAATAATTGTTCTAATGTCTAAATTGGTAATAAAAAAAATAATAGTACAGAAATAAAAGTTTAACAGTAGATAATAGAAAAATACAGTTATAAACTTAATATATTGCAGGTAAATCAATTGGGCACTATAATTTTCTTTCGAAATAAGTAAAATCTGTTATATATTCATTATTTAAATTGTTTCTCGAAGATAAGTACAAAATAAAAGGATAGAAAAATTTAAAATATAATTATTTGCTAAGTTCTAATAGCATAAATATTTATTTTCTATTAAGAATATTTATTATTTTATTATATAGATGTTTTTATTATGAATATGTTTATTGTATATGAAAATAAAAATATAATTATCTATTATTTTGAACATAATATTAAATAATATCTGTGATTACAAACTCTATCATCAATCATTTTTTTAATTATTTTATTAAAAATATAATTTCCATTAAAATCATTATCTAATAAAAAGTATATTATAATGTATGTTATTGTATATATTATTTATATTTTATTAATAATATATTCTTACTTCACTGCCTCATTACGGTGAAAAGATATAAAATGGATTTTAAGACGAGGTATTAAGACATTCGTTAAATGTTGACAAGTTAAACAATGTTGAGAAAATTTACAAAAAAAATCCCAAACAAAATGAACAAAATTCATCTAAATATAATACAAGATCAACGCGATAAGCCACGATTCCAAATCTTTCGAAATTATGTCTGGCTGAAAAATATTGCGGTCCACATTATTTGAGACGTCGACTATTTTTGGTTGTGAAAGTGTTTAGCGTGAAGACAGGAGGGAAGAAAGTGTTAAGAGTAGCTAGATTCTAAACTCCTGGTGTAAAAATAAGAATATTACCAATGAGTGAAAGATATATGGTTAGATGAGATAAAGACATAAGAAATTCGTTGTAATTCGGTGAAATAGAAAAATATTCGATTGTTTGAGGTGGGTGATTTTGAAAGAGACTTTTATCTACAATATTAGTGGAGAAAAAGGTTAATTATATATATATATATATATATATATATATATATAATAATGTATATATAAATATATATATATATATATATATATATATATAAATGTATATATAAATATATATATATATATATATATATATATATATATATAAATATATATATACAGTACCCATAAAAATTACTTGATATGTAAAAAAATATATAAAAAATGAAAAATTGTGCGAAAAAATAAAAATATCTTCAAATAAAACATTATTTATTAAACCAAAATTAATAATAATAATTTTGATAAGGTATTAACAATCATTCTTCAAACCAATCATAAATTACACAAAAATTACTTGTAGGTTTAGTGACAAAAATTAGTTAAAAATTACAAATAAAATGGTGTAAAAAATCAAAACACTTTTTTTAATTTTTAATATTTTGTATGATCGCCATTATTCTGTAGAATAGCATTAATTGGGTACTATAAATTCCTTTTGATAAAAAATCTGTTATATTTTCTTCATTGAAATTTTTTATCGAAGACAAGTACTGAAGAAAAGAATAGAAATATAAAAAAATATAATATTTGATAAGTTCTTATAACAAATATTTATTTTTCTATTAAGAATAACTATTATTTTATTGCATAAGTTACTATTTAAATATTGTTATCATATATTAAAATAATCATATAATTGTTATTTACTATTTTGGACATAACATTAAATAATGTCTATGATTGCAAACTCGATATTCAATCACTTTTTTAAATACTTTATTAAAAATATAATTTACACTAAAAGTATCATCCAATAAAAAGTATATTATATAGAATATACGATGGTCGTTTGATAAGTATGGTGGATTTATTTATTGTTCAATTTAATTAATTCATTGATTTAATTAAATTTTTCAATTTAGTTTTTCTTACTTTTTTACCATACTTATCAAACGACCTTCGTATATATATATACTTATATATATATATATATATATATATATATATATATAAATCAAAATTATCATCATCAGCCCATTTCAATCCACTTCTGGATGAAGGCCTCTCCCAAAATACTCCACTTCGACCGAATCAATAACTTATTTATATATATATATATATATATATATATATATATATATATATATATATATATATACAAAGCAGATTACATCTCCTTCCGCTTTTTTTTTTTAACATAGCTGCGAAATTCAAAAGACCAGAAGGCGGAAGGGAGATATTTGCCGAACCTAATATATATATATATATATATATATATATATATATATATATATATAAATAGAAAGAGGAGAGAATCATCATCGTAACATACAAAGTAGATTACATACACATGACTCTATACTACTAATATTATGGAAACGAACAACTCTGGCCGGACAAAGTGCAACAGACATGCGCCGAACCGATATACACTTTCTCCCCGTTCTTTCGTTAACTCTAGTCATATCGTAGGTTTTGAAATTTTCCCTACAAGGACAATTGAAAACAATATATTTAATCATAATATAAAAAAATGTCAATACTTCTTATAGCACAATATCCGCTGGATAAACAGTTACCATTACTCAAAACACTTGTACTTATTCACATGTATTATTTGACAACAATAAAATCTGTCTGTCTGTTTGTCTGTCTAGTTATATGTTAAAATCATGCTACTTACGTCATAGAATGAATTTTTTTTTTAATAATTTACATCATTTTATATTTATTCTTGTTTACGTCACTACTACTACTAGCAACGGTTAAAAAAAGTGTATGCCTCAAAAACAGAGCCCTATTATTATCGCTTACGTTAAAATGCATTATATTAAAAAAATCCTCAGAACAATTTTATAGTTTTAGACAAATGAATGAAACTGATTATAATAGTAAATTTAATGCCTTTTCTAACATCTTAAACGAAAACTAATTGTCTCTAATTGTTTATGCGTAATAAATGAAATATCGAACATCAATGTTATAATTAGTAAGAGTCAACCTAAGAATTTACCAAAATTCTTTTTTTTTGTGTTTATTCACTTTTTCATAGTATAATTGAGTTGTGGTCTTTAATTGTTAATCCAGGAAACGTTTGGTAGATTATTACATCCACCATCTATCATTTCGCTATGTCATATGTGTGTTAAAATGTGTCTATTCAAAAATTAACCAAGATCATATCCACGGTATTTAAAAACGAAATGAAGTAATGTGATATTCAAATTCAAATTAAATTTATTTATCGGTAATATATACATGTACAATTCATACAAATGTTAGGTTTTACAATTAGCTGACTATCTTAGGATATTATGCTAGTATTTAATGTAGGTAGGTTAACCACTTGCGCTGGAATGACGTATTATGCACGTCAACTGCTATCTGTACCAAATGCCGATATGACGTACATAGCACGTCGTGTGATTTTTGATAAGTTAAAATAATATCAGAGTTCAGTTAGCAAGTATCACACTTCAGTTTTGAAGGCATATAAGTGCGTTTTTGTAGAACTTCGTTAATTTTACATATTTTCATTGAATAATAATCAAGTAACTACAAAACACAATAAATGAAAACAATTTAATCCGTTAAAACAGGCACGTTTCTGTGTAAAATATTATAAGTTGTGTGAATCGAAATCTGGATATTGTTAAGATCTTGCAATGGTATCTTCGCTGAAAAATGGAAGGACATAAAGGATGCGAGGTCAGACAATTAAGTAATGCGACCGATTTTTTTTCTCGGCCTGTGGTAACACTGCGAACCTGTAACTCCGCCACCGTAATAGCAGATCCCTACTCTCTCGATTGAGACCTTGACCACCCTCGTACGATCATTTCTTCGCCAGCTGTTTAGTGTTTTGTAACAACGCGCGAGTAGTGCATGTCACGAAAATGGAACAGAAAAATTGAATAAACATCGCTCAAGATTGTCTCGAGCAGGTTGAAAGTGATCCTACTCTTCTCGATCGAGTTATTACTGGTGATGAAAGTTGGTTCTTTCAATATGACCCCGAAACTAAACGACAAAGCCAACAGTGGCTGTCCCCTGGAGCACCAAGGCCAAAGAAGGCGAGAATGAGCAAGTCCAAAGTGAAAACCATGTTGATTTGCTTCTTCGACAGCAAAGGGGTGGTTCACAAAGAGTTCGTACCACCTGGACAAACCGTAAATCAAGTATTCTACCGCAATGTGCTCGAAAAATTACGAAAAAGGGTGCTCAGAGTGCGTCCAGAGATCGCGAAGACTTGGGTTCTGCATCACGACAATGCTCCCTGTCACAGTTCAGTGTCTCTCAGTTTTTGGCGTCTAAAGGCATCGCAACGTTACCACAACCGCCCTATTCACCGGACATGTCACCCTGCGACTTTTTCCTATTCCCCCATATGAAAAAATTCGTCAAAGGTCGACATTTTGACTCCGTTGAAGATATCCAAGAATCTGTGACGAGGGTACTCGGAGAGGTCCCACAAGAAGTGTTCCAGAATTGTTACGAAAACTGGAAAACTCGCTGGAATAAGTGTATAGATGAGGGAGGGGACTACTTTGAAGGGGATCGCAGCGATGTACCTTAATTTTTAAATATACTCGATTTTTGAATTTTGTCACATTACTTAATTGTCTGACCTCGTATATATTTGCTTTCTTCAAAGCATTCCAAAGCAGAAATGATTACAACAAAAAAGAAAAAATGTAGAAATTATACCGACTAAAATGGAAATATTACAAAACCTAATATAGTTTTAGATTACAATGATGGTATGGGTGGAGTAGACCTGTAAGATAGCTACTTATCATTTTTTCCTTTAATAAGAAAATTTGCAAAAAGTTACAGAAAAATATTCTTTTATCTAATGGATATGGCATTTTTTAATACCTCTATTCCATTCGGTAAATTAACAAGCGTACCAAAACCCAACAAATACTCCTTTTCAAAAATTATTTATATTATTAATAAATTTATTAATTAATTTAGGAATTTTACTATAATGTTAATGTGTGTGTGTGTCGAAAACTTTATAAAAAAATGATTTCAAATACCAACTCGCTGCGATTTGCTTTGGACGGATTTGTCACGCGCGTATGTTAATTAATTGCCAGCGCAACTGGTTAATGATGGTTAATCGCAGAAAAAATTCCAAAAAACCTGCTTGTTTCTGTGTTTTTGTCTATAACTAAAACTTAACTAATGAACAAGTGGTTTAACCCAACTTAAGGCTAGTTTAAGTGTTTATACGAGTATGTTTGAGCAGCATCTTAAGATGCTAGTAAAATATAATAATGTGATATAATACAGTTATGATTTATATAACGGTCTCATGTTCAACATGCATCGTATATTCAATAATTTTTAACTATAAAATATTATAAATAATGAAGCGAAGTCGAGACTTCAATTAATAAACTCAGGAGATATTTTTACATATTAAATAGAAATGTAAGTGTAGATAAGACTGCAGGTCATATATTTAATTAACTGTCTCGTGACAAATTTTATTCATGTAAATTTTTTATGAGGGTGTTTAAAACAGTATATTCAGCATTACTGTTTCGAATCGATGAAGTAAAAATTATATATAGTTTTTCAATAAGTATTTAAGGACATTGATAGTGGGTGGCAGCCATGTTTAAATTTTTTTAAGCTCATTTTAATATTTTAATCTAGCATAGTCTGGTAAATTATCATTGAATGTTTAACACTTCAACAACGTTTAGAAATTATAAAAACTTACTATAAAAATCAATGTTCGGTTCGTAAAACTTATCGTGCTCTTCGTGAAACGTACGGTCAACTCTAAATAAAAAAAAAATGCAAAATTTGGAGTGAAAGCAATCCACAAGTCATTGAAAAAAGACCACTGCATCTACAAACAGTAACTGTCTAATGTGCATTACATGCTAGTTGTGTCATCAGATCATTTTTTTTTTCAAAATGAAGCTGAAGATCACGAACGGTAAATGGAGTGCGTAACTAAACTATGATTAATGTTGTTTTTTTCGAAAAATGATTGAAAACGGTTTGTACGATATGTGGTTTTAACAGGCTATTCATCCATTATTTCACAAAATGGACTCATCAATTAACCACCAAGATCATGTGATCTAACTCTATTTGATTATTTTCTGTGGAGTTATATGAAATCATTAGTTTATTCTGATAAATCATAAACAACAGAAGTATCAAAAATAAACATTGAATGTGTAATGTTACATAAAATGTGAAATTAGACCATAATTATGTGTAAAAGTGACTAAAAATAGGACTAAACGAATGCATTATGTCAAGCGATGTCTTGGTGTTTATATAAGTGAAATTGTGTTCCGTCACTAATGCCGTAGAACGCATCGGCAACCTTTTTTGACTGCGGGTCAAAATTGGCGAAAATGTGATTATTAAGGGGTTATACGCAATTAGAAATTTCAAAAAATCGATTTTTTTTTTGCATTTTCGGAATGCACATATATTTGAGTATATTCTCTGAAAATTTGAAGTAAATCCGATAAATATTTTCGGACATACACCTGAATTTGTAAATTTTTTTAACTATGTGTAAACTACTTCCGAAACTTTAAACGCGTTTATCTCAAAACGGTGTTTTCATAGTCGGTGATCTCGATATCTCAGAAATGGCTGAACCGATCGGTCTCAAATTTTCACACAATCTTCTCAAATATATTCCTCAGGTATTGAACGAAGGAATAAGGTTTACAAAAATTATTACTATTTTTTTTCACAATTTGGAGCGAAAATTTTAGTAAAAAACGAAAAATTTTTTTCAAGTAGACGCCATTTTGTCAAAAATGAAAATTTTTATTATTCCTTCGTTCAATACCTACATTAATCTATCCTTTAAAAGAATTGACCATATTTTTTGATTTCAAATAATTCAAACCGCCGATATGAAGATCACTGCCAAGCGCATTTTTTTGGAGGTCGTTCGGGACATCGTCTGCAGGAGCGGTGCACTTCAATATTTTTTTATGATCGACATGTTATTTTATTCTTGAAAGTAGGATCTATTCAAATAACCATAATTTGTAATTGCAAAATAAATACTGTTTCTAAAAAAAATTCCTAAAAAAACGTCGTTTTTGCGCCTCGCAAGTGCGTATAACCCCTTAAGAAGACGTTTCGGGTCAGAGGTATTTTCATTTTAAAACAGTCTTTTAGTGAATAATAATATAAATTTTATTGAGAAAATAATTACAAGATGCTTTTAAAACATAAAAATTCAAAATTATAATTGTAATTACTATAAAAACAATTATAATTGTCGAGTTTTAGTTCATTAATTTATAAACTTTATTTATAAACGTTCTCTTCGTTTTCAATGGTACCCCTGATGCTGAATTTGTGATGTCAATTTAGTCAAGTCTGGTTTATAATTAGTCACCTTGAGACAAATACAAGCGTCTGAATTTTCAGTAGTTAAGCTGCTCCTGTTCTTACTTAAAATAAATTTCATGTGTGAAAATATTTGCTAGCATTTATAAGCAGAACCGAACGCGAACAAAGTGGCAAAATTAATTTTTTTCAAAGATAAAAACTTCGTAGGAAATAATGCCCAACACGTTGATATCATAAGAAGATGATTATCTTCCGTTTTTTCTAAATCTTTCCACAATGTCTTGAATTTATCCGTCCACAACGTTGAACTTTTAAAATAAATCATTTCTAAACTTAAATTGTCAATTTTAAGATATTGAAAATACTGCAAATCTAAAATATTTTCATCTATTTCGTAGGGCTTTTTATAAATGTAAACATTTCGTCGTGCTTCGTAAAACTTTGAAATTTACTTTCAAATTCACTTCTAATGTTGAAAATTCAACTTTCAAACATATTTAGATTGCTTTCATCGATATTTTTTTCTCATATTGGCTTTTTAACAAAGAAAAGAAATATTTTAGTTTTTATGTCAGTTTCAAATAATATTAATTTTGAAGAATTTGTTTGATAATTTATTTTTATATATTATAGTTCATTTGCGGAACTCAAGTGGGTCACTTGAAATTATCAAATGGGTCGCTTGGTGACCCGCGGGTCATAATTTGCCGACACCTGCTGTAGAGTATTTTTAAAAATAAAAAAAAGTAAATAAATAATTAATTAAATACTTTTTTATTTTATTTCCATTTAAACTTCTGAAGCAATTATTGGAAAATCCTATAATTAAACGATATTTACATAATTATATAGAGTTCTTTTACAGATTCCAAAACATAAATTTAAATTCTATAAAAGTAAATTTCATAATTAAATATTTTAATTTTTCTAAATTAAATAAAATGTATTATGTATTTAGTTTTATTGTATCATAAACAATTTGAAAATTCTTTTATGTTATTATCTATGAAACATAGTTAGATTATATTTGAAAATTAGTGGAAATTTTATATAATTTTTAATAAAGTTACATGTTTACGAACAGATTCGTTTATATATGAAACGGTATATGCTTAATGAATCGAGTTTGTAATAATAATTATCCTTCGATGTTAATTTAGAAATTTCCGAGTAATTTTCCATAATGGAAATTTCACAAAACGTAAATTAAAACACACCAGACCCACATAAAACAATTTCTGTTTTCACGACGACGAGAGGCAACAACTGATCTCTGTTTAATTACATTAACAAGTTTTTTATTCAACTATAAATACCCAGCGCGGTTGTTTCGTGCGGCTAGACAACATAAAACATACATATTAAGATTACAAAACTCTTGGTTGTAATAAAGACAATACTAGAGATCTGACATAAGAGGATGGTCGGTCCGTGAAGTAGGCGAGCGCGAGCTCGAACCTCACTTTAAAAAACACGAACGAACGTGTGTCTTGTACAACGAACAAGAGGGTAGAACTTTGTAGCGATGTAGTTAAGAATATAATGACGGGTAACTCGATATATTGCCAACGTGGAATAAAATAATGAATGAACTAAGTGCGCACGGGTTTGAAGTTTTATAAGGTTTTAATGAACAGCGACCAAAACGAAAATGTTGAAAACTTCTTTGAACATAAATGTTGCAGAAAAATATTTGTCGCAATAGTTTATTTATTATAGATGGTGAATTTTTTATCATCGAAATTTTTTTAAGAAACGTACAACTCCCTAATTAGAGTTATATCTATACATGATTTTTAAATATAGTGTCACTTCATATGAAAAACACATACATAATTGAGAATGGCAACAGAAAATCACATCAATTAAAATTGTTTTCTTTAATTTAAATATCATCATTGATACGGCGATAAGCTAATTATTTTAAGAAAATGTTTATAAATTATTTTTAACAACATCATAAGATTTTATTAAATTGTTCAATAAACAATTAGTATTAATTTTTTACCAATACTTAATTTTTTTCCAATGCAACCATCATTACCAGAAATATAATTATCAAATTTAAAACATTTCTTAGATTGTTTTATTTGTAATTTTAGTATTATATATATATATATATATATATATATATATATATATATATATATATATATATACGAGGTCAGACAATTAAGTAATGCGAAAAATTCAAAAATCGAGTATATTTAAAAATTAAGGATACATCGCTGCGATCCCCTTCAAAGTAGTCCCCTCCCGCATCTATACACTTATTCCAGCGAGTTTTCCAGTTTTCGTAACAATTCTGGCGTCTTGTGGGACCTCTCCGAGTACCCTCGTCACAATTCTTGGATATCTTCAACGGAGTCAAAATGTCGACCTTTGAAATTTTTTTCATATGGGGGAATAGGAAAAATTCGCAGGGTGACATGTCCGGTGAATAGAGCGGTTGTGGTAACGTTGCGATGCCTTTAGACGCCAAAAAGATGAGAGACACTGAACGCACTGTGACAGGGAGCATTTCGTGATGCAGAACCCAAGTCTTCGCGATCTCTGGACGCATTCTGAGCACCCTTTTTTGTAATTTTTCGAGCACATTGCGGTAAATTTGATTTACGGTTTGTCCAGGTGGTACGAACTCTTTTTGAACCACCCCTTTACTGTCGAAGAAGCAAATATTTTTCACTTTGGACTTGCTCATTCTCAAATTTTTGGCCTATGCTCAAATATATGTGCTGTTCTGAAAATGCATATTGAAAGAACCAACTTTCATCACCAGTAATAACTCGATCAAGAAGAGTAGGATCACTTTCAACCTGCTCGAGACAATCTTGAGCGATGTTTATTCAATTTTTCTGTTCCATTTTCGTGACATGCACTACTCGCGCGTTGTTACAAAACACAAAACAGCTGGCGAAGAAATGATCGTACGAGGGTGGTATAATTCTCAATCGAAAACAGGGATCTGCTATTACGGTGGCGGAGTTACAGGTTCGCAGTGTTACCACAGGCCGAGAAAAAAAATCGGTCGCATTACTTAATTGTCTGACCTCGTATATATACATACAGTGAGTCAAATTGAAACTCAAACAGAGTTGTTTCCAATAATTTTACACATATATTTTAATATAATAACAATTTTCTTTATTTTTTTTTGCTTATTTTCTTTATTAAGGTTATTTTTATTATATTTGGAAATTTCAACCGTAAATTAATACTTTTACTTCAGAAAAAGTAACCATTACTGAAAAATGAACAAAAAATATATCAAAATTAAACTCATACAACGAATTATTCTCGCTTGAAAACTGCTGTGTTAAGAAAGTATACTTTTCAAATATGTATTTGGCCACTTTGATTATAAAAAAAAAACCTATTGTTAAGTCGTTTATAATCATTTTGTAAAAAATATAAGTTGGATTTTCACTTTGAGTAAACAAAGGGGACAATCATCGACGGATGAGCGAAAGCTATTGATTTTTCATTACAAAAATGGAAAAACTCTATGGGAAATTGGGAAAATAGTTAATAAAAACCACGCTACAATGCAATCTGTAATATAAAGATTTAAAAATGGTCAGTGTTGACAATAAAGTCAAAAAGAGTCTCCGCAAGATTTTTAATGACCATGACGAGCGTTAGATTCTACGAAAAATTAAATAAAATTCGAAAATTAGAGGACCCAAATTGACGTTAGAAGTTAAAAAGTATCTAAATAAAAAGTAAGCC
The DNA here is from genome assembly GCA_029203775.1 of Neoneuromus ignobilis. Lineage (NCBI taxonomy): Eukaryota > Metazoa > Arthropoda > Insecta > Megaloptera > Corydalidae > Neoneuromus > Neoneuromus ignobilis. Next base: position 6,612,771 of record CP092096.1, on the reverse strand, counting down.
TCCAAACAATTCGCAATATACTAAATAAAAATGGGTTTCATGCTCGTATTTCCAGGAAGAAAACTTTCATAAATCTAGCTAATCGCAACAAAAGTTTAAGTTTCGTTCGGGAACATGTTAATAAGAGTTTTGATTATTGAAAAGATGTCTTGTTTACGGACGAAAGCAAATATAATTTATTTAGATCCAATGGGAGAAATAATGTATGGCAGAAACCAAATACAGAAATGTCTTTAAAACACTTACGTCCTACAGTCAAACATGAGAGCGGTCATGTTATGGTATGGGGGTGTATGTCGACGAAAGGGGTTGGAAATATAATTTTATAGATCGCATTATGAATAAAAATGTTTATATTGATCTATTAAGAAAAAAATTGAAACCCAGTGCTCAAAAACTTGTGATTTTACAAACATTTAATTTTTATCAGTACAACGACCTCAAGCACAACGCTTATAAAACACATAGTTGGTTGTTATATAACTGCCCCAAAGTACTGGAAACATCACCATAATCACCTGATATAAATGTGATTGAAAATCTATGGAATCACCTAGAAGTTGCTATTAGAACACGCACTATTATTAATAACAAAGATTTAAAAAAGCGTTATTAGAAGAATGGGGGAAAAATTGATCTAGCTTATTATGAAAAATTAGTTAAATCCATCCTGAATCGTTTAAAGGCTATACAAATTAATAAAGGCTACTCTACTAAGTACTAAAATAATTCAATCTATTGTAAATTTTAATTTAATAAATAATTTGTTAATTGTATGAGTTTCATTTTGATGTATTTTTTGTTAATTTTTCAGAAATTGTTACTTTTTGTGTAGTAAAAGTATTAATTTACAATTGAAATTTTCAAATATAATAAAAATAACCTTAATAAAAAAATTAAGCAAAAAAAAAATAAGAAAATTGTTATTATATTAAAATATATGTGTAAAATTATTGGAAACATAACTCTGTATGAGTTTCACTTTGACTTACTGTATGTATATATATATATATATATATATATATATATATATATATATATATATATATATATATTTATATACATACAGTGCTCTTTGAAAGTTAGCTGAAATAAACACTTCTATGTTTTTAAGTAACAATGTTTAATAGCTCGGTTTCTTATTACTGGCTTGTATAATTATGATTTAAATTGAAAAGCGTCATTGTTTTTAAAATGATATTTTACACAATTCATATCGTTCACGTAACTAAACAATAAATAGTACATAATCATAGAAATTCATTGCACCAGAAGTTAGTTGAAACCAAATATTTACACCACACGTATTGGAGAAGAAAATATTTATTTGTTTTTTTTTAAATTTTCGTGGATATTTTACAGTGAAGTCGTAATATTTAATTTCTAAAAACATAATTATTGTTCATTATTAGTAAACAATGACTCCAAGGCGAAAATTAACTATAGAAGAAAGATCAAAAGTTGTGAATGAAAAGAAAAGACTGAAAAATTATAGTACGTTTGGCAACAAATTCAAAATTAGCGCCGAAGGAGTAAGAAAAATCATAAAAAAGAGCAGAAAAGTTTCAACACTTTCAGATAAACTACATTCGGAGTGAACTAGAGTCAGTATTGACAGCGATAGTACGATTATCCTAAATTAATCCCAAAATTATTTTAAGAGAAATTCGAAAGCAACTATTTAAAGCAGAGACTTCAGTCTCTGCAACCATGATTATAAGACGTCTTTACGATGATAAGTTGAGGAGTTATATGGCCAAAAAGAAAACCCTTATTGACATCTGTCCATAAAAAGACATGATTGGATTTGCCAAAAAAATTTGCGAATAAATCACTGGACTTTTGAAACGAGTAATTTTTATCGCCGAGACTAAGTTTAAAATATTAAGAAATCGTCGACGTCAAACAGTTTGGTAAAGTAGCAGTGATAATGCTTACATTAACAAGTTTCTGCAATCAACTGTAATATATAGAGGAGGAAATGTCATCCTGTGGGTAGATTACATATTACTGAGGATAAAATGACAGCGTAATTGTATTACAATATTTTACAAGAAAATTTACACCAATCTACTGAAACAGTGTGACTGTATCAGGATTTTACTTTTCAACAAAATGACTCTAAGCATATTTTTAAAGTAATTGAAGAATTTTTCATAGACCATGATGTAGATATATTTGAATGGCCATCAATATCGCCCGACTTTATTATTATTAAACATTTGAGCGAGGAATTGAACCACAAGATCCTCAAATGTGCAAGACACAACAATACTAAATTTAAAGACAAAATTATAGAAACGTGGTCCAATTTGCCTCTCAGTGCTTTACAAAATCTAGTAAAAACAATGACTAGAGGCTTAACGCTATTTTACGGAATAATGGTGATCGAACAAAATATTAAAAATTATAAAAAAACGTATTTTTATTTTTTACAACATTTTTTTTTGTAATTTTCAACTAACTTTTGGCACTAGACTTAAAGTAGTTTTTATATAATTTATGATTCGTTTGGAACATGATTGCTAATTTCTTATTAAAGTGACTACTATGAATTAAGGTTTAATCAACAATGATTCATTAGAGAATAATTTTAATTTTTTTTACACAATTTTTCATTTTTTGTAATTTTTTTCATTTCAACTAACTTTTAAAGGGCACTGTATATATATATATATATATATATATATATATATATATATACATAATTAACTTTTTTTCTCTACTTATTTGTAAATAAAAGTCTATTTCAGAATCACTCCCCTTAAGGGGTTATACGCACTTGCGAGGCGCAAAAACGACGTTTTTTTAGGAATTTTTTTTAGAAACAGTATTTATTTTGCAATTACAAATTATGGTTATTTGAATAGATCCTACTTTCAAGAATAAAATAACATGTCGATCATAAAAAAATATTGAAGTGCACCGCTCCTGCAGACGATGTCCCGAACGACCTCCAAAAAAAGGCGCTTGGCGGTGATCTCCATATCGGCGGTTTGGATTATTTTAAATCAAAAAATATGGTCAATTCTTTTAAAGGATAGATTAATGCAGGTATTGAACGAAGGAATAATAAAAATTTTCATTTTTGACAAAATGGCGTCTACTTGAAAAAAATGTTTCGTTTCTTACTAAAATTTTCGCTCCAAATTGTTTAAAAAACCTGGCGGATAGCTAAAATAAAATATTATGTATACCCGTTCACACGAGATGCCTACAGCACTAAACCTTATTCCTTCGTTCAATACCATATGAGGAATATATTTGAGAAGATTGTGTGAAAATTTGAGACCGATCGGTTCAGCCATTTCTGAGATATCGAGATCACCGACTATGAAAACACCGTTTTGAGATAAACGCGTTTGAAGTTTCGGAAGTAGTTTACACATAGTTAAAAATTTTTTACAAATTCAGGTGTATGTCCGAAAATATTTATCGGATTTACTTCAAATTTTCAGAGAATATACTCAAATATATGTACATTCCGAAAATGCAAAAAAAATCGATTTTTTGAAATTTCTAATTGCGTATAACCCCTTAACTCTTTCGCCACTAACGGGACCTATGTGTTCCATAAAATTTTCAAAAGTTACTAACGGAAATTATGTGTGTTTAATTTTATTGATAGGAGATATGTGTCCGTAATTCAAATTTGAAATCTGAAAATAAAAATCATTTTTTTTGCCCAAAAATAGATTACTTAAGTAACTCAAAAGATCATCAAACGAAACAGAAGTTTTAAAACTAAAAATAATTAATCCATGGTGAAAGGGTTAAATAATTCAATATTTTTCTATTTCACCGAATTACAACGAATTTTCTTATGCTTCTATATCATCTATCCATATATCTTTTACTCATCGGTAATATCGTTATTTTTATAGCACGGGTTTAGAATCCAAGTATTTTTAACACTTTCTTTTCTCCTGTATTTATTCTAAACACTTTCACAATGAAAAAGAGTTAAGGTTTTGAAGAATAAGGACTTTAGTATTTTTCAGTTAGACATAATTTCGAAAGATTTGGAATCGTGGCTTATCGCATTAATCTTGTATTATATTTCGACGGGTTTTGTTCACTTGGTCGGGATTTTTTTCGTAAATTTTCTCAACATTGTTTAACTTGTCAATATTCAAAGAATATCTTAATACTTCGTCTTAGAATCCATTTTTTATCTTTTTATTATAATGAGGCAGTGAAATGAGAATATATTATTAATAAAATATAAATAATATATACAATAGCATATTTTAATATTAAAATATACTTTTTATCGAATAATGATTTACATGCAAATTATATTTTTAATAAAATAATCAAAAATAGAGTTTGTAATCACAGATATTATTTGATGTAATGTCCAAAATAGTAGACAATTATATGATTATATTTATACACAATAAAAATATTTATAATAAAAATATCTATATAATAAAGTAACCAATATTTTTAATAGAAAAATAAATATTCATGCTATTTAAATTTAGCAGATAATTATATTTTCAATTTTTATGTACTAAAAATAATTTAAATGAAAAATATATAACAGATTTTGCTTCGAATGGAATTTATAGTGCCAAATTGATGTACTTTAAATATATTAAGTTTATAACTATATTTTTCTATTATCCATTGTTAGACCTTTATTTTTGTATAATTATTTTAAGATCAATTTCAACATTAAAACAATTATCAGAAAGAAAAAATTAAATATCATTAAAATGGTTCATAATTAAACATTTTTATTTTTTTAAATTAAATAAAGTATCCTATGTGTTAAGTTCTATTACAAATAATTTGAATTTTTTCTACTATTATCAATGAAATATCGTTAGATTATATTTAAAAATTGATGTATGTTGCGGAAAAAAATAAATGCAGTAATCCAACGAAAGATAACAGAAAAATTACACAACGAAATTACAGATAATGAACACGAACAATTTAAACTTGTAAAAAATTATAATTATTCAAGTTTATTTTATTGGTATATTTAAATTTAATTTCTTTTGTATGTAAATTAACTATATTTTTTAATCTCATTTGATTTTATGCTAAAAAATTGTCAGTGTGAATATATTTTGATTTTATTTTCATATAGCACTTACAGTAGTGGCCATTGAAATTTGTACACTCAGGAAACTCTGTTTTTTCAAGCAGTTTCAGCCAATAAAACGGGGAAGTCCATGTTATTTGCATTGTTTTTATGCAAGCATATATAAATAACACTTTTTCTTTAATTCCGTAACAAGTGGTTGATAAAATAACATTTTAAGTGATGTTAGAGAGTGTGAAAAGTGCAAAAATAATAAATATGAAAAACTGACCAAAGAAGATTAACTTAATATTTTTGCTTTATCGAAAAAAAATTAAGTGTTCGTAAAATAGTTGATAAAGTCAGATTCAATTGAATTTTAATCGTCAGTAGCTGAAATTTTAAAAAAAGTTTATGAAACATGCTCTGTTAATCAAAAAAGGGATCCGATGCCAAGAGGAAAACAACGGCTCTCCAAAATCACACCCTAATGAAGCAGTCTTTGAGAAATATTTTCAAAACTGCAGCAGATATAAGAAGAGAGTTTTTGGATGGAGGTGAATTGGAAATAAGTATGTAGACTAGAGTTAGAAGAAGGCTTCAGAAAGCTCAGTTGTGCGCTAAAAAAACTCACCAAAAAGCCACTACTCACAAAAAATGCTTCAAAAACGACTTCTGTGGGTCAAATATCATGAGAATTAGACTGAAATGGATTTGAGAAATGTAATCTTTTCAGACGAGTCCCAATTCAACATGTTCGTATCCGATGGAAGGCTGTATGTCCGAAGAAGAAAGGGTAAACGTTTAAGCGATCACTACGTTATAAAAACTGTTAAGCATGGGATCTTCCGAATGGTCTGGGGATGGTTTTCTTTTCACGGGGTTGGTCAACTGATTCTAATAGATGGTACTGTAAGTGGGAATGAATACAAAAAAATTTTGGAAGAAAGTTTTGTGCCATAGATGGAAGAGCACTTTTTACTGGCATGAGACGTTATCTTCCAACACGACTCTGTTCCTGTTTATTTGAATAACTGGACAGAATACTTATTTTTTAATTCAATATCTTTTTTATTTTAATGTGGGAAAATATATTGACGAACTCTCGGGTTTCAAAGCTGCCATGGCCCAAAAAAAGCCATTATTTGAATGCCATAGAAAACCTTTGGAGGCTTATTAAGGTTAAAGTTGCTGAAAAAAGACTAACAACATTAAAAAAGTTGGATTACTTCATCCAAAAAATATGAAGAATCACGTTGAAAACTTTAAAAAAATTAGTCGATTTTATGCCGAATTGCATTAAATGCGTTATTCAAAAAAGAAGAGGTCTAACAAAATATTAGTAATAAGTTCTTTTTTATGGCAATGCATTTACAGTTGAAAACAATTTAATTTGCAACAGTTTCATGTCCCCATTAAATGATTTGTTAGAGCTTTACTTATTGAATAAAAACCTCAATAAAACAGAATTCCTTTACTTCGCTTATTTTGAACAAAACTCATCCAATAAAATGGATACTTATATCAATTTTAGAAAGAGATTAGGCATATAAAAACTTCTAGAAGGAACATTTCATTTATTTACTTACACGGAGAAAAAATACCAATAAAAGCGTTTTATTTGTGTGGATTTCAATGGCCGCGACTGTGTATGTCATAAAATCCAAAATATCTCCTTTTAAATATTTTGCAATAATGAAATTATATTGAAAGATTCTCCTTCATTTTTGTAGCCACTTTATTTAAAGTCATGATTTAATTCACGTTTTTATTTAAAATAATAAATCTAGTACAGGAATACCCCGCATAGTTCGGTTAATCGGTTCCACTGATTAGCCGGACTATTTTAAACCGGACTAATCAAAACACTAACTAAATATAAAAGAAGTTAATTGATTCCAAACAATGTTTTTTCTGTTTTTCAGTAAATAAAATGAGGGTAATATATTTAAATGTTTGTACGAGAGTAGTCCCATAAGTACCCGGCCTGACCTAGAGATGGCAGTAGTTGTTTGAAAAATATCACTATATTAGAAAGTACACAATCTATAAAGCATATGTTTCAAGTTTGAGGACGCTACGTTGTTTAGTATTTGTTTGGCAGCCATCAATAGTGAACGTTTTCAGTGAATTTGTGAAAATGGAGAAAATTGGGCATCGTTACGTGATACAATACTTTTATTTGAAAGGCCTCAGCACAACCAATATAAAAGCTGAACTGGATTCTACTCTGGGTGAGTCTGCTCCTTCGTTTACAACAGTGAAATATTAGGTAGCAGAGTTTTAAACGAGGCCCTACGAGCTGCCAAGACGAGCATCGCAGTGGTCGACCAAATGAGGTGACGACTCCAGAAATGGTGAAGAAAATCCACAAAGCGGTACTGGATGATCGTCGACTGAAAGTGCGCGAGCTAGCAGACATAGTAGCCATTCCAAAAAGTGCGGTACATCGCATATTATCTGAAAATTTGGACATGAGAAAGCTGTGTGCAAGATGGGTGTCGCGTTTGCTCACACTCGAGCAAAAACAGTGTCGTGAAGATGTTTCAATTGAGTGTTTAGCGAAGTTTCACAGCAACAAAGCAGAATTTTTGCACCGTTTCATAACCATGGATGAAACATGGGTCCATCACTTCACACCCGAGATAAAAGAACAATCAAAACAATGGACTGAAAAGGGAGAACCGACTCCAAAGAAGGCGAAGACCGTTTCATCTGCAGGCAAGGTCATGGCGTCGGTTTTTTGGGATGCGCGTGGGATAATTTTCATTGACTATCTTGAAAAAGGAAAAACTATCAACGGCGAGTATTATGCGAATTTATTGCAACGTTTGAGCGAATAAATCAAGCAAAAACGGCCGCATTTGGCTAAGAAGAAAGTGTTGTTGTTTCATCAAGATAATGCACCAGCTCACAAATTCGTTATTGCAATGGCCAAAATTAATGAATTAAAGTTTGAATTACTACCTCATGCACCCTATTCGCCAGATTTAGTCCCCTCGGATTATTTTCTGTTCCCAAACTTGAAAAAATGGCTCAATGGTCAAAGATTTCCCAACGATGAAGAAGTGATGTCGGCAGTTAATGGGTATTTTGAGGAGCAAGACAGTTCTTATTATAAAAAGGGTATCGAACTTATTGAACATCGCTGGGAAAAGTGTATAGAGCTGAAAGGAGATTATGTTGAAAAATAAATATATTTTTTTCCAAAATTTTTTGTGTTTTCTTTGTTGGGTCGGGTACTTCTGGGACCACCCTCGTATGTATCACCAAAAGAAAATCAGGGGTTTATACATTCATTTTAAATACATTTTAAATTCATTTTAAAATGGGTTATTAAAATTTAATTATCAAAAAATCGACTTTACTCTAGAGTTACGAATTTAAAACTAATAGAAAAAGAAAAGACCACAAAACTAGAGCTGCGCATGCGTTGCGCATAATGTGCATATACGATTTCGGGTTTTTTTTTATTATTTTCATAATAAAGGGGACAACTTGAAAATTTGCGTATAAAATAATTTTATGTATTAATTTTTTGGATTTTTTTCAAGAAAAACTTTTTAGTAGAATTTTTTCAAATAAAAATTTTTTTTTGGAAATTTCAAACAGGACTATAGTTAAACTGGACTAATCGAGATATTACTGTATATTTAAACTATTAATATTTAATAGTTTATGTATTTCAATCACATTTTCATTAGTAATTATTTTTACAAAAAAAAAAAAAAACATTGAAAAATGTATCAAATCAAAAACCGAACACGAAAATTTGATCTAATTTTAATACACTTATGAAATTCTTGAGATAATCGATTTTAAGTTTACATAAGCATACATTAGCTCGAATTAAAAACCAGTCACGTAATCTAATAAAAAAACTATAAAATCGACAAAACAGAATCTTTTATATAAAAGAATAAAAAGCAGATATTTTAATTTCTTCGCATCTCTGATCAATATGTCTAATTATGTGCACTAGAGATTAATTTCGTATCATCTCGTGAAATGTGAAAGTAGAAGAGAGATTTCAGATAAAACATGTGTTAATCTATATGAATTTATTATTCGTCTTACAGTCTCTCCGTGCGATCCTACACAATCCGTTCATATTATTCCCACGTATTCGATTAATTCTACTTAAGAAACCAGAGACACGTACGACGAAAAAGTGTATAAAACATGTTAGCATTCCGTGAAAATGTTTCTGTTTTTCTTAATAATTCACGTTCATTAATAAACTGAATGTTAGATACAAATTACAATTACAATATTAATTTGATTCGATGTTTTGATTAAGAAAGTAATTATATTCAGTTACGACATACAATTAAAAATCAATTAAATTAAATAAAATAATAAAATCAATAACGAAACGTGAGAGTTGAGTCAACAATGAGAAAAATAATTTTTTTTTTCAATACACAGACGGAACACGTTTTAGTGTGTGTGTATGTATATATATATATATATATATATATATATATATATATATATATATATATGTGTGTGTGTGTGTGTGTGTGTGTGTATACGTATTACATATGATTATTTCTGATGTAAACAAATATATCATTCTAGTCGATACGAGTTTCTTTTTATGTACTGTTTTTATTTCGTTTCTACTTTGAATAAAAGTTAAAAAAATAATATATGAGACGAGACGGATAAACGGTTCGAATGATATATTAGCTAAATAACGAACTGTCATCTGAAGATATATCAATATTATTTGACTTGGAGAGTTTGAAACGTGTGCAAATAAAAATATTTTGTTTAAGTATGGATGTATTTTAAATAAATATCTTATAAGAGATGAATTCGTATCTAGTTTTGTTTCAATGATTTCGTATTTATTTTTCTCGCTGTAAAAAATTAAAACAAGTATCTATTTTTATACAAATGTATTATTTATCGAAACACTAAAAGACTTTATAAAAGTTTTATGTGTTTTTTTTTAATAAAATTAAATAATTTTATAATAAAATTTATAAGACGTACTGAGATATTAATGACATCTGTGAAAAGATAATCAACTTAAGAATAACTACATCAAATGATTAATTGTTATATTTTTCAAAATGGTTAAATACAAAACCATTGGATAGGCTATATAAGTATGAAGTCATCCAAATGTAACGCCTAGATTTGTGTTTTATTAAAAAAAAGAAACTATACACATGTTTCTCTATACATACTCTCTCTCTCTCTCTCTCTTTATATATATATATATATGTTTCTTTTTAATAAAACACAAATCAAGGCGTTACATTTGGATGATTCTATATTTCTAATCAGTATGTGGTTAATTAGTATTTGAATTAATTTAATGCTTTGTTCGTTCAAATATTATACTTGATAATTATTTTTTTAACATTATTTTAATTTTTTTATTAGAAAAGCTTAAAAGATCATGTATACAATATATTTCTTAATAATTTTCATTGGTTAGTACATGATTAATATTGATCATAATTTTACTCGTATATAAAAAAATGTAAAACTTTTTGGATAGAAAACGATTATGAATAAATTTAAAAATTGGAAAATAAAATCAAATATAAGGTTTTCTAATAAAAATGTCTAAATTTTTACAGCTGATGACAGCCATGTTTAATTTTTTTTAAAGCTCATTTTGACATTTCAAATTACTATAGTTTGCCAAATTATCATAGAACGTTTAATACTTCAACAACGCTTAGAAATTGTAAAAAACTTTGATAGACTTATGGAAACAAGAGTTTAATTAGTTTAATTTTTTATGAAATGGACCCATCAATTGGCCACCAAGATCATGTGATCTAACTCCATTGGATTATTTTCTGTGGAGTTATGTGAAATTATTGGTTTACGCTGATAAACCACAAACGACAGAAGTATTAAAAATAAACATTGAATGTATTCATAAAATTGGATCACAATTATGTGAAAGAGTGATTAAAAATTGAACTAAATGAATGTACTATGTCAAGTAAAGTCGTAGTGCTGATATGAGTTAAATTATATTCCATTATTAATGCCATAGAACATGCTTAAAAATAAAAAATTCAAAAAACTAATTAGTTAGATATTTTTTTTTATTTCCATTTAAATTTCTGAAGCGCTTATTGGAAAATCCTATACAATAAAAATTATTATCAATTATTTATAAAATTGTACAAATGAAAACTAGTGTGATACACAATTTTAGCAATGAAATTAAAAGTAAAGTATCTTCGCTGAAGTACTTATTATATAGGGGCATCCAAATGTGACGTCTAGATTTGTGTTTTATTAAAAAGAAACAAAAAAAACTATACACATGTTTCTTATTAATAGAACACAAATGTAGGCGTCATATTTGGATGAACCATTTATTAAATAAACTAATAATTTTAAAGAATTGCAATAGATGTTTTAAAAGTATTAAGTCTTTCCATTAGAGAAAAATGAATAATTATTGAATATATATATATATATATATATATATCAAATCTCTAATCAGATTTTTTAATATTAAAACATTTTTATTTTATTTCCTTTTTTTAAGAAAATTAAATTATTACCTTCTGTAATTTACGTTTTGAATATATTTCATTTTTCATAAATTTAAAGTTTTGAGGTAATTAAATTCTAAGAATTTTGTAAAGAAAATGGATACGAAATTTTTTAATAGGTTTATGTATGTCTGTATCAAAAAAAAAATAAAATCGACAAATATTTATATATATATATATATATATATATATATATATATATATGTGTGTATTTATTTAAAATTGTATTTAATCTTAAAAGTTAGTATAAGGATAAATTAGAGTGATATATGTACATATGTTTAAATCGAGTAAAAAGTATGCAGTAATTTTTTTAATTATTAGTTTTGATAACTAAAATATAAAACAATTATCTCATTTAGCGATAACTACTTTGTGGTTAATTTATTATACTGTATTTCAAATATTTGTTATAAATATGTTTTATGTTCAATTTATGAAAATTAAATGTACTTTTAAAACTAATTCTTTATGATTTTTGTATGGTTGTGTTTATTTTTTTAAATTGCTATTCATTTAATATAGGTGTTATGAAAATATGAATATTTTAATATTATTTCTTAGGAAATTCGTTTAATGATATTTGAAGAAGTAATAAAAATATATACATAATGAAATACAAAATCAAATAGGAGATATTTAAAACCTGTTCTTTGTCGATGCATTAAACTGGTCCCGAAGAAACTCGCGCCAACATCATTATACGTCACTTGAAAACTATGTCTCAGTCATTTACCGAACTCGAACATTCAACTTCTTCCACGAATCACGAACGCCGTTCGTTTCGAACAATTCAAAACGTGTGTCTGTATATTTATAAAAATAACAATAACGTCGCGTTTCTACCTCTCTTTTTATATGTAGATGTGTAAGTAAAAAAGAGATATTTTATTCGTACGGCACGCGCAAAAATAAATATACGAGGAGATTCGCGAACGACGCGGCTGTATCTTGCCGATATCGTAACAGCTCTGGAGTTAAGCGCGGAAATATGATATCGGCGAGCGAGCGTGCGGCGGCGCTTGTTCCGTCGGCACCGGCGCGTTCACGGCGTCGTAATGTACGTCGCGACGCTTGAACCGCGTCCGTTCAACCTAAGAGGTTACCTCACTTTCGGTGCTCGAAACGTACGGATCAACATGTGGAGTGCGCTTTTCGTGGCACGGATGGAGGAAATTGCGTTCGAACGATACGTTTCGATTTATTTATAAAGGGGCACCGACATTCAACCTAACTGAATCTTTGCATTTTTTTTCTATTCGACTGAATTATTCCCTGATGTAACTACTTATTTATATTCGGAATAAATTTGAATATAAAACATACAGTGTCTAAAAATGAAATACGTACACAGCCATAAAAAATCGATTGTTAATGAACTACACACGTACAATCATATTGAACTCTTTTTGTTAATTTTATTCAGTTTTATATGAAAAAAACTAGATTAAAATTCATATGTTCATGAATTTAACAGAACACAAAAATCAGGTTATTCTGATTGTCAATAATAATTTAGAATGAATTAATTCGACGAATTCAATTTCTACAATGGCTAACAAAGTTGAAATAAGTTAATAGACAAATACGATAATAAATTTTTGAATGGAAAATATGTACACATATTAAAAATATACATCATTTTTTAATAAATATCAATGTATAAAATTTATGATAGAATTATTAGGTCATTAATATGAAAAGTTTGATTTTCTTAAATACAAACTTTGATAGTTAATATCTCTGGCATTTCATTTTGACAATTCTTGTTTTTTTATTGTGAAAATACATCCTTACTCTTTCAAACGCAAATTTTGGTTTGTAATTATCTTTCAAATTATCTTTCTTATAGCAATTTTTGTGAAACCATAGATAAGTTAAAATTCATATTATTTTCGAATATGAGTTTAGTCGCGGAACCAATACAGTGCAGACAGCTCAAAATATCAACACTTCGTTGATATTTTGAGCTTATTTTATTTGTTGTCTCAAAGCTTATTTTCTTTCCTGTCACGACATAAAAGTGAACCATCTCAAACACTTCATTTGATGGAGATGTGGCTAATGAACGTACATTACGTCAATGGTTTGAGAAATTTCATTTTGGCGATTTTAATCTTGAAAATAAGTTACGTGGATGACCTGAGACCAAGGTGAACAATGCTGAACTGAAAACTGTAGAGGAAGTAAATAAAATTCAAACTATTCATGAATTATAAGCAAGGTTTAATGTTACTATTCCAATAATATTGGACCTTTTGAAACAAATCGGCAGGGTAAAGAAGCTAGATAAATGGGTTGTATCCATCTAAATTTAACCGATCGTCAGAAGAGAAATCGTCTCGAAGCTTATTTTCTTTGCTGTCACGACATAAAAGTGAACCATTTCAAATGTGTTCTTTTCAACAATTGCAAGTATTTGGCACAATGGCTGGATAAAGATGAAGTACCAAAACACAGTCCAAAACCAAATATTCATGAATTAAAGGGTTTGAAAGATAATAATGTCTTTGAAACAAATTTTTTGGTAAAGGCTGGATAAATGGTATCATCCACTATAACGATCGGGAGAAATCGTCCAAGACGTCGACCTTACAAATGTGTTCTTTTCAAGGCCTTTGGGTCTAGCACTGTGAAGTCGCCCGCAAAGCTGACGTGAACATTGACAAATTAAAGTGACAAATTCATATTTTAATGCATTTTTTGGTTCCACATATTTGTGCGAATCAGCATTTTCCTGCATGAATGCAATAAAAACTAAACATAGATCACAATTATCGGATCTACATTTGGAATCGTGTTTAAGAATTAGTATAAGTTCATACGAGCCAAATTTTGACAAACTTGCCGAAACTATGCAATGCCAATTGTCATCAAAATAAAAAAATTCTATTTTTTATTTTTTTACTTTGTAATTTTTTTTTTGTAAAATTTGCATCTAATTTATTTTAATACAATTCTACAACAATAATTTTCTTTTTTATTCTTTATATTTTCTTGAATTTTTTTTTAAATTCAGGACTAGTTTTAGAAAATAATTAATTTAGGTAATTTAATAGTAGTCATAATGAAATATCTTCATCAGTTCGTGTCTTATAGAAAAAAGTCACCAATTTATAAGTACATTCTAAAAAAACGTAGTCGCCCTCAGGTACACTTTCACCAAAAAAAGTCGCCCCCATCGTCTAAAAGTTTGACCACTCCTGCACTATAGCTTCATAAAACCTGCTCAATCGATCACAGTAGATATCTGCTGCAACCGATTGGACAATAATGAGAGTACGTGTGATTAAGCAGCCGAGATCGGTCAATAGAGACAGACCAATCCTCTTGCAAAACAATGCTTGACCACATGTAACACAAACAACATTTCTCAAACTACAGGAACTAGATTTGGAAACTCTCTATCACTCATTGTATTCACTAGACTTTGCACCAACTGACTACCACTTCTTCTACGCATTGGACCACTTCTTGTAAAGAAAAATATTTAGTTCTCAACAAGCTGTGGAAAACGCCTTTCACGATTTCATCGTCACTCTCTCTCTCTCTCTCTCTCCAGACTTCTTCGCTACTAGCATATACAAGCTATTGTTAACCCTTTGCGATAGAATGTCGTCATACAAGCGGTTTAATATTTTTATTCAATAGATTGAATGTGGCCCAGCGAGAAGTACAGTTGAAAAAGTCCTCGGCCGCAAAGAGTTAATATAGCAAATCTGTGTCGATGGTTTAGGTACATACTTTGATTAATTGTACTGGTTCTTGAGATATAATAAACCAAACTTTTGATTCGAAATCAGACATTTTATATTTAATGACCTAAAACAATATGACTGTTAATTAATAAAACAATTATTATAATTCATAAAATATATTAGATTAGAAACTAACGGAACTTTCTCATTTAAATTGCACACACTTGTAGAATGTCATGTTCTATTTTTTTAAGTTGGTACATCTGTTAATGACATCTGTGTCAAATTTCATGACGCTACACTTATTAGTAAATAATTTACAGTGATTTTTGTTAGACGATGATTATTGTTAACGGCGATTTTTACGATGTCAAAATCAATTGATTAAAAAATTTGCATTAAATTTTGTATTGCGAACCAAATAAACTTCATGCAAAACTTTGAAAATATTAAGAAAAACATACCTCGAGGATTATATATCGCTAACAAAAGTTTTTGAGTGACATAAGGTATTCAAAAAGGAGCGTAAAGCTATTGATGATGAATCACGATTTGGATGCCCAAAGACATCAACTCACGATGAACACATCGCCCAAGTCAAGGCATTGTTTCTCAAAAATCTCAAAAACACAATGCAATGTCATTTTCGCTGATATGTTGGGCATGAAACGCGTTGCTTCTCGCATGGTGCTAAGAACAGTGAATTGTTTGTGAGTTTTTATCAAAAAACTCAATCAATATCGTTCCGCAAACTCCGTATTCACCTGATATGACTCCGTGTGACTTTTTCTATTCCCTAAACTCAAGTTGCTGTTCCGAGGGCATCGTTTTGAATCGATTAAAGTCATAAAAGAAAATTCGCTGCGTGACCTGAACAAAGCGCGTTCATGAGAGCGTTTGAGGACTGAAAGAAATATTGGCATATGTGTATTGCTTCCAATTAGAAGTAATTTTAAGAGGATAAAATAAATAATAATGAATTAATAACTTCTTATGTGTTTTATTTAAAAAGGTCCGTTAGTTTCTAGATTAAAGGTATTCTCATACGTATTTTATGTTTGCATAAATTGACATTGTTTACATCTGTCGCAAGTAGCTTTTTTAAAAAAGATATTTCTTAAAAAAATATTTAAATATAACAAATATATATATATATATATATATATATATATATATATTTATATATATATATATAAGATTGAGGAAAAATAATTAAACAATTCAATTTCTTAACGATTTAAAAAAAAATAATCAAAATTAATAGAAAATCTATTTTGTATTCTTCATTGAGATTAAGGTACATTTTTAGCTAATTACTGAATATATTAGGTTGTATCATATCATGTTGCCGAATTTCAGTCAGTCAAAGGTCGACTGCGAATAAGAAAGGTTCTTTGCAATATGTTATAAGTTCAGCTATTTGGAATTGACAAGAGTACTATGCTCTTCAGTTGTCTCTAAATACAGAGTTAAGGTTATTATTATTTTTTTTATACTCGTTAACAGGATAGTGTCCACAAAAGCTACTTTTTTTATACGAGTTCAAGTTGGGAAACAATGCAGCGGTAACAGGTAGAAATATCAATTAGGCTTATGAAGAAGGGTTGGCTAGCCAGAGAAAAATTCGATTGGCTCAAAAAATTTCGTTCCGGTTATATGAATCTCGACAAAGATCCTCGAAGAAGGCCAAAAACCACTATGAACGAATAATATTTGAGAGTCATGGTGGAAGTTAATACATATACAACAGTTCGAACTTACGCATGTGATTTAAGTGTTAGTGTTATGACTGTTTATCGTCACTTCACTGCAATAGAAAAGGTGAAAAAGCTAGATAAGTGAGTGCCGCACGAATTAACAGATAGTCAGAAACTGAGATGCTTAGAGGTGTGCTCTTTATTGCTGATTTGAAATGTAAAATACCATTTTTAAATCGAATCATTACTTGTGATGAAAAGTAGATTCTTTATGATAACAGAAAAAGATATGAACAATGGATAAATGCAAATGAAGCTTCAGGACAGGCACCCAAACCGTCATTACACTAAAAAAACTTATGGTTACTGTATGGTGAACAAATAAAGGAATAATCCATTATAATTTTTTAAAACCTGGCGAAGCAATTACAATTGATTCATATTATCACAAAATCGATAATATGAATAAAAAATTGAAAACAAAACAGCCAATTATAATTAATAGATACGGGCCAATACTATTGTAAAACAATGCTTGCGACCACACATATCTCGAATCACAATTTCCAAATTAAATTCATTAAATTATGAAATTTTACAGCATCCCCTTATTTACCGGATCTTTCACAGACAGATTATCATATTTTTCGCCACTTGAAATATCATTTAAGTAATAAAAAATTCCGAAACCAAACAGAAAATATTTAAGGATTCAAAGACTTTATAAGCTCTAAAAATGTCGATTTTTATAAAAATTGGATAAACAATCTAATTCCTCATTGGAAAAAGACCATTTTCATTATTGCTGATGGAGCTTATTTTGATTAAATATATTTTGTTTTGTTAAAAATATTGCGTTTTAATTGTCATTTACAAATTCGGCAATTTCATATAATACAACCTAATAACAACTATCAAATGATATGAAATGTTTATTCTTATCACACTGAACATTACTATGTTCAACACTTTTTAGGTCAGCTATAATCGGTATTTTGTTTCTTTTGGCTCTTTAGCATCTGCGGTTTGTTTACATAGATTCTTATCTTTAAATATTCCCGCAATAAAAAATTTGAAGTCATTATGCACACACATAAACACTTATATATATATATATATATATATATATATATATATATATACATAATATATTTATATATATATATATATATTTCTGAATAAAAATTATATAAATAGTTATATGTTCAAAAAAGATATATTTATGTCATTTCTTTTTTGTACTAGTCATACAAGCTAGTATACAAATTCCTAGAACAAAAAAGCTCGTATGCTATTAAAAATCTAATTTATTTCTTAAGGTCGCCGTCCGTTCAATATCGAACGTCCGATTTGAATATCGACCACGAATTTCGTTTGTACTTGAGGTCGTTGTCGTCCGAGCCAACCTCAACGTATGAGCAATCTTCGGTCTGTTTACTCCGACGTGGTCGGATTGAAAATTATCGTCGCGCTGTTTGATGTTGCGAAACTGCGTTAAAAGTTTTCGGTCTTGATGTGGTGTCCTCTTCGATTGCAATGTATCAGAAATAGAACGTTAAGATGGAACGACGTTCGCAAAAAGTTTTTTTTATGCGAAGAAAACGAAGGCGACAGTTTATATTGTACTTGCGGTTTTATTATCGTGTATGAAATATTATAATCTGAATTTGATAAAAAATATGTTTACGTACTTATATATAGTTTTCCAATAAGTGCTTCAGAAGTTTAAGTGGAAATGAAACAAAAAGTATTCAATTATTTATTTATTTATTATTTTTAGGCATATTGTATGGCATTTGTTGTTTTGGAACTGTGATTGAATCACTTTAGACAAATTAATTTTAATCCCAACACCACAATAGTTTAAAGTGTTTAATAATCACTTATTGTTCACTTATTATTTATAATTATACAGTCCATTTCACTTATATAACCACCATGACTTCGTTTAACATAGTTAATCCAATTCGTTTAATCCAATTTTTAGTCACTCTTTCACATAATTGTGGTCCAATTTCATAAATTACACTTTTAATGTTTATTTTTAATACTTTTGTTGTTTGTGGTTTATCAGCATAAACTAATGATTTCAGATAACCCCACAGAAAATTATCCAAAGGAGTTATATCACATGATCTTGGTGGCCAATTGATGGATCCATTTCGTGAAATAATGGATTCATTAAACTTTTGTTTCAATAAGTCTATTATTTCCGTAGATTTATAACACGTAGCACCGTTCTTTTAAAAATACATATCGTGTAAACCATTTTCAATCTTTTTTTTAAAAAAATAAATATTAATCATAATTCGGTAATGCACTCCATTTAATGTAACGTGATTTCCAGCTTCATTTTGAAATTTTCACTAACAGAAGCAATATTAGCCTCACTTCTCGTGTTTTCCAGTCTTACAGATACTGTTGTATCATGTAGAGTAAAATTGTTTTCAAATTTTTCAACAAATCAATAAATGGCACGTTCACTTGGACGATTATGTTAAGTTTCACGAAACGCGCGATAAATTTTACGAACCGAACATTGAATTTTATAATATTTTTTTACAATTTCTAAGTGCTGTTGAAGTTTTAAACGTTCCAGTATAATTTTCCAAATTATACTGAATTGAAATGTCAAAATGAGCTTAAAAAATTCAAACATGGCTGCTATGAGCTGTCAAAGTTTTGACATTTTTATTAGAAAATTCTATATATTAAAATAATGACAAAAGGAGAGTTAGTGGTAAGACGATTATATTTATTAAAAATAATTAGGTTTATTACAGGTATTCTTGAAGATGGTCATTGTATTTTTATTTTAACCTGTTATCTGATTGTACAGTGCATGTTTAATTAACGTTGACAATGAATTCCATCGAAACACAATAATCCAGTCATGTGAAATGAGTTGAACGAAAATTATTACAGTCGTTGAAACTCGTTCGTATATTAGATACGTACAACTACCCTTCAATGACGTCTGTCGAAGACATTCTGTTTGATTATTTGGTTAGCGTGATGTGTTTCACGTACACGCAATGTTTAGCGTGTTAAGGGCATCCATAACGACCACTTGTAGCGCGTTATCGTTTTAGACGTTATACGACATTAGTATTCATTTAATTTTAACAAAACGCTTCGGAATAAAGTAAACGTTATTACAATTGAGTACCTAGAATTTTCGTTTATCAATATTTGATAATATTTCTCATGCTTTCAATGATAAAAATCTATTAGAAAAGATACTTTTCTTATTAATTAATTTCTAAGCTGTCGTACCTTTAGTCCGGAAACTAAAGGGAATTTTAAAATAAAACACATAAGAAGTTATTTATTTAAAAATATTTATTTTTCCGTCTTTAAAGTACTCCCCATTTTAAGTAATACAAATATGCTAAAGCTTCTTGTAGTTCTCGAACGACCCCATGAACGCGCTTTGTGATATAGATTTTTCAGTTCACGCAGCGAATTATCTTTTATAGATTTAATTGATTCAAAACGATGCTCTCAGAGAGCCAAATGGGGTTTTAGGAATAGAAAAGGTCACACGAAATCATATCAGGCGAATATGGAACTTACGGAACGATATTGGTTGAGTTTTTGGGCAAAAATTTTTGAAAATTCAGTATTCTTGGCATCATGCGAGAAGCGATATACGAGGTTGTTTGATAAGTCCGTGTAAATTCCGAAAGTGTAAATTCCGAAACCACTGGTGCATATCGAGGTTATTTTTAATTAGTAGCACCTCTTGGAAGAACACACATCAAGTTTCAGCCATATCGGTCTATTCCTTTGTGTTTGACAATCGTTGGAATCATGGAAATCGAGTGATTGTCAAATAATGGACGAAAAAGAATTTCGCGTGTTGATTAAACACTACTTCATTAAAGGCAAAACGCCTCAGGAGACTAAACAGAAGCTTGATAAACATTATGGTGACTCTGCACCTTCGATTAGTGGGGTTTATAAGTGGTTTCAACATTTTCGGAGTGGCCATATGAGCACAAGAGACGCTGAACGTTCTGGACGCCCTGTTGAGGTCACCACTCCAGAAATCATTGATAAAATCCATACTAAAAATCCATAAAAAAGCCATATGGTGATGGATGACAGAAGAGTGAAAGTGCGTGAGATTACTAGTGCTGTAGGCATCTCGTGTGAACGGGTACATAATATTTTGCACCAACATTTGGACATGAAAAAGCTATCCGCCAGGTGGGTGCCGCGATTGCTCACGATCGACCAAAAACGAGGTCGTGTGAAGTGTTGCAAGAACGGTTTACAGCTGTTTCAGCGAAATCCGCAGGACTTTAAGCGTCGTTTCATCACTGTAGATGAAACATGGATACATCACTACACTCCTGAGACCAAAGAGCAGTCTAAACAATGGGTTATCAAGGAGGAATCTGCTTCGAAAAAGGCGAAGACAATTCCTTCGGCCGGGAAGGTTATGGCGACTGTCTTTTGGGATTCGCAAGGAATAATCTTTATCGACTATTTGGAAAAGGGTAAAACCATTACAGGTGCATATTATCCATTGTTATTGGATCGTTTGAAAACCGAGTTGCAAGAAAAACGTCCCCGATTAGCCCACAAAAAATTTCTCTTTCATCACGACAACGCACCAGCTCACACCTCAGCAGTTGTGGCCGCAAAACTAATGGAAATAGGGTTCCAAATCGTTTCACATCCCCCCTATTCTCCAGACTTGGCTCCATCGGACTATTATTTGTTCCCTAATATGAAGAAATGACTCGCGGGAAAAAGATTTTATTTGAACGAGGAGGTGATTGCAGGAACGAATGACTATTTTACAGACTTGGACAAATCCTATTATTCGGAAGGGATCAACAAACTAGAGCAGCGTTGGATGAAGTGTATAAGCCTAAAAGGAGACTATGTTGAAAAATAAAAACGATTTATTCAAAAAAATGAAGCAGTTTTTATTTTTACACGGACTTATCAAACAATCCTCGTATTTCATGCCCAATTTTAACCAAAATGACATGGCATTGTATTTTTGAGATTTCCAACTTGGTTACGAACTTTTTGACGGACATACAACGATTTTCGGGCACCAATGTCTAAGCTGGGATGACGTGCTCGTCATCCCAGTTAATGTCGATGGGCGTTCAGATCGTGATTTATCATCAAAGACTTTACAGCTCTCTTTGAACGCCTCATGCACTCAGAAATTCTTGTTCCCGATTAACAATCCTCAGAGTATAACTTTTCTCAACATTTCCAACGTTTGCGTGAAGTTTATTTGGTTTGCAACACAAAATTTAATGCAAATTTTTTAATCAACTGATTTCGACATCGTAAAAATCATCGTGAACAACAATCACCGTCTAACAAAAATCACTATAAATTATTTACTAATTAGTGTAGTGTTATGAAATTTGGCACAGATGTCATTGATAGATCTACCAACTTAAAAAATACATGACATTTCACAAACGCGCGCAGTTTAAATAAAAAAGTTTCATTAATTTCTGAACTGAAGGTATATATTTTTAATACGAAGGTTGTTTGATAAGTCCGTGTAAAAATAAAAACTGCTTCATTTTTTTTGAATAAATCGTTTTTATTTTTCAACATAGTCTCCTTTTAGGCTTATACACTTCATCCAACGCTGCTCTAGTTTGTTGATCCCTTCCGAATAATAGGATTTGTCCAAGTCTGTAAAATAGTCATTCGTTCCTGCAATCACCTCCTCGTTCAAATAAAATCTTTTTCCCGCGAGTCATTTCTTCATATTAGGGAACAAATAATAGTCCGATGGAGCCAAGTCTGGAGAATAGGGGGGATGTGAAACGATTTGGAACCCTATTTCCATTAGTTTTGCAGCCACAACTGTTAAGGTTTGAGCTGGTGCGTTGTCGTGATGAAAGAGGACTTTTTTGTGGGCTAATCGGAGACGTTTTTCTTGCAACTCGGTTTTCAAACGATCCAATAACAATGAATAATATGCACCTGTAATGGTTTTACCCTTTTCCAAATAGTCGATAAAGATTATTCCTTGCGAATCCCAAAAGACAGTCGCCATAACCTTCTCGGCCGAAGGAATTGTCTTCGCCTTTTTCGGAGCAGATTCCCCCTTGATAACCCATTGTTTAGACTGCTCTTTGGTTTCAGGAGTGTAGTGATGTATCCATGTTTCATCTACAGTGATGAAACGACGCTTAAAGTCCTGCGGATTTCGCTGAAACAGCTGCAAACCGTTCTTGCAACACTTCACACGACCTCGTTTTTGGTCGATCGTGACCAATCGCGGCACCCACCTGGCGGATAGCTTTTTCATGTCCAAATGTTGGTGCAAAATATTATGTACCCGTTCACACGAGATGCCTACAGCACTAGTAATCTCACGCACTTTCACTCTTCTGTCATCCATCACCATATGGATTTTTTATGGATTTTTAGTATGGATTTTATCAATGATTTCTGGAGTGGTGACCTCAACAGGGCGTCCAGAACGTTCAGCGTCTCTTGTGCTCATATGGCCACTCCGAAAATGTTGAAACCACTTATAAACCGCACTAATCGAAGGTGCAGAGTCACCATAATGTTTATCAAGCTTCTGTTTAGTCTCCTGAGGCGTTTTGCCTTTAATGAAGTAGTGTTTAATCAACACGCGAAATTCTTTTTCGTCCATTATTTGACAATCACTCGATTTCCTTGATTCCAACGATTGTCAAACACAAAGGAATAGACCGATATGGCTGAAACTTGATGTGTGTTCTTCCAAGAGGTGCTACTAATTAAAAATAACCTCGATATGCACCAGTGGTGCCATCTTTCGGAATTTACACGGACTTATCAAACGATCCTCGTATATTTAAAAGAATACGAATTACTAATTAGTTTACTCATAGAAGTGTATTTTAAAATTAATCAACGCCCAAACTAGGTTAAGTAAAGTGTTTCAGTTCAAATTCCGAATTTATTCAAACCTTCAATAAAATTCATCAATATTATTAAAAAAAATCAATATTATTTTCAATTTGATCACATATCGTGTCAAAGTACTCCCATTCGATTAATTACTGATAATTCGTGTAAATTACTAAATAAATTATCATATGGTAAATATGAAAACGTTGCCTAATCTCTTTTTCGTCGACATCGTATAAAATTTACTTACTAAATTGATATAATACGAAAATTACTTAATAAATTAATTAATGTGATGCTCGAAAACGTCGCCTCCGCGTTTGTTGTATCACGAAGATGGTATGGAACACGTCTACTGAAATTAAATGTTCGTTTTTTTAACCAACGTGTATCGATTTCAAACTACTGTTTTATAGAATTTTCGAACGGCGTGGTCGTTTCTGGATTGAAGTGGAAATAACAGTTTTATTATTTTGTCAATGTTGAGTTATGAGTTCTATACATACTTTTTAGATTATTGTATTTTTACAAATAAATAATTGCTTAAGGGGGTATTGTCATTTATCGGATTCAAAAACCGTTTTTTTAAATTTATAACTATTATTATTCCTCCGACCCTAAAAAATGCGCATGTGAAAGAATTTTCCAGAAATTTGAAATAAAAATGCAAGAATAGCCGATTACATATTTGTAACTTTATTCAATAGTTATGATAGAAAAAACTTAATAAAAAAATTTAAATGCAATTTTCTCCAAACCATTTTTTTCACTGGTTGACAAGATTTCTTTGGAACTAGTGAATCTAATTTCATGAATCATAGCTGATTTTATTCTTAATCAATGTCGCTATCGTGTGAACTAGAATAATTAAAATCGGATATAAACTTCGAATTTTTCTAATTCAAATTCACAAATTTTTGCCGAAAATGATTTTTTTTTTAAATTTTGCGTCATTTTTTATTTATCTATATATTTTAATAATCCTAGTTCACGAGATAGTTGCGAGTTTCTTGAGTGAAATACATTTTGATTGTTTCATTTTGGAGCATCAGAAGTGGAGATATTTTGACAACTGTATGGTAAGGAAATTTCGTCAGAGGTTTGTAAAAGTGTGTGAAACTCACGATTTTTTTGGTGATTTTTACTTGAAATTTTTACTGTGTATACTGCGCATACAAATAAAAATTTAATTTAATTTGTAAAGTCGTCCGACTATTTTGAGTACATAAAATATACAAAAAACACTTAAAGGCTGAAATAAAAGACTACCCTGTTAAGAAATATTCGAAATTCATTTCATATTTTTTTAATGAAAATAGTGATTAGTTTATTGTTTTTTTTTTAAAAAAAATCACAAAATTAACGCATCCAGATATTCAATTCATCTAGAACAGACCTCATCAACCGTTAAAAAATTTCAAACACTGTGACAAATAATAAACAAGTCAATTTAGGTTATCGAAAAAGACACAAATCTATGAAAAAGAACCATGTGTAAAAATAAGGATATGTGTACTCATATACACATGCCAGGAGTGAAACTTCTTTTTAATAAAATAATAAAAAGGTACACGGACAAGCGTATGCCTAAAACTCGTAGATGAACAAATTCTTCAGAATAAAGAAAGTAGCAAAATGAAGAAATGTAGTAGGAAGAGAAGCGGTAAATATTCGGGATAAAAATGTAAGTAGAAAATGATCAATGTTTAAATAAATTAAATTTGTACAATTATTTCATATTAACACATCGTATGCGGACAACGCGTCTCGATGATGATCTTTCGCACTGTAGTAATAGTATGTCGTCGAGACGTTGTCCGCATACAATGTGTTAAGTAAGATTGATATTTATTTTCAAATTAAAACTTTTATAAAATTATGAATTATGAAAATTTATTCGTTTTCGTTTCGAATTTCTTCGATTTCCATTGCTTTCTCCGGTAGTGACTGAGTAGGTATAAACGATACAATTGGTTTTTGATAAGAAAAATTTTTGCGCAATAGACATTACAATCTTAAAGCCTGTAAAAAACATTTTTTTTAATTACTATTATATTACTATTGTATAATATATAATATACAATTAAATCAATGTTTTAAAAATTAAACAATTAAAGGAAATACTCACAAATAATATATAACTGCAATAAATAGCATCTATTTAGATACTATTTATAGATAATTGATAATTTTATAACACCACATAAAATTCAATAAATCTTCATAATGACACCTGAGAACAAAGAATTCATAATAATTTAAATATAACATTTTTTTATAAAAGTGTAGAATAATTTGATCATAATTATAAATAAAATTATTGTGAGAAATTGTTACAAATAAAACAGATAACCTCAAAACTGTTATAGGTTTCGATAATTTTTAAATACCATATGTTTTCAATAGTATTTCTTTTATTTGATAAATAGATTAAATGTATATACATAATGTTATAAAATACTATATCTATGTGTTGGTATACATGTACATAACCTCAATTTCACGTTGATTTGATAAATTTTGTGAATACCATGTGGATGTATTGTTATCTTATTAAGCTTATTTTTAAATACCATATGTTTTCAATAGTATTTCTTTTATTTGATAAATAGATTAAATGTATATACATAATGTTATAAAATACTATATCTATGTGTTGGTATACATGTACATAACCTCAATTTCACGTTGATTTGATAAATTTTTAAATACCATGTGGATGTATTGTTATCTTATTAAGCTTATTATTATAATATGAGATTATATAAATTAATATACTTACCAAAAATATCAATGTTGTTACATTAAATAACACTCTTATTTAAACACAATTCACAGATTGGTTGTCAAGTGATCTTACTTAGCGTCGCTGTTCTAATTAACCCGACCCGCATGCGGCTTTATTACGTCTCTTTCTATCGTCTATGTAAATGCATTCCTATGCAAATTCAAATAAAGCGCTGATAAAATGATGCATTCAAGTTTCCGCTAATAACTGCTTCCGCGTCAAGTAAATTTTTTACCTTAATGCCGCTAAAGAAGTTTCACTTCAAAAACAATAAATAACACAAAACACTTCATACTTGTGAACCATATGACGAAACGAAAAGAAAGATCAACCCCCAGTTGTAGATGGATTGAATAAGGATACAAAACAAAAATTAGGTATATATACATATATCGTATATATACATATATCGTATATATATATATATATATATATAGAGAGAGAGAGAGAGAGAGAGAGAAAGCCAAACAACTAGTCTCATAAGTGGGTTTTGAAAGTTTTCCCACAAAATAAGACAAAACCAAAAGAAACTAGCCCTAACAAAAATTGTCATCCTCTTACATAGCATAGTATAATTAATTATAAGCTACTTAATCTACATATCATTGTACAAAAAAATTGTATTATAATACTCATATCAATAAATGTCACTATTTAATAGTCTATATTTTAATAGAAAGGCTCTGACGATGTTGGGATCGCCATCGAAATGCATCAGCCGATATATTTATAAATAATAAGTGAACAATAAATGATTATTGAGCACTTAAACCATTGTGGTGTTGAGGTTAAAATTCATTTGTGTTAATAGTGATTGGTTATTAGAATAGTAGATTAAATATTGATTAAGAGAAATATCTGTTGCTCCAAATGATTTCTTTATTTTTCACCTCTATTTTTTATATAACACATTTTTTTAATAAAATATATCACGTTGAGTGTAACATAAACTGTAATTATTTTCGTATAGAAATGAGCAGGTAGACATAAAACAGAATTTAGCTTTTATAGTAAAACCGTAAAACCTTTCGAGTATGAACAAAGAAATAAATATTTACAATGAAAGGTAAAAACACGAAAGTTTTAATATCATGGTCGAAAATATGTACTTAATTGTAATACAGATACATTCACTAGGTAATAAATTTATATTTTAAAAAAATACTTCAAAGATACCATACTTGATATTTACGAGTCCCGCGGGATAGTACGTGATCCTGTATGATACAGCAGGAATATATCTGTTTCAAGAATACAACAGATAATCCGAACACACGTCTCATGAGTATAAGATATCACGATTACGACCCTTATTTAGGTTAATTTGTCAACAAGGACAGAAGATGCGAATCTATCGGTTTTAAACACTAACAGCTGTTAAAATTTTGTAATAGAAACATTCAGGATGTTCTTGTTGCTCCTTTCAGATTCTGTGTACAAAATAATAACAGTTGTTTTAAACAATTAGTCTGTTCCTTTGAAATAATTTATTATATTTTCTTATTAATTAACATATTATTTATATTTAAAACTAAAAACCGTACATTTATTAATGATAATAATTTAATTAACCGCACAATTAAAACAAATTAATTACAATCTTCTGAAAGGATATTAGAGTGAAAAAATCAATTTCCTGTATTCGCACTTTGTGATAAGAATTTCAAGGACTATGTCGACAGAAACGTACACACACGCACGTACACACACACGCACATGACTTAATTCAGTTAGTGTCGTGGCATTGAATGCTTCGTTCGACTTTTCCGACAGGAATTGCTTTTCAGTCGCGTCCGTCAAGAAAATCCGACGAACAAATAATAAAAAGGCACAACGGCCGCAAACATCTACGACGTCGTCGGCCGGTAATTGTTCTTGAACTTACGTACGACCTATAAGTTCGTTTTCCACTAATGGTTTTATTATGTACTGTTTATAGAAATCTAATAAAATCACCGGAGTGAATATCGTTAAATCGTATTGGAAAATAAATGTATGTTTCCTATGTATGTGTGTGTGTGTTTGTGTGACAGGAGTTGAGAAATTTATGGTAATTGTTGTCGGAACTTGTTACAGTTTTCATTGAGATGAAAAAGGTTCGGTTCGTTTAATATAATGAAAATACGAGCATGAAAATGGTAATAAAGACGTGTTGTTTACATGCACAAGAAAATAAGCAAAAGTATTATTTATTTAAATTTAAAACTTTAAGTACTGAATAAAGAAATTTAGGATGTATGTTTGAAAAGAACAATTGTAAAAAAAATAATAACATTATTAGATGTATATCTTTAGTATTATTTTTTTAAAAAAATACATTCAAAAACTTTAGATAGAAAACAACTAGTTCAGGAATATTTTATTTCAGAAAAACAACTTCGAATTGAAAAAAATGATGATTTATTGACAAATTATAAAGAAAAAGTGGCATAGTCAGAGATTAAATCGTGAGTCGAGTTATGAACGAAATTGATGACCTACTGTCCACGGGGACAGAATACCAGAAAATAAAATCCTAAAACATATGCTGGAAGAAAGTACAATAACACGAAGAAACACATGATAGGATAGAATTAAAAACTTTGGGAGTAGAAATAGGAATATAATGGTAGATATAAAGAAAATAATTATGAACAAGAATAAATTTCAAAAGTAGTTAGAGGCTTACTTGATATTCAAAAGGTGATAAAGGAAAAGGAAAAAATACGAAGGGGACAAAGTCTCTGAAAGTCTCTTAAAATATATTCTACTGATTCAGTTGAGTTGTAGAAGGAAGAAGAATATACATCTGGGTCTGTTTTTATGCGGTAAATACGTTCCGCAGAAAACCTCATTAAAAAAAATCACACAAAAGAAGACTTAACTTATATTAAAAAATTAGGGATACGTTCTGTAATTTTCAAAAACTGCATAAAGCCAAAGCAACAAAGTGAAATTACTCTAAAATTCGCATAAAAAAAATCAGAAAATAGAGAATGCCTAAAAAAATATCAAATATCCGAAAAAAACTGATACAAAACAAAGCTTTTTTACTTTATTTTTTTATTAACTATTTAATTTTATTTAAAGCAATATGTACATATGTGTAATTTATTTTACATTTTTTCAAACATATTTGAAAATATGCTATTTGAAAATATGTGGGTTCATTTGTGAACTGGTGTGAAATCAGATTCGTCACTATAGGAAACACAAACAACAGAATTAGCGCCGACTTCTGTCTCGTTCTGTGTTAATGGTTTTCTGGCGACAATGTAAGAATCGGTTATTAAACTTTGAGACGATGATTTTACTAATTATTTATGAAACTCGCGATATTCAAACATACAATTATTTAACTCTCGTTGGAATTTAAAAGCTCGTTCAGAATTCGTGTCATTAACAAGAAAATGATTTTTTAATTGATTACAAAGTTGAAGACCTTCTCGAATCATTTTTGCAGTGAAGAGAATAGGTTCTACTTCTATTTCATTATCTTTTTCTAAATCTTGTACGGTATCTAAAACTTACTGCAATAATATCATTGTCACTTAAGACATTATCCTGAAGCAACTCGTCGATATCATTCTAGCTAAAGAAATCGAAATCTTCTTCACCAATATCATGTCCCAAATTAATGATTTCATCTGATAATGCCAATATTTGAATAGCTGCACTGTTTTTAAAATATGTAGGCTAAGCCTTGCTTTAAACCCACTGTTTTTTTTCTAATACTTTGCGATATAAGTTCAACTAGGCATTTTTTTACAAAACAGTCCTATTTCATCAGCAATCGATACTTGGTGTGAACAATATCCACTAATAGTTTTGGCTAACTCTTCTGGAAAAAAATTTGGTAACTTCTTCATCTGCCGATGCAATCGCGCCCGTAATCTTCACGTTATGCAGTGCATTCCTTTTTTAAAAACCCGGTTAACCATCCTTTGCTAGCCGAAAAGTTCTTATCAGTTCGAGAAGCGGAAGTAAATGGCTCTGATTCCTTCATTTGTTCATAAAACTGAAGAGTTTTTCGTTGAATTAAATTACCGCTTAAAGAAATTCTTAAAAAAATTCATATAAAAAGATATTAAAAAGAAATATGAATCGTATAACTTCAAAACCGTATTAAAATAATTCGCACAAAAACAGACCCAGCTTTATTTAAAGACCGAATATTTTATTTGTCAAAGTTGTTATTTAATGATATAAATATTCAATGATATTAATATCTTATTAAAAAAAATGTGACTGTAATTGGTTTATTACTAATTAAGTTACTTTTTAACAAATGTAAATTTAAAACCAGTGTCCAGATTTGAGATTAGGTAATAATTTATTAATAAAATACAGTTTCTAAAAGAAAAATTCATGTGTATTGATATTAATGGAAAGTAGAAACAAGGAAATTATGAATAGAATACAATGTTAGCCAAACGATTTCCTCTACCACGTTGATAGACGTCTACTCTTTTGTCGAAATTTTAAAGCACGGTTTGTAATAAATGAGGGTGTTATCAGATTTCATCCTTTAGTTCTTGAATCATTGCTGGTTTATTGGCATAAACCTTATATTTCAAATAACTCTATAACAAAATGTCTAACGGTGTTAAATCACAAGATCTATGCGGCCAATTAACATCACCATTACGAGAAATTAAACGTCCATTGAATTTGGTTATGAGTAAATCGATTGCCGCACAAGTTGTATGGCTCGTGGCACCATCCTGTTGAAACCACATATCACTGATATCAATATCTTCAAATTCCGGCCACAAAAAATATTATCATATTTTCGTAATGCACCGAATTAACTGGAACAACTTGCTCATTTTTAAAGAAATATAGATCAATGATGTATCCAGCCTATAAACCACACCAAAGAGTGACTTTTTAAGGATGTAATTGTTGCTTAACAATGGCTTTTGGATTTTCACTTTCATTCTCCTTCATATGCAACAATTTTGTTTGTTTACATAACTATTTAATTGATAATACGTTTCGTCACTGAAGATGATTTTATTAAAAAATTCAGCATTTTTTGCTTTTTTTCTTAATGCCAATTGACAACCATACTAATGGCTTCAATTCTTGTGTTAGCTGGACTTTATATGTATGAAGATGCAAATCTTTTCGTAAAATATTATGCAGAATGCTTCTTGTGATATTTAATTGCTATGAACGTCGACGAATCGATGTTTGAGAGCCTTCTTCAACACTTTCACGTACAACAGCGATATTTTCAACTGAACGACCACTACGAGCATATGTTTTTAGTTTGTAGTCTCGAACAGTACCAAATTGTTCAAATTTCACAATTTGGTTACGAACAGCAGGCTCCGAAGGCACTTGATTACAAGGAAAAAATTTTACTCATTGACGTTGTAAAGTTTTCACCATTTTTATAGTAAATTTTCACTATTGAAATGCGTTAATCAAGCATATAGCTTACATTACTAAAATGTTCTAAGTTTTTAATACAAAAATGTTAAATAATGGCAGTTTAATATTTCACATTTCATCAAATAATAGCTAACTTACTTCCTAATCTCAAATTTGGACAGCGTATATACACATGCTCGAAAATTTCTGTGTACACTTATCAATATGAATATATTTCTTAATAAAAGAAATTTATTAATGCACATTTAAAAACAAATATATTTTTTAATAATTCTAGAAAGTACTAATTCTTTGTAGATGGCAATTCAAAACATTTTAAATTTATAACAAATAAAATAAAAAATTAAACACACAAAAATTCATACAAATTGAGCAGAAAATATCTTCGTACACATTTTATTAAACGGTAAATCATCGATTATTTTTGCAATATTTGCACTTATTGTTGTTTTAAAATTATGACAGTTTTATGTCCCAGTTCGTATGTTGCAATTGAAACACTAAAATATTATTTTTAGTAATTAAGAGTAAAGTTTTTGCAAAAAGTAAATAAGATGGAATTCAAAAAAAGGAAATTTCTGTTAGTGAGTGTAAAATTATTTTAAAGTTAGAAAAAGAAGGAACAAGTTTTCGTGAAATAGGAAAGGGTGTTGGAAGACAACATTCTTTCATTCAAAGGGCAGTAATCAATTTTAAATCCACATTTGAAACCGATTTCTGGATAGCCTTCGAAGTTAACATTTAGATAAAGGCGTAAGATTGTGACTTCAGTGAAAGAAAATCACCGAATAACTGGACCCCAAATTGCAAAATATATTAAAGTACTATTTAAAAAACAAATCTGTGCTGATATTGTGCGAAAATAATAAAAAAGGATGAGTAACATGAACATGTTGCGCGTAAGAAATCATTTATTTCATGTATCAATAGATAAAAACAGATTGCATATGCAAATGAACACATTAATTAACTAATACAGTTTTGGGAAAACATGATTTTCTCAGTCGATAGTAAATATTGCATTTTTGGAATAGAAAGACTCAAAAAATTGTATGTACATCATTGAATAAAAAAAATCTTGTTCCTACTGTAAAACTCGATGGTGATAGAGTAATGGTATAGGGATGTATAACAAGTAAGTGCATGGGAAAAATGGAGTTTTTAGAACCCACGATAGATAAAAATGGTTACTTAAATATTTTAAAACGAAATATAAAGCAAAGTGCTGAAAAATGAAGTCTAGGTCCCGATTATAATTTTTTGCATGACAATGATCCGAAGCACACGACAGAAGTTGTTAAGCTATAGATATTATATAACGTTCCAAAACAGTTGCATACACCTCTCCAATTTCTAGAACTAAACCCTATAGAACATATGTGGCATTTTCTCGAACATAAATTCGCCAATATGGCATAATTGCAAAGGAAATGTTGAAGAAAGTTATAAAAAAAGAGTGGAATAAGATTAGTGCTAAGGAAACTACAAAAATTAGGCCATTCCATGTAAAAACGATTATAGGAGGTTCTTACAAGAAGAGGCTATCCAACCAGTTACTAATTCACTTGAAAAGCTTATTTTACTTTATATTATTTTTGGTTTTCATTTGCTGTACGCAGATATTTTCTGCTCAATTTGTAGGAACTGTTGTGCTTTTTATTTTTTAGTTTATTTGTTCTAAATTTAAAATATTTTGAATTGTCATGTATAAATAATTAGTAGTTTATAGAATTAATAAAAAAATATATTTGTTTTCAAATTTACATTAGTAAGTTTCTTTTATTGAGAAATATATCCGTATTGATTAGTGTATGCAGACATTTTCGAGCATGTGTGTATATATATATATATATGTTTAAAACTTAAATACGTGCCTGGAATAGAAAATAAAGAATTATTTAATTCCAGTAATAAAATTACATTTTTTATATATAATTCATGTGATAAGTGATTATTTTAATTATAACTACTTTTTGAAAAATCATAGTATATTTAAATATGATTAATTGAATGGGTGAAATCAATTCATAATCAACACTATTATTATTATAGTAATTACTGCCACTTAAACAAACATATGTTTGTATATATAGTATGAGAATTACTTAAGGGGTTATACGCACTTGCGAGGTGCAAAAACGACGTTTTTTTAGGAATTTTTTTTAGAAACAGTATTTATTTTACAATTATAAATTATGGTTATTTGAATAGATCCTACTTTCAAGAATAAAATAACATGTCGATCATAAAAAAATATTGAAGTACATCGCTCCTGCAGACGATGTCCCGAACGACCTCCAAAAAAAGGCGCTTGGCGGTGATCTCCATATCGGCGGTTTGGATTATCCGAAATCAAAAAATATGGTCAATTCTTTTAAAGGATAGATTAATGCAGGTATTGAACGAAGGAATAATAAAAATTTTCATTTTTGACAAAATGGCGTCTACTTGAAAAAAATTTTTCGTTTTTTATTAAAATTTTCGCTCCAAATTGTTTAAAAAAAATAGTAATAATTTTTGTAAACCTTATTCCTTCGTTCAATACCTGAGGAATATATTTGAGAAGATTGTGTGAAAATTTGAGACCGATCGGTTCAGCCATTTCTGAGATATCGAGATCACCGACTATGAAAACACCGTTTTGAGATAAACGCGTTTGAAGTTTCGGAAGTAGTTTACACATAGTTAAAATTTTTTTACAAATTCAGGTGTATGTCCAAAAATATTTATCGGATTTACTTCAAATTTTCAGAGAATATACTCAAATATATGTGCATTCCGAAAATGCAAAAAAAATCGATTTTTTGAAATTTCTAATTGCGTATAACCCCTTAAGATACTTATTTTAAAGATTTTTAGTTTAATAAATATTTTCGAGAGGAATGATCGAAACAAAGACTCGTTAGACTAAATTAATAGTTTATACAATTCATGTTGTTATCAATGTAAAATTGCTTATAAAACTAACTGTGCATCCGGTTATCCAACAACACAATGTTTCACTCAACAGTTTATTTTGTATTTACGCAGTGAAGTTTGCACGTGTCCTACTATCGTTCAAACGATAAATATTTGCATTCAGCTAGATAATTCGTTTTATTTTATTGTATTATTAATTCGTGTTTATTAATATTTTTGTAGTTAACTGAATTAGAAAAATATCCAATTCTGTTAAACATTTTTTTAATAATCTGTTATAGCGAAGTAGATTACTTTTAATAACATCTTTAGATTATAACAGGTAATATTGTGATAATTGAAAAAATATTATTCGTTTTAATATTATTTTAATCCCTACTTTTTCAGTGAAGGCGTTTGTTTAGATTGAAAAAGAGAATTGATAAACAAGAAATTACAATTTTTTGGAACGATGGCTACCGAATTTGCTGTACTAATAAACAGGTATGTTTGTATTTTGATTTTTATTATTATTATTGAAATAGAAGTAAAATATGAATTAATTCTATCTTTCTACACGTACGGTTATATATTCACATGAAATTTAAAATAAAATGATATTTATTCAAAATAATATAAGTACTTCTAGAGAAATGATTACAGGGTATAAATTCAAACAATTTTATAATTCAGTAATACGACTTTTAAGAATATCTGCAATATTTGATAGAAAGTTTTTTATATTATTTTTTAAATGATGAACAATATGTTTTTACAAGATTAAATATTATCTTTACTATAATTCCATTACTGTAACAATATATTATTTTTTTGTGAACACAGTTTGATCAAATTGCTTGTTTGATATATTAGACAGTATTTTTTATCGTTGGTTCTTAGTACCTAATTAATATTTTTTTTAAAAAAATGTACATGGAATTTTGTCACTAAAAAATACAGGTGTTTTATCAATATATATTTATATATATATATATATATATATATATATATATATATATATATATATATATATATATATATATATATACGAGGGTAGTCCCATAAGTACCCTGCCTGACCTAGAGATGGCGGTAGTTGTTTGAAAAATATCACTGTATTAGAAAGTACACAATCTATAAAGCATATGTTTCAAGTTTGAGGACGCCACGTTGTTTAGTATTTGTTTGGCAGCCATCAATAGTGAACGTTTTCAGTGAATTTGTGAAAATGGAGAAAATTGGCCATCGTTACGTGATACAATACTTTTATTTGAAAGGCCTCAGCCCAACCAATATAAAAGCTGAACTGGATTCTACTCTGGGTGAGTCTGCTCCTTCGTTTACAACAGTGAAATATCGGGTAGCAGAGTTTAAACGAGGCCGTACGAGCTGCCAAGACGAGCATCGCAGTGGTCGACCAAATGAGGTGACGACTCCAGAAATGGTGAAAAAAATCCACAAAGCTGTACTGGATGATCGACGACTAAAAGTGGGTGAGCTAGCAGACATAGTGGTATTTCAAAAAGTGCGGTACATCGCATATTATCTGAAAATTTGGACATGAGAAAGCTGTGTGCAAGATGGGTGCCGCGTTTGCTCACACTCTAGCAAACACAGTGTAGTGAAGATGTTTCAATCGAGTGTTTAGCAAAGTTTCACAGCAACAAAGCAGAATTTTTGCGCCGTTTCATAACCATGGATGAAACATGGGTCCATCACTTCACACCAGAGACAAAAGAACAATCAAAACAATGGACTGAAAAGGGAGAACCGGCTCCAAAGAAAATGAAGACCGTTTCATCTACAGGCAAGGTCATGGCGTCGGTTTTTTGGGATGCGCGTGGGATAATTTTCATTGACTATCTTGAAAAAGGAAAAACTATCAACGGCGAGTATTATGCAACTTATTGCAATGTTTGAGCGAAGAAATCAAGCAAAAACGGCCGCATTTGGCTAAAAAGAAAGTGTTGTTTCATCAAGACAATGCACCAACTCACAAATCCGTTATTGCAATGGCAAAATTAATGAATTAAAGTTTGAATTGCTACCTCATGCACCCTATTCGCCAGATTTAGCCCCCTCGGATTATTTTCTGTTCCCATACTTGAAAAAATGGCTCAGTGGTCAAAGATTTCCCAACGATGAAGAAGTGATGTCGGCAGTTAATGGGTATTTTGAGGAACAAGACAGTTCTTATTATAAAAAGGGTATCGAACTTATTGAACCACGCTTGGAAAAGTGTATAGAGCTGAAAGGAGATTATGTCGAAAAATAAATATATTTTTTCCAAAATTTTTGTGTTTTCTTTGTTGGGTCGGGTACTTCTGGGACCACTCTCGTACATGTATACCAGTACATTTGTTCGTTTAATTATTTATAACGCAATAGATTTTTATTTATACACCCACTAATATTGCTTTTAGAGGTAAGATTATGTGAGGTATTATAATAGAAAAAAATAATGTTATCCTGTGATTTATAAATAACATTGATAATTTTATTTATGTAGATAGACGTTATAATGTTCTATTTAATTTTGCCAATAGTTTTGTTCAACACAATCTCTCTCTCTCTCTTTATATATATATATATATATATATATATATACACACATACACATACATATACGTATATATGTTTATGTACATCTGTATGAAATCCTCAACATTTCTTTAACTATTGAATACAATCTGCTTGTTGTTCGTATTTTCTATTCGAATGAAAGTAAATGAAAATATAACAAAGATTTTACTGTCGAACTCATAACACCGAGACTCTGTTATTTCTACATCGAAATGTCAGTATATGTTTTGATATTAATTTATCAACAATAAACACGTATTTTTTCATAGAAACGAAATGAAAAATATAATAACATCTGTTTTCTTCGAATTCGTATTTTAATAATATTGTTAAGTTTTCAAGAATATCATTTTCTGTTATCTGTGTCGATCGGATAAAATTATTACGCAATTTTCAGTCCTATATTAAGAATATTTGTTTTTAAAATGTAAAAGTAATATAAATAAATATATATACGTACATATAATATAGATATGTGACTGAAATATTGTAAAAATTCAAATCTGTACATTGATTCGTTTTCTTGCAATTTTTTAAAAACAGAAAAATAACAAGAATCAACACTACACAATATTAAAAAAATGTTCTATAATCTTAGATTTCATAACGTAATGCTCTGATGATGATTAAATTGGTTTAAAAATACATATTAGCTTATAAACAAAGAAAATGAACAATAAATAATAATTGAAAACATTTTAAGTACCTTATAGTGTTGAGGTGATAGTTCATTGGTTTGTGTACGTTCTCACTTTTAATCCTATTGTTGCATATTTTCTCTATTGTCCATGATTGAGTTACTGATTTTATATTTTTCTACAAATTATTATATTCGCAAAATTTGTTGTTAAATAAAATGTCAATCTACTTGATAATATATTTGTAATTGACATTTCAATACAATATTTTTTTATTGAACAAAATATATTTTTGGTCAACAGATAAAGATTTCTCTGAAAAAAACGAAGTGTTAATAAAATAGCTTAAAATTAATTTATATATTTTTAATAAAATTATTTCATGAGAAACATTTAAAAAATATAATAAATACAGAAAATATTATGAAGAGGTTAATGGGTTAACCGTTATGTTACTACCTGAAATTTTCCACATTGATTACTACCCGGGTATTCGTGTACCCCATTACAAAATATCATTATTACGGCCCTAAATTCGTATATCTGGCGGCGTCTATTATATAAATATAATGGATTTCTGATCCGGAAAACTTCTATCCTCTCACTGGTCAAATTTATACTAGACAATCAGTATTGGGTAGAGAAAAAAATTTAGGAGAGTGAGTTGTAGGAGTTGATGGCTCCGTTCAAAGGATCAGGTCGAAATATTACCATAGATATTTTTTTACAATTCTCCCGTTAGCATGACATTTACTATCATGAAAGTTGACAGTCGTTGAGACATTGAAACGTAATAAAAAATATATTTCTACAGAAATGACAAAAACTCGAAGAATAAATTCTTCATTATTTGGCTATGACGACAACGTGACAATATGTTCATTTGTGCCAAAAAAAAATAAAACTATCATAGTTTTGCCATCGATGCATCACGACAACGCAATGATTGGACTCAAAAATAAACCTGACATAATCCATTTTTATAACAAAACAAAATCTGGTGTAGATATTATGGACAAATTAGTAGGACGCTATAAAATGAGAAGGTGTACAAACAGGTGGCCACTTGTATTGTTCTTTAATATCGTTGATATTGCAGCTCTTGTAGCATATATTATTTATTTCAAAAATAACTGTATGCTCAAGAAAAAGATAAATCAGCGCCGAGTATTTTTGAGACAATTAGGAGAAGAGCTTTGTCTTCCAATCATTCAAGACCGTTCCCTCAATGTACAAATTACAAGAAACATGTCTACAAAATTAGTGATCGAGAGCATGCTAATGAAGTCAATCTCTTGCATATAAACTGCATCTACTTCTGCGTCGATTGGCTTCTACATCTACTACTACTCCAGCTCAACGTGATATACGTGGTCATCAAATTGTCGTTGGTTCTTGCAGCATTTGTCATGTAGCACCATATAAATGGAGAAGAAAGACTCACAAATCATGTGTACAATGCCAGAAACCTATTTATGATGAACATTCTTGACGTATTCAGTTTATAAAAATTGTCAATCACCTTCCGAAAAATGATATTTTTCGCCTTATTTTTTTTTGAACATATAATAAATCCTTATAATTAAAACGTAGTATTTACTTTTTTTTATTTATTTAATTTATTCCTGCCTTTTACAAAATACCTATGGGTACACGTGTACCCGGGTAGTAATTAGGGGGGTATATCAGTTAAATGTCATTTGAATTAATATTTTTTAAATAAAAAAATATATAAATATCTAAATCTTCTCGAAATTTCCCAAATAATGGGGATCTGAATGGGCAAAATGATCCTTCGCATAGAAATTTATTGGCTTCAACGAAAAAGCGAAAATGGGTACATGTGTACCCGAGTAGTAACATAACGGTTAATGATATGACTTAGTTTTTTAATAATTGTCTGAGAATTTGTATTTTTTATTATTATTTATTCTTTCTCATCTAATTATATCTTTAGTAAAGAAATAAAATTACAATTTCATATTTTATTTTTTTAGTCGTATTTTTGTATAGCTAAATAACTTCACATGATATATATATATATATATATATATATATATATATATATATATCTTATTTAAAAAAAGAAAATAATGATATAAATATTTTATAAATCGTACACGCAAACAATGCAATTACGAAGAATAAAAAAGCTATAAAATATTTAATTCGTACTTCTAGTACAATTACATGTAAGTACGTTCATTCTCTGCAAATTTTCCTCCGAACATGGACTCAATTTAAATTTAATAACACTGTTATCTGCGTCACATTCGCACACACCGCATCCGCGAGTAACATCTGTACGTTTCGTTTTACTCTGTACATATTTTATTTTCACTACTGGTCAATAGACTTTCGAAGCAACGTGTCTCGTTCCAAACTAATTTAATTACTATCTTCGTATTTGGAGCATTAATCTTCATTATAAAATCATTTAGTCGATTCGTTTTTTATTTTATTTTCAGAAATGATGTTTCTCGTGTAACGTTTCCTTTAGAGATAAGGAACTAAGTACGTTGTAAAGAAACGATTTTATTCGTTTCTGGTCAAAACGTTTTGTTAATACATAGTTCTTTTTTTGAAAAAAAGAAACACAATTATTTAATGATTGAACTTTTTGTTATACGAGGGTCGTTTGATAAGTAGGATAAATTTATTTATTATTTAATTTAATTGAATTTTTCAATTTAGTTTTTCTTACTTTTTACCATACTTATCAAACGACTCTCGTATTATTGATTCTTTAACCGTTATGTTACTACCCGGGTACACACGTACCCATTTTCGATTTTGCGTTGAAGCCAATAAATTTCTATGGGAAGGATCGTTTTGCCCAGTCAGATCCCCATTATTTGGGAAATTTCGAGAAGATTTAGGTATTTATAATTTTTTTTATTAAAAAGATATTAATTTAAATGACATTTAACTGATATACCCCTCTAATTACTACCCGGGTACACGTGTACCCATAGGTATTTTGTAAAAGGCAGGAATAAATTAAATAAATAAAAAAATAAGTAAATACTACGTTTTAATTATAGGACTTTATTGTATCTTCAAAAAAAAAATAAGCCGAAAAATGTCATTTTTTGGAAGGTGATGGACAATTTTTACACACTGAATACGTCGAAGAATGTTCATCATAAATAGGTTTCTGGCATTGTACACATGATTTGCAAGTCT
Organism: Neoneuromus ignobilis; assembly: GCA_029203775.1. Lineage (NCBI taxonomy): Eukaryota > Metazoa > Arthropoda > Insecta > Megaloptera > Corydalidae > Neoneuromus > Neoneuromus ignobilis. The sequence continues at coordinate 6,571,440 of CP092096.1, read as the reverse complement.
TTCTTCTCCGTTTATGCGGTGCTGCATGACAAATGTAGCAAGATCCAACGACGATTTTATGACCACGTATATCACGTTGAGCTGAAATAGTAGTAGGTGTAGAAGCAATCGACGCAGAAGGAGTTGCAGTTTGTATGCAGGAGATTATTGACTTCATTATCATGCTCTCGATCGTTAATTTTGTAGATAAGTTTCTTGTAATTTGTAAATTGAGGAAAGGGTCTTGAATGATTGGAAGACAAAGCTCTTGTCCTAATTGTTTCAAAAATACTCGGCGTTGATTTGTCTTTTTCTTGAGCATACAGTTATTATCGAAATAAATAATATATGTTGCAAGAGAAACGATATTGAAGAACAATGCAAATGGCCATCTGTTCCTACGTCTTCTCATATTATAGTGTCCTAGTAATTTGTCCATAATGTCTACACCAGATTTGGTTTTGTTATAAAAATGGATTATGTCGGGTTTATTTTTGGGTCCAGTCATTGCATCGTCGTGATGCATCGATGACAAAACTATGACGGTTTTATTTTATTTTTGGCACATATGAACATATTGTCACGTTGTCGTTATATCCAAATAATGAAGAATTTATTCTTCGAGATTTTGTCTGTGTCATTTCTGCAGGAATATACTTTTTATTACGTTTCAATGTCCCAACGACTGTCACTTTCCATGATAGTAAATGTCGTGCTAACGGGAGAGTTGTAAAAAAATTAGCCATGGTAATATTTCGACCTGATCCTTTGAACGGAGCCACCAACTCTTTAACAACTCGCTCTCCTAAATTTTTTTCTCTACCCGATACTGATTGTCCAGTATAAATTTGACCAGTGAGAGGATAGAAGTTTTCCGCATCACAAATCCACCATATTTATATAATAGACGCCGCCAGATATACAAATTTAGGGCCGTAATAATGACATTTTGTAATGGGGTACACGTGTACTCGGGTGGTAATCAATGTGAAAAAATTCGGGTAGTAACATAACGGTTAAAACGGTGGTTCCCAACCTTTTCCATCAAACGATGTAGCATTTTTTGCGAATCGGTAAGGTAAAAAATTAAAGAAAACATTTCGAAAAATAAATCATATAATAATAAATAAAATTTTACACTGTACAAGAACAAATATCCATTCTTTATAATAACAAAAATAAACAGGTTTATAATTTGAAGCGTTTGGGGCAAAATAGTAATAAGCCATATTTGTGTTAAAATTTAATTTCAATTAAATTTGGAATTTTTTAAAATAAGTTGTATAAATACATAAATGGAAATAAAGAACATATTAAGCTTATTTACATAAAAATATATGAAGAAGAAATATTTGTAAACTAAAAATACTGTTATTTCTGTAAACTGTAAATACTGTTATTTCTCTATGGACCAGCAAAAATTTCTAACGTACCGGCGATTGGAAAACATCGTTTTAAAATACAGGTCATCCAAATGTAACGTTTAGATTTGTGTTTTATTAAAATGAAACATGTGTATAGTTTATTTTGTTTCTTTGTAATAAAACACAAATCTAGGCGTCACATTTGTGTGATTCTATATATTTTAACAAAATGGTCATTAAACTAATTAATAATTTATAATTACACTACTTGCAACAAGAATGAAATTTTATTACGACTTGAAATATTTAAACGGACACTTATTATTCAGTGTAGAAATATTTATACGACTGTATATTTATACATAATTGACTTTCGATGAAAAATGATGTGTTGAGAAATCGAATTGTCTGTAATTACTTTCATTTTCAATTAAGTATTAATGGATTTATATTAAGTGCATGTGTGTTTCGTTCCGTATGATTTCTATTTAACAATAAATAGTCGTTAAATGAACACATGAACGATATTGAAATAATTTTATTCTATATCAGTATGATAATAAGTACATATATTATGTTATTAATAGCGATCCTTCGACAAACAACTATTAAAACATTCAAGTTTTTGTATCAGTACAAAAGTTTGTTCTATTTATTATCAATTTTTTTAAGAGAAAAAAATTATTTGACAACTGATGACAAACGTCATTCATTACTGTTATGAAACATTGGAGATAAACAAATGCGACCTACATTTTTTAATATCAAAAATTCAGTCCATAACTGATAATGGCATCTATATCATACAAAATTAGTTTCTGTTATTCAAAATAAAATAAGTTATTTTCGATTATACATTTCGATGATTTTTTGAATTTGTATTCAAGATTCAAGAAATTTTTATTGTTATATAATTTAGATTTACAAAAATTTAACATATATTATAATAAATTGTATATACGAGGTCAGACAATTAAGTAACGCGACAAAATTCAAAAATCGAGTATATTTAAAAATTAAGGTACATCGCTGCGATCCCCTTCAAAGTAGTCCCCTCCCGCATCTATACACTTATTCCAGCGAGTTTTCCGGTTTTCGTAACAATTCTGGAACACTTCTTGTGGGACCTCTCCGAGTACCCTCGTCACAGATTCTTGGATATCTTCAACGGAGTCAAAATGTCGACCTTTGACGATTTTTTTCATATGGGGGAATAGGAAAAGGTCGCAGGGTGACATGTCCGGTGAATAGGGCGGTTGTGGTAACGTTGCGATGCCTTTAGACGCCAAAAACTGAGAGACACTGAACGCACTGTGACAGGGAGCATTGTCGTGATGCAGAACCCAAGTCTTCGCGATCTCTGGACGCACTCTGAGCACCCTTTTTCGTAATTTTTCGAGCACATTGCGGTAGAATACTTGATTTACGGTTTGTCCAGGTGGTACGAACTCTTTGTGAACCACCCCTTTGCTGTCGAAGAAGCAAATCAACATGGTTTTCACTTTGGACTTGCTCATTCTCGCCTTCTTTGGCCTTGGTGCTCCAGGGGACAGCCACTGTTGGCTTTGTCGTTTAGTTTCGGGGTCATATTGAAAGAACCAACTTTCATCACCAGTAATAACTTTTTTTTTTTTTAGTAATAACTTTCATCACCAGTAATAACCAGTAATAAATTTCTCTGTTCCATTTTCGTGACATGCACTACTCGCGCGTTGTTCAACAGCTGGCGAAGAAATGATCGTACGAGGGTGGTCAAGGTCTCAATCGAGAGAGTAGGGATCTGCTATTACGGTGGCAGAGTTACAGGTTCGCAGTGTTACCACAGGCAGAGAAAAAAAATCGGTCGCATTACTTAATTGTCTGACCTCGTATAATAAGCTATTTTATTTTATAATAAATAATTTAACTGGATATTTAATTAACAGATTTTTAGCTAATAATGTTTTTCATTTTTATTGTTTATGGATTTTTATTTTAGGAAAAAATTTCAAAAAAACCAATGAATTTGTATTGATATTGAAATATTTAAATACTCTAGGTTATTGAACATGTTAATTTTGTTGCTATAAATCATTGAAAAAGTTCTACATTTATTTTTAATTATTTGAAAAATGTCAATAGCAAAATATTTTTATAGATAAAATTGTTTGTGTTTGTAGTAAAAATATTTTTTTGTAATGTTTGATAGTTTATCAATTGAAAAAATAAGTTTGTTTAGCTATTTTTTTACAGTTCAATTAATAATGTTAATGATTTTTTATCAGATTTATTATAGAAATTTAAAATTTATGAAATATATAGGGTTTTCCAAAAAGTGCTTCTGAAGTTTAAATGGAAATAAAACAAAAAGTATTTAATTAATTCGTTTTATTTATTTTTAAGCATATTCTTTGGCATAATGGGAGTACAATTTTGTTCATACGACTTCTCTTGACATATTGCATTCGTTTAGTCCAATTTTTATCCATTTTTCACCTAATTGTGGTCAAATTTCATGATTACACATTAAATGTTTATTTTTAATTCTTCTGTTGTTATCAACATATCTTATTACAAACGAATTCAAGAGAGAGAGAGAGAATTTCCAATAAGCGCTTCAGAAGTTTAAATGAAAATAAAACAAAAAGGATTTAATTAATTAATTCTTTTTTTATTTTTAAGCATATTCTATGGCATTAATGATGAAACACAATTTTACTCATATGATCACCACGACTTCGCTTGACATAGTGTATTCTTTTAGTTCAATTTTTAGCCACTCTTTCACCTAATTGTGGTCAAATTTCATGAATTACACATTCAATGTTTATTTTTAATGCTTCTGTTGTTTGTGGTTTATCAGTATAAACCAATGATTTCACATAACTCGACAGAAAATAATCCAATGTAGTTAGATTACATGATTTTGGTGGCCAATTGATGAGTCTATTTCGTGAAATAATGGACTCATTAAACTTTCGTTTCAATAAGTTTATTGTTTCCGTAGATGTATGGCACGTAGCACAGTCCTTTGAAAACCACATATCGTGCAAACTATTATCAATAATTTTTGGAAAAAAATTCATTAATCATGGTTCGATAATGCACTCCATTTACTGTAACGTGATTTTCAGCTTCATTTTGAAAAAAATATGGTTCGATGACACCACCAGCATGTAACAAACACCAGACAATTACTTTTTGTGGATGCAGTGGTCTTTGTTCAATGACTTGTGGGTTACTTTTATTCCAAATTTTGAAATTTCTTTATTTAGTGTTGACTGTAAGTTTCATGAAGCGCATTATAAGTTTAACGAACCGAACATTGATTTTTATAGTATTTTTTTACACTTTCTCAACGTTATTAAAGTATTGAACGTTCCATGATCATTTGTCAAACTATATTGAGTTGAAATGTTAAAATGAGCTTCAAAAAATTCGAACATGGCTGCCACTAGCTGTCAAAGTTTTGACATTCTTATTGGAAAACCCTATATAATGTAAATGTTTTTATTTTTGTCTAACAAAATTGAATAAATATCTAGATTATCAGCACTTTTAAGACTACAGTATTAATTTCTCAAAATGAGAACAAAAATAAAAGCATGTAAATTGTTGGATTGAATGAACGCAAAAATGTATTAGGGTTTGAAAAGTCTTTTAAATATTTACCTTTATCAAGTGAAAGAAAGAAAAATCATGTTTTTCACTGAAATTCTTTATATTATGTTGTCAAGTATCTCCCTTCCGCTTTTTTGCTCTTTATTCAATGCTTTATAAAAAGTGTTACAGTGATCGGATTTAGTTCAAATATGCGCCGTTTTGTTCGATAATCTGTTTCCATCTATAAATATCTTGCTCGTGAATAAAATCTTTTCAATCTTTTTAACTTTGGAAGTCATGTATTTTGACGGGTCATTTCGTTGTCCTGGTGGAACACTCAAACTGGAAAAAAAAGATGGTAGAATAAGAACTCATAGAACAATTTATTTATATTAATTCAATAGGCTTAATATAGTCCATTTTTCGTTTTCCGCTTCAAAAATGGGTCGATTCCGTTTCAGCAGCATAGAAGGTTTTTTTGCGTCAAATCATGCGGATCAAGCTTTTTTTGTATCCAGCCTTCTGCAGATGGTTTAAAATGGTTTGGTGACTAACTGCCATCTCCTGGGCGATGTCAAGATGTCACATGCCGGTATAACTCGATGATTTCGATGATTTGATCGGTATTCGTCGTCACAGGTCTTATCCATGGTGTCGTTTTCACCGGCTTGAATTTTTTAGAAACGAAGGAAAACTTCAAAATAGTTCGTTAGTGAACTCCATGTTTACCATAACTTTTATTTATAAAACTAATCATGAAAGGTTATGTAAAATTGATGTTAGTGTTGCATACGAGCTCTGAACGCTTTGTACATTTCATATTTGAAATAATTTAATATAAATCTTCACTATTTCTTGTATTATCTATAAAATCAGCTCGTGAATAAAATCTTAATCTTTTTAACTTTAAGTCATGTATTTTGCATTTCGTTATCAAACTGAAAGAAAAAAAATAAGAACAATTAGAACAATTTATTTATATTAATAAATAGGATAGTTCTTTTCATATATCAGATATAATGAAATTCCATTCAAGTGCATATAATCTTGTTGAGATTTTTTTAGAAGTCGTTGCATGCGACCAGATTTTATTTGTCTTACAATATGTGAGAATTATTCTTTGTTTACAAATAGTGAAGCGGTCATTACTCGTTTGTATAAATACAACAATGGGTCAATGTATAAGGTCAACGATGGAACGAACGGTGGAGAGGTCGATTGGAGAAGCGCGCGCGCCTTCAGTAATTGTTTCATAGGTCATTGATAACGAAATTTACGTTGTAATATAAGCACGAGCAATAGAAATGATTAATAAATTATCGTTTATCTTGTCATGATATATATATATATATATATATATATATATATATATATATGCATATGCGTGTATATACTTGCACCATTTTTAACGCGCACATATTTTACAAAAAAAAAAATATGTGGAAGAAAATTAAGTATAAACACAAGCTTAAAAGTAATTAAAATAAAAAAATAGGTGCTTCATTTAAATCCAATGTATAATATTTCATCTATAATTATGTAGTTATTAATTTTTAATTTTAATACAAAACAGTAATGGAATTCCAAAAAAGACTTTTCTAGGGATAGAAAAGATATTTTGTAGAGCAAGAAGATAGTTTACATTAAATCATAAAACTAACGGAACTTTCTCATTCAAATTGCGCGCGCTTGTGGAATGTCATGTTGTAATTTTTTTAAGTTGGTACATCTGTCAGTGACATTTATGTCAAATTTCATGTCGCTACACTTATTAGTAAATAATTTACAGTGTTTTTTATTAGACGGTGATTGCTGTTCACGGCGATTTTTTCGATGTCGAAATCAGTTGATCAAAGAATTTGCATTAAATTTTGAGTTGCAAATCAAATTAATTTCATGAAAACGTTGGAAATGTTGATAAAAGCATATCCTAATGATTGTCTATCACGAATAAAAATTTTTGAGTGGCATAAGGCGTTCAAAGAGGTTCATAAAGCCGTTGATGATGAATCATAATCTGGACGCCCATCGACATCAACTGATACGAACACGTCATTCTAATCAAGACATTGGCACTTAAAAATCATCATTTATCCGTCAGATAGTTAGCAGCTGATGTATTTATGTCAGAAACACAATTCTATGTCATTTTCGCTGAAATGTTGGGTATGAAACTTGCTTGCTGATTGCATAGTGCCAAGAACACTGATTTTTTTTGTAAAAGGTCCACCGTAATTACCACTAATCAGCAAGCTCCATATTTGTCTGATATGGCTCCATTCGACTTTTCTTGTTCACGAAACTCAAATTGCCACTCTGAGGACATTGTTTTGAGTCGATTAAAACCATAAAGGAAAATTTGCGGTGTGATCTAAAGGCTATACCACAAAACGCGATTGCAGGGGCGTTCGAGGACTAGAAAAAGTATTAGCATATGTGTATTGTTTTCAACAGGGAGGTACTTTGAAGGCGACAAAATATATATTGATGAATAAATAACTTCTTATGTGTTTTATTTTAAAAGTTTCGTTAGTTTCCGGATTTAATATATGATCGGAACAGACAAAGGAGCTTATCTGTGAAATAAAATGAATGAATGACATTATTTAATATTGTATTAGGTCTACAGGAAAGTTCTGTCCGTTTTTGAATTAAAAAAAATAATACATTTTCAATATATTTATTAATATTTACTGAATATAATTTTTCCTTCGTTACTAATGACCTCTTCCCAACGTGATGGTAATTTATGAACTCCATTTCTATAGAGTGACTCATCTTTGAAACTTGAGATGACATTATCGGACAGAACTTTCCAGTGGACCTAGTATATTAAAAAATGAATTGATGATAAATTTTATAATAATTTATTTCTTTATTTCCTACATTAATAAAAGCTGGTAAAATTTATGGTATTTTTCAGATTTACTAAATGGATCAGTACTTATTTTCATAACCAATTATATTTATTAATAAATTAGGAATTATTAAAGTATTATAATACAAATTATTTCCTTTAAAGAAAAATACAAAATGTTTACTAATTGTTCTCGGTGATAACTAATAGCTTATGTATAGAAATCGACTAAAATAGCTGAAATTGCTTTGTTGTAATTGTTGCATCGTTTCGTAATTCACATTTCACTGACTGACCAATTAAATTTTTGTTATGATCGAATGGAAACCGGATAAATTCACATCGTTATATATATTTTCCAGTTTGCGTGGACATAATATTCGAAAAAATCCCGTTTATTGTATACGATTATCCGAAACGTTAATCAGCTAATTTGTTTCCAAGTCATCGAAGAACTGATAAGATTAGATAATATTTATATGCGCATGTAAACAAAAATTGACAGAAAATTATGACCAGGATTTAATTTATAATTTATTTATTATTGATCATATTTTATATATATATACGAGGGTCGTTTGATAAGTATGGTAAAAAAGTAAGAAAAAATAAATTTAAAAAATTAATTAAATTAAACAATAAATAAATTTACCATACTTATCAAATGACCCTCGTATATATATATATATATATATATATATATATATATATATATATATATATATAATATGTGTGTATTTTTAATAAAGACTAGAAATTGATTTATGGATAGATGGAATAGATTTGTGGAAAATATTGAATTGTTGAAAGTAGAAATTTTTCAAAAAGACCTTCCAGCAGTGGATAAAGAAGAACTGATGATGATAATATATAAGTTCATCCAAATGTAACGCCTAGATTTGTATTTTACTAAAAAAAACATGTGTATAGTTTCTTTTTAACCAAACACAAATCTAGGCGTCACATTTGGATGAGCCTATATATTAACTTGTAAAAATTTTAATGTGAACATTTCTTATAATTAAAATCTGATATTATGTTTGCAAAAAAGATTAATATAAATTTAAATTTTAAACGAAATTTTTTTTTTTTTGAAAAATGATTGCATTACTGATTTTGTTCTATTATTTTTCTGATTTTTAAAATATTTTATTGGATAATTTATAAGAATTTTAATAATTATGGTTTAAATTATAATTGATTATAAATATTACTAACCTGATATTCTCCTTCATCAAATTCTATACTTAAATTTAATCAATAATTCAAAATATTTTAATTATAAATTGAAAAAAATATCAATATGCTATTTATATTACAAATTTTTTTCATAATCTTGTCATACATTTCTATTGATAACATTGAATGATTAGTTTTATATAAATATTTGTATAATATAATAATATATTCACGTGTCTCAATAAAACACATGTTAATAATTATTTTCTGACCTTTGGTTTACAAATTAATTATAAACAAGTAAACTGAAATAGTTTATTCTGAGATTAGATCAAAGTCAAAAAAATATTGTTTTTACATCTGTCATTTTATAAAATGTTATAACATCCTTAGATTAATGAAAAACCATTATACAATTAATTCGAATTGGTAATTATTGAAATAATCATTTTTTAATAAATTCCACTAAGTTTTTTATATAAAAAATGATGACTTCAAACGTTTTAAAATTTAATAACCTATTCATGTCATTACAATCAGATCAAATATTCCAACAAATGAAATCTGTTCGCAAAAACAATGTTAACAAAGGTCAGCTTCAAATCAACATCAATCTTTTTATAATTGGTACTGGAAAATATCAAATAAGTTAATCGAAATTGTAGTATTCATTACATATAATTAGAAATAATTAACTAGGCTTCATTTTATAGAACGAACTCGTAATCCAGTACCGGCTGAGAAGTAAACATGTTTTTAGTTTATATATATATATATATATATATATATATATATATATATATATATATATATATATATATATATATATGTATGTACGAGTATATCGAAGTTGTGCCGATTGCAAAAGAAACGTTTCATTGCGATTTGAAAATAGATTCATCGATGTTTTTTGTAATCAAACAAGATTGATGAAATAGTTAATAAATTTATACTGTGATATTCATAGTTCAATATCACAATAAACGTCACTGCTTTAATTAATTCTTGTTTGTAAACTATATGCAGTACATGTCATTTATAGATTTTTTTCAAGAGAAATTAGTCTTATTAAAAAGTTAAATTGTTTAATCATAAAAATCTTTCATATATATATATATATATATATATATATATATATATATTAATCATATATATATTAATCATATTTGTTTATACAGAGTTTTCCAATAGGAATATCAGAACTTTAACAGCTGGTAGCAGTCGTGTTTTAATTTTTTTAACTAATTTTGACATTGCAACTTAGTATAGTTTAGAAAATTATCTCAAAACGTTCAACACTTGAATATCGCTTAGAATTTGTAAAATCTTCAATAGACTTATTGAAACAAAACTTTAATATTTTTGATATTTCCCGAAATATAAAACAATTTCACGAAATGGACCCATAAATTAGCCACCAAGATCTTCTGATCTTACTCTATTGGATTATTTTTTGTGAGGTTATGTGAAATCATTGGTTTATGCTGATAAATCACAAACAACAGAAGCATTAAAAATTAATATTGAACGTGTAATTCATGAAATTGGACCACAATTGTATAAAAGAATGACTAAAAATTGGATTAAGGGGTTATACGCACTTGCGAGGCGCAAAAACGACGTTTTTTTAGGAATTTTTTTTAGAAACAGTATTTATTTTGCAATTACAAATTATGGTTATTTGAATAGATCCTACTTTCAAGAATAAAATAACATGTCGATCATAAAAAAATATTGAAGTGCACCGCTCCTGCAGACGATGTCCCGAACGACCTCCAAAAAGGGCGCTTGGCGGTGATTTCCATATCGGCGGTTTGGATTATTTGAAATCAAAAAATATGGTCAATTCTTTTAAAGGATAGATTAATGCAGGTATTGAACGAAGGAATAATAAAAATTTTCATTTTTGACAAAATGGCGTCTACTTGAAAAAAATTTTTCGTTTTTTACTAAAATTTTCGCTCCAAATTGTTTAAAAAAAATAGTAATAATTTTTGTAAACCTTATTCCTTCGTTCAATACCTGAGGAATATATTTGAGAAGATTGTGTGAAAATTTGAGACTGATCGGTTCAGCCATTTCTGAGATATCGAGATCACCGACTATGAAAACACCGTTTTGAGATAAACGCGTTTGAAGTTTCGGAAGTAGTTTACACATAGTTAAAAATTTTTTACAAATTCAGGTGTATGTCCGAAAATATTTATCAGATTTACTTCAAATTTTCAGAGATTATACTCAAATATATGTGCATTCCGAAAATGCAAAAAAATCGATTTTTTGAAATTTCTAATTGCGTATAACCCCTTAAACGAATACACTATGTCAAGCGAAGTCGTGGTGGTTGAGTAAAATTGTGTTCCATCATTTATGCCATAGAATGTGCTTAAAAATAAAAAATAATTGATTAATTAAATAATTTTTATTTTATTCTCATTGAAATTTCTGAAGCGCTTATTAGAAAACCCTATATTTGCATTCGTTTGTAATGAGATATTTTGATATTCAACCGAAATTCTAAAGGATAATTGGGTTATATCACAACATCTTAGTGTAATAAGTTTCAAAATGTGTCATCTTCAAGCAAAGTGAATACTTGTTAGATTATTAAAATAGTACTTGTATTTAAATTATTTATAATATAAATTTTTAACAATTATTAAAAAAATATTTCGTAAATAATTAAATAATAAACTAATATTATATATTGAAATAATCTTAAACAATTACCTATATGAATAGATATAAGTGAATTAAATATAAAATATTTTTAAAACTAAACTTTTTACTTACTCGACAACAAAATCTGTACCTAGGTTCAAAAAACTAACGTTATTTTATAATTGGAGAGGTTTTATATTTTTTAACGATTAAACTAACAATACAAATCGAATAAAAAAGTTTAAACGTTTAATTGAAACGTATTCTATGTAACACAAACAACCTTTACGGAAAAAATATGCGATATTCTTGTTTTTCATTTTTAAATTGCATAGTGTATGTATGAAACCGAGCATTAGTGCGTTTCAATCCAAAGTCCGAATAACAAAATAATCACAAACGTGCAGAAAAAATACGTACACACATATACTGGCAGATAGTGGTTTTAATATCGTTGCGATATGACCTTTTTTTTATTTTCAATAAAATATGTTCCGTAAATATTGCTCGCTCTAAAAATAACAATTTTTTTTAACAAAACATTCAGTTCTATCAATATTATTAAACTATTTCATATATATATATATATATATATATATATATATATATATATATATATATATATATAAAAGGTCGTATAATATAAAATATCGGATTATTCGAAGAGAAATAAAAATTGATTTTTTAATTTAAACAAACATTTTATTAATCAAAATAATCACTATTAACTTGTATACACTGTTTCCAATATGTTTCCAACAAAAAAATCCTCTTTCGAAAAAGTCATATTAGAAAACACAAAGTCAGTAAAGGTTCTTTCCTCCTCATTCATATTACGAAAGGTCTTATTTAGTATATAGTGTTCCAAATTTCGAAATAAATGGTAATCTATTGGTGAAAGATTAGACAAATATGGACGACGTGGCAGAATTTCGTAGCCTAAGTCACAATCGGTCTTGTATTGTCGTGAAAGAAGATGGGTCCATGTTTATTGGTTAATGCAAGGTCCATTTGGAAAAGTTTTTTATATATTTCTTTAATTTCAAGACAATATAATTGAGCAGTTATTGTGTGTCCAGGCCTCGAGAATGAATAATGATCGATACCTCTTACAGTCCACCATAATCTTTTGGGCATGTAGAGATGGTTTCGGTGTGTATTCTGGATGTTCACCACGATTAGTTGTCCTAATTGCTTTCTGTTGCCGTAGCTGATCAATTTTTCATCGCAAGTTACAATTTTTCACAATAGGAAAATCCTATTGTTTCTTAAATAAAGTGAACTGCACATTTCAAATCTTCGATCTGTTTTCTAATCATTGAAATTGTGTGAAACCCATTTGTAGAGCTTTTTAACCTTTTCCATTTTCTTGAGATGGTTACCAATGGTTTTGCAACACAGCCCAAGTTCTGATGCAAGAGAAGATGATGTTTGAGAGGGATTTGCTTCCACCAGTGCTTAAATAACGTCATCATTAACAAGGACAGATGGTTTTCCGCGAGGCGTATTCTTTAAGTCCTTTATTCACAATGGAATTTTTCGAATCATCTCTGTACGGTTCGTTCATTAACGGTACCATCGCCAAACATAGTGTTGATATATGTACAACGCTATTACCCAATTTGAACTCGTACAAAAAAGAACCCTTAGTTCCTTGGTCAACACCATTATACAAAATTTCTGCAAAAATTATAGTTATCCAAATTTTTTTAAAAAATAACGTTAACTTACTGAGAACTGCATCAACTTGAAATGAGCATAAAAAAATTTACAACTTTTTAACATACCACGGTCGTTTGATAAGTATGGTAAAAAAGTAAGAAAAACTAAATTGAAAAATTTAATTAAATTAAACAATAAATAAATTTACCATACTTATCAAACGACCTTCGTATAACTAATCATTTGAACGATCAATTTGTGACAGATGAGAAATCAGATATTTCATATTACAGGACCTAATAAATACTCGTATATAATTATAGGGTGTTTTTAGGCAGGATAGAACTTTAAATTGACTCTCTATTGAAAGTTCTTTCTAACCTAAAAAACAATTTTATATATGTATGCATATATGTGTGTGTGTATGTATATATAAAGATATGATAAAGGTGTTTTTTTAACTTAGACATATTTATATTTATATATATATATATATATATATATATATATATATATATATATATATACACACACACACACACACACACGAGGTCCGTTTAATAACAAAGGTCCTTACCACTTAATGGAGCTTTTCATTTAAATAACCACTTAAATATGGTAAATTTATTTTTGTTCAATTAAATTAATTAATTTAATTAATTTTTTCAATTTAATTTTTCTTACTTTTTTACCATGCTTATCTAACGACCCTTGTATATATATATATATATATATATATATATATATATATATATATATATATATATATATATATATATATAGGGCCATCCAAATGCGCCTCCTGGATTTGTGTTTTATTAAAAAGAAACTCTGCACATGTTTCTTTTACACCACCCTATACACATGTTTCTTTTTAATAAAACACAAATCTAGGCATCACATTTGAATGGCCCTATATATGCATAAAATTTAATTCGATTAATTGAATCAAAATTATTATATTATTCACAAGTACAAGTTCAATATCAAGATTAATTAACACGGTTGAAATGTGGACTCTTGACCTTTTACGACAATGCCTTAGGTTATGACACACGCACCTACTGATATAATAATATATTTTTCACGTCGAACCTGTCAAAAACGATTTACTGACATTGATTCTTGTGGTTTGATGTTATTTAAATATTTACATTGATGAAGTACCGATCAAATAATCTGTCAATAAAACTTTATCTAAACATGCTTATTAAGCGATGATGAAGCTTAGTATAACTATTTATTAAAAAGATGTTCAAGTTTCAATAATATCTATAATTTAAAATATACGTTTTATCTTCGTAGTAATTGAAAAAAAGGAGTACATGGCCAACGACTGAAATCAAATCGGAAACCAATTAGATATTGAAATATTTGCAGATAGTTCCATAACAGGTAATTCATGTGATAGAAAAATAATTGTTGATTATTTATGAAAATTGTATGTTTTGGATTTAGTTATAATCAATTCGACGTCATAGAAATTTCCAGGTAGTATGTTTGTACAGAATGTTAATACAAGGCTGATTGGAATAAATATAGGAATGTGTTATGATGTTGTTTATAATTTGAAAATAATTAAACAAGTATTTTTTTAAAAGTTTTATTAAAATCACTTGGGTAGTGTATTAAAACTATTAGTAATTTAATATTATATACAAAACCATTAGTAATTATATATAATTAAGACAGATTATTAATACAAAAGAATATTTATGGATAAAGTAAACAGGAGAATAAAATCGAGAAAAATGTTTAAATTACAAAATCGAACGTTTTTTTATATTTGAAGAAAAAAGTGTTCGATCAATCTATCCTATCTGTTTTCACTTATAATAGTAAAACATGGATCTTAAATCAGTTACTACAAACAGTAAAGAAAAAATGAAAATATGCATGTTAAGAATAACACAAAGATTAGAAGAGAAACGAGTGGATACGAAATAAACAATATTAAGATAACAAGAGTGAAAAGTTGAAAATAAAAATGAGCTGGTTATATAGCAAGAGGAGAAAAATCATCGATGGATAACAAAAATTATTGATTAGGAATTTAGAAATAAAATAAGGTCCAAGAAAAGATTTGTGGATAGATGGAATGGATATAAGGGAAAATTAGTCAGGATGGAATGGAAGAAAAAGGAAAAAAAAGAATAATGAAAATGGAAAGTTTTGGGAGAAATCTTAATAAGCAATGAATAGAAAAAGATTTCTATTGCTGATATATATATATATATATATATATATATATATATATATATATATATATATATATATATATATATATATATATATATATATATATATATATATATATATATATATATACAAAAATTCGTTTGATAAATATGGTAAATTATATATTGTTTAATTAAATTTTTCAATTTAGTTTTTCTTACTTTTTTACTATACTTATCAAACGACCTTCTTATATATATATATTTATATATATATATATATATATATATATATATATATATATATATATATATATATATATTAGTTATATAAATATGATTCCGCTGTTTTTAGCAAATAGAAAATGTTTATTTTGGAAAAATTGTAAATAATTTTTTATTCAATATAATTTCCATTGTTAGCAACAATATTTTCCAATTTTTTGGTAATTTATGATTTCCAACAAAATAATTTTTTTTATTTTGATGCGATCCATCCATCAAGCCAATTTTGAACGTCTTGAAAAGAATTCAAGTTCTGCTTTAAAAGTGAGTGTGCCATTGACCAAAATAAATGAAAATCAGAAGGAGTAACATCTGGTAAGTACGGCGAATGGGGTAAAATTTCCTAGCCAAGTGCTTCTAACGTTTCTTTCACTGATTTGACAACGTGTGGTCTAGCGTTATCTTGCAACAAAATCGATTTATTGTGACTATTAGTCTATTCTAGTCGTTTTGTTTCAATGTATGAGTCAAATTGACTAGTTGTTGTCGGTAGCGATCAGCAGTAATTGTTAGACCAAGTTCAATAACTCGCAGTACACCACATCTTTGTGATTCCACCAAATACACAAATTAACTTTTTTCCCATGAATATTTGGTTTTGCAGTCGATGTTGATGCTTGGCTTGGATCTACCCATGATTTTTTACGGGTAAGATTGTCAAAATGAATCCATTTTTCATTTTCAGTGATAATTCAATGCAAAAACAATTTTATTTTAAATCGTGTAAACAACATTTCACAGATTGTTTTTCTCCTTTCGATATCTCTTTTTTCAATTCATGTGGCACTCATTTTCCTCTTTTTTGAATTTTTTCCATTGCATGCAAATGATCAGAAATGATTTGTTGTGTAACATCCAATACTTCAGCGAGTTGTTTTTGTGTTTAAGTGTTATCGTCATCCAGTAATGCCTGCAATTCTTCACCAGCAATTTTTTTCGGTGGCTTCTCATATTCTTTATCACTCACACCAAAATCACCATTTTTGAACCATTGAAACCATTCTCCGCACGTTCGTTTAGATAAAACATGTTCATCATAAACTTTCATAAGTAATTTATGACTATCAGCAACAGATTTCTTTAAAATAAAGTAATTAAGTAAAACTTCCTACATATGCTTCATTCTTGACACAAAATTAGACATTTTTAGTGCACAAAAAATCTTGTTTACACTTCTATCATGTATAACAAATTGAATATTAAATATTTTCCACAGCACATCAACATACTATAAGTGGCAGGGTTGTATATTTGATTTTAACATATAGTTACAACCATCTATTTGTGAACGGCGGAATTATACTTGTACACCTAATATATATATATATATATATATATATATATATATATATATATATATATATATATATATATATAAACCTACTGTTAAAATATTTATAATCATTTTGTAAAAAATATAAGTTGGATTTTCACTTTGAGTAGACAAAGGGGACAATCATCGACGAACGAGCGAAAGCTAATGATTTTTCATTACAAAAATGGAAAAATTCTACGGGAAATTGGGAAAATAGTTAATAAAAACCACGCTACAGTGCAATCTGTAATAAAAAGATTTAAAAATGGTCAAAGTGTTGACAATAAAGTCAAAAAGAGTCTCCGCAAGATTTTTAATGACCATGACGAGCGTTAGATTCTACGAAAAATTAAAGAAAATTCGAAAATTAGCGGACCCAAATTGACGTTAGAAGTTAAAAAGTATCTAAATAAAAAATCAAGCCCTCAAAAAATTCGTAATATACTAAATAAAATGGGTTTCATGCTCGTATTGCTAGAAAGAAAAAATTCATAAATCTAGCTAATCGCAACAAAAGGTTAAGCTTCGTTTGGGAACATGTTGATAAGAGTTTTGATTATTGGAAAGATGTTTTATTTATGAATGAAAGCAAATATAATTTATTTGGATCCAATGGGAGAATTAATGTATAGCAGAAACCAAATACAGAAATGTCTTTAAAACACTTACGTCCTACAGTCAAACATGAGAGCGGTCATGTCATGTTATGGAGGTGTATGTCTACGAGAGAGGTTGGAAATTTAATTTTATAGATTGCATTATGAATCAAAATGTTTATATTGATCTATTAAGAAAAAATTTAAAAGCCAGTGCTCAAAAACTTGTGATTTTACAAACATTTAATTTTTATCAGGACAACGACTCTAAGCACAAAGCTTATAAAACACGTAGTTGGTTGTTATATAATTGCCCCAAACTACTGAAAACACCACCATAATCACCTGATATAATTGTGATTGAAAATCTATGGAATCACTTAGAAGTTTCCATTAGAACACGCACTATTATTAATAATAATGATTTGAAAAGCGTTCTTAGAAGAATGGGGAAAAAATGATCTAGATTATTGTGAAAAATTAGTTAAATTCATTCCGAATCGTTTAAAGGCTATAAAAATTAATAAAGGTTACTCTACTAAGTACTAAAATAATTCAATCCATTGTAAATTTTAATTTAATAAATAATTTGTTAGTTGTATGAGTTTCATTTTGATGTATTTTTTGTTCATTTTTCAGAAATTGTTATTTTTTCTGGAGTAAAAATATTAATTTACGATTGAAATTTTCAAATATAATAAAAATAACCTTAGTAAAGAAATTAAGCAAAAAAAATAAAGAAAATTGTTATTATATTAAAATATATGAGTAAAATTATTGGAAACATAATTCTGTATGAATTTCACTTTGACTCACTGTATATATATATATATAATTGGCTGGTTAATAAAATAATTGATCATTTATAAGTCTCATCATTCATCCTCAATCATTCAATATTTCTTTATCAAAATCTTTACAAACAGTTTTTTAAAAATAACATGTTTAAAAATTAGTTTAGTTGCATGAAAAAATATTGTAAGTACGTCAGCGTTTAATTTTTTACACGTCTGCTTAATTTGTACAGGTAAACGACATACATAAAAACATAATTAATTAAAATAAATCCTATTCGTTTCACTTCAGATGAAAGTTGTCTTTACAAGTAAAATGATCTTTATTGAGATACTGTGTAATATATAAATTATTTTAATAAAAAAAATCAGTGTTGTTGAACTTGTTTTAATGTGTAATAAAATTATTATTTTTTAAGTTTTTTCTTTTTCAAAAAAAAAATTGCACGGTTGGATTATGTTATATTTGCGACAAATGACTTCGACACATAAAAATTGCTGAGTAAATCTTTCATTTATTTACTTTTCATATTTGACCACTGAACAAACTGCATAATTACTTTAAACAAGATTACATTGGATTGGTCATAGTTTTGTGTTTGCTGTTATATTCCTAGTAAATACAACGTCATTTTACCTGGAAGACCGTGACTGTGAATTATATATTTATAATACCTACATACACACACACACACACACACATATATATATATATATATATATATACATTTCAAACAGAAAATATATTCAAATATTTTCATGTAAACACATTTCATGTAATATTTTTCTAAAGATATACAATTAAATATAAATATTCTGCTGTAGATTTTCACAGAACGATTTAAAAACAGGTTTATTTAAAAATAATTAAATTTTAATTATGTACGTTTCAGCTACAACGATTATAAAATATTTGAAATTATTATTGAATTCTTTCTCAAGAGTAAATCGATGGAAATTTTTTTAAATATCTTCAATTATCAAGAATCATGTCGTTTCATTTGAATTCAACGTAGAAAAGAAAATAAACGTAGTTGTTAAATTATTTTTTTAAAATAAAAAGAATATAATTTTTTCAATAATCCATTAAAAAATATATATCTCATATTATTTGATTTTAGATGTTTTCTTAGTTCTTATCAGTTTCTGTTAGTCAGAAAATAATTTTGTTACAATTAATTTGGCATTGTAATACTTTTATGAAAATTTGTAAAGTTGGGAGTAAATGATTCATTTAAAGATAAATTAAATGATTTTTGTAAAAGTAAATTAGCCACTATATGAAATTTATTGTGAACATTGTATTGTTGATTAATCATATAACAGTTTCAAAATACTGAATAATTAATGATATTATTTTATTAAAAATTTTAGAAAAAAACAAGTCTACTTTATAAACTTAATAAAGTACAAACATTAATAAAGTATAAACTAATTTCTGATATGTTTTCATTCGATTTCGTAACGAAATCTCTTTGTAATTAAAATATACAAATCTGTTAAAATGTTTCCGTCAGTTCGTTTCATAAAAAAGGACATTAACTATAAACAATTAATCAAATAATTACAAATAGTGACATTCGATGTCATCCAGCACAACAAATGTTTACGATGCATCACAATGACTAATGTGTCATAAAAATGATAATCTTATCTTAAACGCTTCGTATACTATTTTTCTTCCTCGACTATTGGGTCAAATCTGAACGAGAGGTTATTCGTGATTGCTTTTTACTTTTACAGTAAGTTTGAGCAGTCACGATCGATGTTGCGAATCGTTCAGTCGCGAATCAATCAAACATTTTTTGTCTATATATATTTTGTACTTACACTAAATTCGTTAAAGAATTTTTATTTTCATTTTCAACGAGTTTGATTTTAGAATTCTTACATGATTTTGTTATTTTTTTTCTGTAGAATAATGGAATTTATAATCTCTGAGTGTACATAGATTGTATATATGAATATAAATGATATTTTAATATCAAACGTGAACAAATCATAGTTCATAGTCCAATCAATCGCCTTTTATCATTTTTTAAAACAACAGATATAAATACTTATATCAATATCTCGGCATTCATCATTTTCTTAATACCTAAGTGGGAGTTAATTCTTACCCACGACGTCGGTCATTGTTTGCACTAGTTCTTCAGTAACACCGGAGCGATCACGAAGAGCGGATCAATCGAACCGGATGTACGCGCGGGTGTTTCGTATCGATTGTTACGATTAATCCAAATCGATTTTCTATACCGACTCGTCTGTTTCATTCGTTCACATAAATTTTCGATATGGATATATTAATGAATAGTGTCAAAGAAGACCTCACCATGCAGAATATATCCGTGTACAAACCAACGACAATTCCTACGAAACAACCGACTGATAGAATTTCAACGTATCAAGATAAATGTGATGATATTGCGAACGGAAACGTGAGCATTACTGATAAGTCGCGGATAATGAAGAAAGAGTCTGTTAACATACAGTTTGAAAATATTACGTACACGGCGTCGCTCGGATTTATCAGAAAAGGTATGGTTTAGTTTTTATTGTTGTTTTTTTTTTATAGTCAATTACATCAGCACGGGAGAGTTTTGAAAATAGAGATTCCGCTTGGATTAAATGTATAATAGAATAACAATACGAATAAAGAGTAGAATTGTTATCAGATGTCTTTATAAACAGTCGAACGTATTTCTTAGAGATAGATTAAAATGTAAATTACTAATTGGAATTTTTTACTATTTCAATTAATTTATTCGTTTACTTATATTTTCGCGTTACTTTATTAACAATACATGTAAATGTTCATAAACATTAAAACAATCGTTTATTCAAATATCATTGAGAATGTTTATAAACGTTCTATAAACACATATTTATAAACAATCTTTGATTATGAATCATTTTAAAAACAAGAAGAATAACACTCGATAAAATATCAAGCAGTTTATAGAAAAAAAAACGTTACAAAAATGTATCAATTTTTCCTAAAGATATTTAATATATGAACCGTTTTTTTTAAAGTGTTATAAATCCATTTTTGAAAAAAAATGAGTAAATGACATTTTTAGTGAGACATAGATGTCCTCTTTTTATATTTATAATAACAAAGTCAAAGGTGTACAATATTGTCATGAATTAATTAAAAGAAATTTACTGTATAATTTTACTACAAGAATGATATATTTGAAAGTAGAATAAGTCCATTTATTCATTCATTGAGATATTTAAATTTTGCGTTTGAAAAAACGAAAAATCGACTGAATTATTTTTAGTTATATTAAATAAAAATAAATATATTTAATTAAATAAAAAAAATGAAATCGAAAGGTTTAAAAAAA
Source organism: Neoneuromus ignobilis (assembly GCA_029203775.1). NCBI lineage: Eukaryota > Metazoa > Arthropoda > Insecta > Megaloptera > Corydalidae > Neoneuromus > Neoneuromus ignobilis. The sequence continues at coordinate 6,549,639 of CP092096.1, read as the reverse complement.
TTCATTTTGAAATTATGATATTTTTTTTAATTTTTTTGGAAAATTTCTTTGAAAAGTTTTTGAAAATTTTTTGAAAAATTTATAAACAATAACTATTTATTTATATAATATAACCAAAAATATTTCAAAGTCAATTTTCCGATTAATTCAAACGCAAATCTTTAAATATTATATCTCAATGTATAAATAAATGGACTTATACCATTTAAAAAAAAAACAACGGCTCAATTTGTTATTAATAAAAGTGGCATAAGTACATTTGTAGGTAAAAAAATTTGTTATTTTCTTGAGCAATTTTATTAATTATTTTTACATAATAAAACTTAACAAGTTTATAGTTTTAAAAACATAACCAGAATTTGTTAACGTTTACTAATATTTTTTAATTCATTCAAACGCAAACCTTTAGATATGAACTTCACCACTTTGTTTTAAAAAAATATGTTATGAATGATTTATTTACAACATTCACAAATATGATCAAATACATAAAGCGAATAATAAATAAATATTGAACAATTTTACAATATCTTGTAATGTTAAGATGATAATTCATTTGTAAAAAAATAATTAAAAAAAATTGGAACAGACATAATGGTGTAATGTATTTATATTTATGGCGATTAAAGGTACTTAGATACTTTGAATAATAATTTTAAATAATCATCAAGAAAAATAATACATAAAATTAATTTGTTTATATAAATATATATATATATATATATATATATATATATATATATATATATAAAGAGTCATCTAAATGTGACGCCTAGATTTGTGTTTCATTAAAAAGAAACATGCATATAGGTTGGTGTATAGAGTTACATGTGTATAGTTTTTTTTATTTATTTTTAATAAAACACAAATCTAGGCGTTACATTTGGATAACCAGATATATATATATATATATATAGAAAGAGAGAGAGAAAGAGAAAGATAAATGTTTTTTTAAGCATGATAGAATAGTTAATTGTAAAATAATTGTATTTTTATTCAATTATTAAATTAAAAATATATACAACTGTTTAAAATTAAAATTTATTGATATTATTTATGTAAAAAAAACTACATCAAGTACACAAAGCAAGAATGAATCACATATCTCAGTATATGATTAGATTTAGTAAAAAAAACTGGTTTAACATTATTCTGATATAAAATTATTCTCTTATAAATAATTATAAATAATCTTATAAATAATATCTTATAAATAATCTTTTATAAATAATTCTCTTAAAAATAATTCTGTTATATATTTTGCTATATAAATATTTAATCAGAATCTTACAATTATCTATTTTAAATAACATTTTGTTTAAAACTATTAAAAATAACATTTATTTTTTCAAAACAAACAAATATCTATAATAAGAATATTTTTTTTTATAACTGAAGCTAGTCACTTTTGCATTATAAAAGAAAGTGAAATATTAACACCATAACAATCGTATATATTATAATCTATGCAACAGGTTATTTGAAAAATAAATTAGTTTACCGCATATTAAAAAAAAATCTAAAATCAATGAAACATATCGGCGAAAGTACGTGCTGCAAAACTATTTTCGTTTTATTCCGGCTTAGCAAAAACACGTACAAGTAATTATACGTGCACTCGAACGAATCGTTTTCCAGTACAGATAAATGTGTATAGAAGTCCATTAAATGAAAGTAATTGAAATAAATAAGAAGTGCATTTAAACAGAATCGTACGTACGTACATTTAATTACAGATAGAATTTGGTGTATTAAACTATTGAGAAAATTTATGTAAATAAATGAATCGTGTCTGTGGACTTTGTTGGATGTTAACGGTGATTTCACTAAAGACAACAACTGCTAATCGAAAACTACTTAATTGAACGATTGAAGATATTTGAAAAGATAAATAGAAATTGAAAGAAATTAGTTGTCATGTGAGATGTTTGTGAGATGGACCTGAGGAAAAGTAGTCGTTCTAATTGATTTATTACTAATTTATTTGTCATTTATGGACAACACTTTGGTTTCTTAATAAATAAATACATTTAATTACTAATAAATAGTTTTTAATAAATGTTATATTTCAAATCATTACAATAAAATAAAACAAATAAAAACGTAGTTAAGTAAATTTAAATTGTTTATAGAAAAAGATTTCATATTCAACTTGAATAACATTATTTTAAAACAAACATTTTTATAAAAATACATTCAGTATAATCGACATTAAACTAAAAATTAATTTCAAAACTGAATAGATTTCTAGAAAAAATATTTATAATTAAATAAAAAAACTGTACTGAAACGACAATTAATATACATAAAATCAATCCATGCAACTAATGAAATGCAACAATTTAGTAAAATAATATTTTTTTCTGTAACACGAACTCTCATATCGAATAAAATAATCGTATAAAAAACCTATAGTACATAATCGAGAGAACGGACTGATCAAAGATCAAAGTCGAATTCATGTATTGGAAAATGATTTCATAATTAAAAAAAGAGTATTCGACACACTTGTAAAATGATATTTACGGTCAGATGTTTCGTATAATCTGTATATGATTATCAGTTTTTTCCTCAGGCATCGATGATGAGTTTTCGACTTTGCTTTCTACATAAAAAACATGTATTTATTTGAAAACGTCAGGGATTTTCGAAAAGGAAATTTACTGAAACGTCTTGAATGAAATTTATTATATCTGTATTTGAATTGAATTTAAATAATTACACACACCGATGTATAGGGTCATTCAAATGTGACGCCTAGATTTATGTTTCATTAAAAAGAAACATGTGTATAGTTTCCTTTGTTTCTTTTAATAAAACGCAAATCTAGAGATCATATTTGAATGACCCTATATTTATATTAATTGAAATAAATTATCTTTACATCTGTTGAAAATAAAATTAATCAATACTATTCTAAATTGAACTTTTGATAAAATTATCATGTATAAATGTGATATCTAATTGATTAGAAACCATTTATTGATATAGAATTATCTGTTTTATCAGTACAGTCGAAATATTGTTCTAAATATAAACTTAAAACAGGCATAACTAAAAATATTAATTCATTAAAGAAATTTTTATTCAAATGTACTTTGGATTAAAAAATAAATTAATTTTAGAATAGTTTTTTATATGTGTTAAGTCAAAATTGAAATAATTATTTTTTATAAAAATTGAAAGATTTATAAAATTTTAAAATATTTTTTTTATATAATATTTAATTTATATACATATTTCATTACCGTCACAAATTACCTTTAATAAAACATTAACAGTTGATTTATAAGTAAAGAAAATATTGAAAAATAATTATATTATTTAGCAACAGTGATAATTATAATTATTTTTGTAGAAAAACGCATCTAAATTAACATAAAAATTAATGTTTATTTTTTTTATATGTTGCATACAATACAATAATAATTTTATGTATACGAATGACATTTGTAAAAATAATTTATTATTTTTTTAGAAGATAATAATTTATAGTTTATTTAATTACCTAACGATATTATTTATATTTCACGAATTAATATTTATATGTACATTTAATATGTATTAATTGTTTATATTATCTATATTTTTCTTTTAAAATATGGTAATGAAAAATATACTTCATATATTACATTTAAATTTATAATAATACTATTGACGTAAATATATTTTTAATTATTACAAAAATTGATTATAAATAGAAATTATATAGTGACCCATCACAACCTTAAAAGATCGTCATGTAAATATTATTGATTTGTCATCAATTGTATGCAATTACTATTAGAAATGTATATATATTAGGCCAATCTTTAATTAATTATGAAAATCTAAACTCATACATAAGCAAAATTAGAATTCAATTATTCATGTGTTTTGCAATAAAAAAATGGTAGAAGTGAAATACAAATTGCAATTGATGTGACATTAATTTATTGTATATTGAAAAAATCAAACGACAAATATTTATACACAGGAATCAGAATTAAGTAGCTTACATTTATTCTACAGAAATATATAGAAAACAACAGTAACAAAATACGTTATTGATGGATATCTTGTTGTTAATATGTTATTGAGAAATAATTGTTGATATTATGGAAATTTAATGGTAATGAAACTACTTTACAAAACGTGATAGAATTAATTTGTTTGCAAATAGTATTTAATTATGAAAACATTATATATATATATATATATATATATATATATATATATATATATATATATATATTATATAATCAACGTATATGCAATTATATACAAATGGAAAAATCCCAATTAATTTTTATTTATAAAATCAGATTAGTCATAAAACTTTTAAGATACATTAATTTTTTTAATAAAAATTAAATGATATATTTAGATTTTATATATATATATATATATATATATATATATATATATATATATATACATGCACACACGCACACCCACACACATATATTGTTTACCTTTCATTAGTTCTAATTTTAACACTCACGTATATATGTACATGTAAAATGTTATTTATTATCATAAAACATATGTGCAACATTGGAAAACAAATAGAACATTACAATCCTTACATTTTAATATTTTGAAATGTCCTTGTTTTATTAAAAAAAACTTCTACTTTTTCATATAAAAATTCGTATTAATTAACTTATACGAATCAGACAGCAGTAAAACTAAAACTATCGTATCTAATTATTAATTAATATTTTTTATAATCGAAATATAAAAAACAGTTGTAATTATTTCATAAAATTAATAGGAAATCTGTACGTAGAAGGTGAACAGGTATTAATCTAGTCTATTCACTAATAACAATTTATAATTTTATATAAATTAAAAATAATAATAATTTCTGCACATAAATAATATTGATGTTATTCTAAATTACACTGAAATGGAATAATTTGAATATGATTATTTAATAATTGTTTCTTGGAAAGTGAAATTAAAAATATGTTTTTATAAATTAGTAACGAAATTTTATTTATATTTAATTTATTATAATTTTTTCATCATACTCTTATTTAATTAGTTATATTAATATTATTTAAAAACATAGTCTATTAATAAAATGTTCTAAAAATGTCTTTGAATTATTTTACTTTGTTGTATAGGGTCATCCAAATGTGACGCCTATATTTGTGTTTTATTAAAAAGAAAGAAAAGAAACTATACACATATTTTTTTCAATAAAACACAAATATAGGCGTCACATTTGGATGAGCCTATATTTAAAGAAAAATTTTTTGTTGTTTTTTATATATTGTAGAATTCTAGATATGTTAAATTTCTAAACCGATTTTAATTACATTTCAATGTTTTGCTAATTGAAGATGATTTCAATAACTTTTATGGATAATTTCTACGAAACTATTTAAAACAATTACATCTACTATCACAAAAAGCAAAAGTGTTTTCACTTACAGAAAACAAGTCTAACTACTTATTGTATGTACATATTTTCGGCCATATCTCTTCATAACCGGTTTTTTAACTGCATACAATGTAAATGCATTTCTTATATACAACACAATTTCTCTGTGGAATGTAAGATTACATTTAAGATAGAAATCAATTTTAGAAAATTAAATACACCTGAGTTTTATGTTTCTTTGTGAGATTATCGTATCGTTCTGATTTGAAATTAAATAAAAAATTATATATCATTCTTATAATCTAAACTATATTTCAACAACAATCTAAAATAATTTTAAAAACTTTTTTTGAAAATTGGAAAATTATTAAAGAATTTTGAAGTTTTAGTTTTATTATTTTAGTTTTATGTTTGATGTCAATTAAAAATTAATGTTTATTTTTTATAATCACATTGTGCATATAATGGCCATTTTATACATACCGTCAGCCATTACTTTTCACCCGCTACTGGATGAAAGATTTTCTGAAAACTTTCAATTTCCAGTGATACATTTTATTCTTTAACAGAGTATTTTTTGTTGTTAATAAAAAATCAATGCTGCTTTAACTGTAACAAACAATTACTAATATAGGGTTTTTTTTTAATAAACGCTTTAGAATCTCAAAAAAGTATTTAATTAATTAGTTATTTATTTATTTATTTTTAAGCATATTCTGTGACATTAGCGATAGAACACAATTTCACTCATTTACAACCATGACTTCTCTTGACATAATACATTCGTTTAGTCCAATTTTTAGTCACTCTTTCACATAATTGTGGTCCAATTTCATAAATTACACGTTGAATGTTTATTTTTAATGCTTTTGTTGTTTGTGGTTTATTAACATAAAACAGTGATTTCACATAAAACCACAAAAAATTAACAATAGCCTTATATCACATGATCTTGGTGGACAATTAATGCATCCATTTCGTGAAATAATGGACTCATTAAACTTTTATTTCAATAAGTCTATCGTTTCCGTATAAGTATGGCACGTAACATGCCCTATTGAAACTACATATCTTACAAACCAATTTCAATCATTTTTGGAAAAAAAAATTTAATCATAGTTCAGTAACGCACTCTGTTTACTGTAATGTGATCTCCAGCTTCATTTTGAAAAAATATGGTCTGATGACACCACCAGTATATAACACACACCAGACAATCACTTTTTATGGATGCTGTGGTTTTTGTTCAATGACTTATGGATTGATTTCACTCCAAATTCTGCAATTTTCTTTATTTAGTGTTGAGCGTAAGTTTCACGAAACGCACGATAAGTTTTACGATTCGAACATTGATTTTTATAATAGGTTTTTACAATTTCTAAGCGTTGTTAAAGTGTTAAACGTTCCAAACTATACTGAGTTGAAATGTCAAAATGAACTTAAAAAAATTAAAAAATGTCTATCACCAGCTGTCAAAATTCTGACATTCTTATTTAAAAACCTTATAGATTTAGTTGTTAATTTTCTAATTCTATACATAGTTTAAAAGATTTTCTTGGGTCTTAAAATGTCTTTCTAAGATAATATTAAATGTCTTTAAACAGTTGTGCTGGCAATTAATTAACATGCACGCGTGGCAGATCCGTCCAAAACAATTCGTAGCGAGTTGGTATTTGAAATCATTTTTTTTATAAAGTTTTAGACACACATACACACACATTAACATTATAGTAAAACTCTTAAATTAATTAACAAATTGATTAATAATTTTTGAAAAGGAGTATTTCTTGGGTTTTGGTACGTTTGTTATTTTACCGAATAGAATAGAGGTATTAAAAAATGACATATCCATTAGATAAATGAATATTTTTCTGTAACTTTTTTTAAATTTTCTTATTAAAGGAAAAGATGATAAATAGCTATCTTGCAGATCTACTTCCCCCATACCATCATTGCAATCTAAAACTATATTAGGTTTTGTAATGTTTCCATTTTGGTCGGTATAATTTCTAATTTTTTTCTTTTTTGTTGTAATCATTTCTGCTTTGGAATGTTTTGAAGAAAGCAAATATATATCTTTTTTGTCCTTCCATTTTACAGCTAAGATACCATTGCAAGATCTTGAAAAAACTTAAAATGTTTTTAATTTTGTCGCTACGAAATCTTTTGGTATATTCTTTCTATTAGATGTGAGTGTTCCGATAGTATTAATTTCTTGCAAATGTAATTTCCGATACAGTTTTGGTGACGAATACCAGTTATCTAAAAAGAGGATGTGTCCAAAATCAACTAAAGGTCTACATAAATCCAGTACAACATTTTCTAATGCGCTATCATCAGAATAAAATAATTCTCGGATAAAATAGTTCTTTATAATAATAAAAAAAATTATTGTGTATTATAGTTACTTGATTATTATTCAATGAAAAGATTTAAAATTAATGAAGTTCTACAAAAACGCACTTGTATGCCTTCAAAACAGAAGTGTGGCATTTGCTAACTGAACTCCGATGTCATACTTAGCGAAGATCATACGACGTGCTATGCACGTTATATCGGCATTTGGTACAGATATCAGTCGACGTGCATAGCACGTCATTCCAGCACAACTGGTTAATTCAATTATATTTAAACAACGGTCTTTTACGACAAGTTTTCTGAATACGTATTAAGAAATGAGATGATAAAAAGTAATATCTTGTCCATTATTAAAACCTTGTTCAACAAATTAATTCTTCTAAGCAAACATACAATTATTGATATAAGTAAAAGGAATTTCGATCGTATTTTATGTTAAGTATTGAAAATATATATGGTTTTTAATTACTCACATCGTGCATGTCTATGAATAATAAATAAAAAACAATAATAAGTATGAATGTTTCATTTTCTTTATAATTATAAATCTTCCAGTACTGTAAAAATTATAGATTACGACTTGTATATCACTAAGTTATAATATGATATATTAAACAACAAACATTTTATTGTAAATAATATGTGTTTTATTTTAAATGGTTTCAATCCAATTATATATATATATATATATATATATATATATATATATATATATATATATATATATATAAAACGAATATTATAACAGTGTCCAAAGTTCATAAAAGAAATTAACTTCTAACTTGTTTTTGATTATAGACTTGCGTAAATAGCTGATATATTGTCCTTACAATACTGATAAAATTTTCTATTGTTTCTCTTGCAGTATATATATATATATATATATATATATATATATATATATATAATATGATTAAATAATTCGATGAACACATAAACGTCAATTATCTAAAGAATGAAAGGTCATTTTCGTAGTACTGATTCTTTGTCGATTTGTAATTACTATTGTACAATTAAATGTTAACTAAAAAATATATCTTCTTAATTATTTGTTATTAAAATGTGACCTGCTTTTATAAACATCTATCATTTATTCGACATCCCGTTAATTAAAAATGCTATTATTTAAAATTACCGATTACGTTCAATATGAATGTTGTTAAACAATGGACAAAGAATTTCAATCAGATTGTTAATTTATGGACATCGTTTATTGAATATTAATTTATACGGATATTATTTTTTTTAGTGATCGATGTATGTGTTAAAAATAAATTTAAAACAGTCTCATTGTCTCTAATTTTTGTTCTTCATGTTTTGAAATATTTATACAGGAACAAATTGAAAATTCGTACATGTATTTTGATAATCATATATAATTAAAAAATGTATGAACCCTAAATAAATTATAATATTTTATACAAAGGAATTATCACTCCAATGCCACAAAATATAAAAATGTTTACGAATGGTTTATTGCTTATTTTATTTTTTTATAAGCTGATATACATTTTTGTAGCTATGCCATTATTGTCAGATATCTCTTATAAAATCTAGGATCTCTATTCTCTCTATCTCTAATGATGATAGCATGGCTTTCAAAATGAACAAAGCGGACAATAAATAATTATTGAACATTTTTAAAATATAGGGTCATCCAAATGTAACACCTAGATTTGTGTTTTATTCAAAATAAAGAAAAGAAACTATACACATGTTTCTCTATACACATTTTTGCCATACGTCCCGTATATATGGGACTGTCACCGTATTTCACTACACAGTTCACTACTCAGTCCCATATTACTATTTGTCATATTTTCTCCCTAAATTCTGCGTAAAGGAATGGTTTTGATTTGCCATTATAATTTTAAAATGACTTGTGCCCAATTTTATAATTACACGAAAGAAGAAAATGATATAATTAACATATATTCGTCCGCTTGACGAAAATTTGTCATCTTCCAGAGAATCACCCACAGCGAAATGACGAAAATTCGTCATTTGTATATTACAGAGAATAATTGATTTTTGTTCTCTTAATTAAGGAAAGCCAAAAAAAAATACAAAATTTATATATAAAGATAAATTTGTTTTATATCATTTTCCAAGATTTCACTGAAAAATATATGATTTCTAACAAGTTACATTAGTTTTACGATATAGACCATATCGTATATAGACCATATCATTTCTACAGATAGTGTCAAAAAATGCCGGCATTTGGTGAATGGCGGTGCAAAAAGTTACCCGACGAATATGTGTTAAGAAAGTAAAATCAACTTTAAAATATAACTGGGCTAAAAAGGATTAGTCTTGCACCTTTTTTATTATTCTACGTGTTCATTTTATTAGATTACTTAAACTTTATTGATTTTTTATCAGAGTAAAATAAACCATTACCTACCCACTTTTTTATGGTTTATTTATTTAGTACTTAAAAGTCCCGTATCAATGCTTGGCAATTATGGCAACCCTACCTATACACCACCTAATACACAAGTTTCTTTTTAATAAAACACAAATCTAGGCGTTACATTTGGATGAGCTTTATATTGTGATGTTGGAGTGATAAATCGTGTTAAAGTAAATTTTAACTATTTCAGAACAATTAGTATCAATTGTGTCTTTATTACTTATTTTTCAAATTAACCAGTTGCGCTGGCAATTAATTAACATGCACGCGTGGCAAATCCGTCCAAAGCAATTCGCAGTGAGTTGGTATTTGGAATCAATTTTTTATAAAGTTTTAGACACACACACACATTAACATTATAGTAAAACACTTAAATTGATTAACAAATTCATTAACAAATTGATTAATAATTTTTGAAAAGGAGTATTTCTTGGGTTTTGGTACGTTTGTTATTTTACCGAATAGAATAGAGGTATTAAAAATGCCATATCCATTAGATAAAAGAATATTTTTCTGTAACTTTTTGTAAATTTTCTCATTAAAGGAAAAGATGATAAATAGCTATCTTGCAGATCTACTCCCCCCATACCATCATTGTAATCTACAACTATATTAGGTTTTGTAATGTTTCTATTTTGGTCGGTATAATTTCTAATTTTTTTCTTGTTTGTTGTAATCATTTCTGCTTTGGAATGTTTTGAAGAAAGCAAATATATATCATTTTTGTCCTTCCATGTTACAGCTAAGATACTATTGCAAGATCTTGAAAAAAATTTCAAATCTTTTTAATTTTGTCGCTGCGAGATCTTTGGACATATTCTTTCTATTAGATCGGACTGTTCCGATAGTATTAATTTTTTGCAAATGTAATAGTTACAGTTTTGGTAACGAATAACAGTTATCTAAAAAGAGGATGTGTCCAAAATCAACTAAAGGTCTACATAAATCCAGTACAACATTTTCTGATACGCTGTTATTAGAATAAAATAATTCTTGGATAAAATAGTTCTTTATAATAATAAAAAAAATATTGTGTATTATACTTGATTATTATTCAATTAAAATATGTAAAATTAATGAAGTTCTACAAAAACGCACTTGTATGCCCTTCAAAACAAACGTGTGACATTTGCTAACTGAACTCCGATGTCATACTTAGCGAAGATCACACGACGTGCTATGCACGTTATATCGGTATTTGGTACAGATAGCAGTCGACGTGCATAGCACGTCATTCCAGCGCAACTGGTTTATAAATATTAGGTTGGCAAGTATCTCCCTTCCGCTTTTTTTTTTTTTTTTGTACATAGCTGCGAAATTCAAAAGACCAGAAGGCGGAAGGGAGATATTTGCCAACCTAATATTTTATATATACGAGTATATATCAATATTGAGTAAGTGAAGATTAAATTAATCCGTATTTATTTATTTTTTCATTTTAAATAATGCATACGTAATATCATATAATCGTTCGATGTTTTTTTAGTAAAAAAATTCAATTTCTATGAATTTGTTTCATATTTTATCGATTTCAGTCAATTTATCCGTGCATAATTAAATATCCAACGTAAGCTATTTTCGTTAACATGTATCAATGAAATATATATATATATATATATATATATATATATATATATATATATACATTTTTATGATACATAAAAAGTAAAATATACTAATTATTTCCACATGTACACAGTCATAAATGTATATGATACAAATAAAAACAGAAGATAACGATAATAATTAATCGATATAAAATTTAAATTAACGATATTGTCAAGTGTATAAATTTTATAAATTCATACACATACATAAAAAAACTTACATACACACATACATAGAGTTATTCAAATGTGATACCTAGATTTGTGTTTTATTAAAAAGAAACAATAAAATATATATACATGCTTCTATATATACTACCCTATATAAATGTTTCTTTTTAATAAAACACACATTTTGTCACATTTGGATGACCCTATATATATATATGTATATATTTGTGTGTGTGCATTAGTGTGTGTTGATAAAATTAAATCACTATCTTATCTATTCGTTTTATCGCATATATTTGCTCTTGAAAAACAATGGTTAGATGTGAAGGTTATTTTAACAAAATTTATTGTATAAATTAAATATTGTAGTGGTTTCAAGTGACACGCGAATATTTCAAGGCTTATTGTTATTGTATATGTTTTTTAAATTTATATTCAAAAATAGTTCGTTTCAGCGATGCAGTTTGCTTACCAACAGAAATAGATAAAGAAATGTTGATTTCATTTTTATTTGTTACAGTTTTGAACATTAAACCTTTTTATTTCGATCCAATAGTCGTATAAAAAACCTATAATACGTGATCGAGAGAATGGACTAATCAGAGATCAAAGTCGAATTTATGTATTGGAAAAATGTATTCGAAAATGATTTTCATAATTTAAATAGTAGTATTCGACACCATGCAACTTGTGCAAAATTTAGTGATATTTACAAATTGCTTACCGAACAGAGATCAAAGTCGAATTTATGTATTGGAAAATGATTTCATAATTAAAAAAAGAGTATTCGACACACTTGTAAAATGATATTTACAATTTGCTTACCAACAGAAATAAATAAAGAAATGTCGTCTTTATTTTTATTTGTTGCAGTTTTGAACACTAAACTTTTTTATTTCGATCCTTTATTAATTCATTTTAAGTGGTCATACTCGATCAAAAAGTCTAAAAATTTGATTTTTCAATTTTGAAATTTTCTCTAATTATAATATCTGGAGAATATTCCCTGAAAATTTCATATTAATCCGACTAAAATTGATGGAGATATAGGTATATTATTTTTTTTACAAATATTTGTGTAAAGTAGTATTGAAACTTTAAATGCGTTTTTTGAAAATTGCATTTGCAGAACCAATAACCAAAATATCTCGAAAACGACTGCATTTATTTATTTCAAATTTTTCAGGCTTATTAAAGATACAAAAAACTAATCTGATCGAATGATTTTTCCGTTGTATAGTTTGTTTTTTTTGGATTAAAAATGAGCGATTTTTTCATCGAAAATCAAAATTTTAAATGAGAATAACCGTCATTTTGTTCCAAATCAATTTTTAGAATAATTGATCGTTCAAGGACTATAACATTTAATGTATAAAATAAATCTTCATTTTTTTATTCGAAATCTGAGCAACAATGGTCACCGTAAACGTTTTTCTTTCAGAGGATTTACGGGAGAATGACTATATCTTTTTATTTTTAAATATTTTTTATTGAAACAATTATGTATTTTTTAAATATACGTTTTTAAATACTCGAAAATTTGTTGAAAAATGTATTATAGTTCTTGAAAAAATCTCAAAAGTCACTTTTTTCGACCTTCTGGTCCTCTAAAATCTTTTTCAAATTCGTTCAATTCACAAAATCTATTGTCTGAGTTTTTTTTTAAAAAATATCTAATATCCTTAAAAGAATAAATATATATGTACGTATATATGTACATTGACCGATAAAAACAAATATTAGGTAAAGCGAAAAAAAATGTTTTTTTACAATGTGAAAAAATTTATTTACAAAAAAAAATACAGAATATTTATTCCGATAGATAATTTCCATGGTTATTTATAATATCTTGCCATAATTTAGGCAATTTTTTGATGCCTCTTTTATAAAATTCTGACTGCTTTGACTTGAAAAAGGCATCCAAGTGTTTTCGAACATTACTGTCCAAATTATTTTTTTTATTTCGAAGCGAATGCTCCATACTTCGGAATAAATGATAATCAGAAAGCGCAATATCAGGAGAGTAAGGTGGATGAGGCAGCAGCTCTAAATCCAGTTCCTTAATTTTTTCCTGGGTAATTCTCGCTGCATGCGGCCTCGCATTGTCGTGCTGCAAGATGCGCTGTTGATTATTCACCAGAACGGATCGTTTTTTTAGTAATTCCGCCTTTAATCTTTCTAATTGCGCTCAGTAGACCTCGGCTGTGATAAACTGACCAGATTTTAATAATTCATAATGAATCACACCCGAAATATTCCACCAGATACATAAAATAACCTTTTTTTAAGTCAAAGATGGTTGAGGTGTTGAAACCGGTGTTTGACCTGGAGAAAACCATTGTTTTTTATGTGGATTGCTATAAAGGATCCATTTTTCGTCTCCAGTAACAATTCTTTTCAGAAACGGATCGGTTTCATACCTGATCAGCAGCAAAAACAAATGGTTACTCCCTAATCTAAAGCCTTCGGCGATAGATCGTGCGTAACCCAAACCCCCTGTCTGTGTTTTTGCCGAACCTTTTTAAATTAATTTTTATAGTCGACCAGGGGCAGGCGATGTCCTGTGACAATTCCTTAATGGTTTTGCGCGGATCTGATTCCATCAATGATTTTAACCGTTGTCATCAATTTTTTGTGGTCTTCCCGATTTTGGCTTATCCTTAAGATTTCTGTCGTCGTTTTTAAATTGCTTGACCAGCGTTGGCATTCACGGATTTTCAAGATTTTGACGTAAGTTTCATTAATATTTTCTGTAGCTTCTTTGGGCTTTAATCCTTTATCAAACAAAAATAACAAAATACACCGCAATAAAATCTGGGATCTCTGGCCCTGACATTTTTACTATCAGTAAAAATAAAAAAAATGAAATGAAAACAGTAACAGTATGAACAGAGCTTTAAAATAATATCAGTATTGACATATTTACTCGATGGCAGCCACACGATAAATTGGTTTCAAAACGACATAAAAAAACGACATTTCTTTCCGCTTTACCTAATAATAGTATGTTAGAAATGTGAAGAGAAGACCTTGTATAGAATTTAATTTAATATAATTATTTTAATTATCAACTATGAAAAATACTATATAGCAAACCATTCATCAAAATGTACAAAGTAATAAAAATAGTGCAATATAAAATGGTTTTCAAACATATGAATCATTTATTGTTTGTGTGTTCGAATGTAAAAAAAAATATTTTTTTGATATTTGTATGTTATTGTTTTAATTTTTTAAATTGAAAGATTCTAACTATTGTTCTTTTAGACAATACGACACCATTTTTTAATTAAACTTTGTAATATGTATTTATATTATTTGTAATTTTTAATTGAACGTTTTATAATTTAAATTTTGCATTCTAATTTTTGATTAAGATTTAATCTAAAGGAAAATATAATTTCATCCAAATATTTTGTGTTTTATTAAAAAGAAACAAAAAAAACTATACACATGTTTTCTCTATACACTACCCCTATACACATGTCTTTAATAAAACACAAATCTAGGCGTCACATTTGTATGACCCCATTTATACTTTTCTAAATATATTTTTTCTACAAGTAATGAGTTTTTTGATTTAATTTAAATATAACATAATGAAGATATAACATTAAAAAAAACGATGTATAAGATCATAAAACTTTTCAATTTTTTAATTAGTTTAATTTGAACTTCTCTGTAATTCCTGATTTCAGTTCCGAAAGAAATTCTCCACCGAGTGAACGGACATTTCTTACCTGGCCAGTTGATCGCCATAATGGGCCCGTCTGGTGCAGGCAAGTCCACATTACTGGACGTACTGTCCGGTTACAGGATAACTGGTGTCGAAGGATCGGTGTTTGTCAATGGACGTGGCCGTGACCTGGCTTCATTTCGTAAAATGTCATGTTATATTACGCAAGATGATCGTTTACAAAATTTGTTGACCGTTCAAGAAAACATGAGGTCAGCAGCAAACTTAAAACTCAGCGAAAATTTGTACCAGTATGAAAAAGATGCCATTGTAAGTAAATAACAATTAAATATTAATAAGTTTATTATTTAACTTTTTTTGCATGAAAATGGTTTTAAGAAAACAGCGCAAATAATTAAAATTGCTATAGAATCTCGTGAAAATAAATTTAATAATAATTTTATAACCGAAAAACATTCTTTCAGATAGAGGATATTCTATCTGAACTAGGATTATATGAATGTCTGAATACGAGAACTGGTCAACTGTCTGGAGGTCAAAGAAAAAGAATGTCAATTGCTTTAGAGCTCATAAGCAATCCACAGATTATGTTCTTGGATGAACCAACAACGTGAGTTAAACATTACTTGTATTATCTTTTATATTTTTTTTTGGTGTACCGGTAATAAACCTTGACACTGTTACGTTTTCCAGTTCACCTTCAGTTTAAGTACGTTTCCATATTGGCCATAATCTTAATTATATTTTTACCCCTAATTAGACTTGAATCTTTAATGACTTAAGAACAACGAGTCTCGTGTATTCTTAAGTAACATAACATGTTATACCTTCAGTCCGGAAACTAACGGAAATTTCTCATTTAAACTGCCTGTCATGTAATTTTTTAAGTTAGTACATCTGTCAATGACATTTGTGTCAAATTTCAAGACGCTATACTCATTTGTAAATGATTTACAGTGGTTTTTGTTAGACAGTGATTGTTGTTCATGACGATTTTTATGATATCGAAATCAGTTGATCAAATAATTTGCATTAAATTTTGTGTTACGAACTGAATAAACTTCACACAATCGTTGGAAATGTTAAGAAAGACATACTAAGGATTATGTATTGCGAACAAGTGTTTTTGAGTGACATAAGACGTTCAAAGAGGACCGTAAAGCCGTCGATGACGAATCACGATCTGGACACCCATCGACATCAATTGACGATGAACACGTCGCCCCATTCAAGGCATTGAAGCTCAAAAATCGTCGTATGTCCGTCAAAGAGTTGGCAGCTGAGGGTGGGAATCACAAAAACGCAATGCCATGTCATTTTGGCTGAAATCTTGGACATGAAACGCGTCGCTTTTAGCATGGTACCAAGAACATTGATTTTTTTCGTGAGTTTTTGGCCAGAAATTCAATCAATATTATTCCGCAAACTCCGTATTCGTCTAATATGGCTCCGTGTGACTTTTTCTTATTCCCAAAACTCAAGTTGTTGCTTCAACAGCATCGTTTTGAATTGATTAAAGCTATAAAAAAAAATTCTGCTTGAACTGAAGGCTATACCACAAAGCGCATTCGAGGGGGCGTTTGAGGACTGGAATAAGCATTAGCATATGGGTATTGCTTCCAATGAGGAATACTTTGAAGGCGACAAAATAAATTTTGATGAATAAATAACTTTTTATGTGTTTTATTTCAAAAGTTTCGTTAGTTTCCGAACTGAAGGTATTTTTTAATAATTTTATATATATGTTTTAAAAAATGAAGGCTGTTATTTATTGTTCAATACATTTTCTGTACATACAGAAAAATAATCATTAATTGTGCATTATATAATTGTATACAAACATATTAAACTATGACAATTAAACTGGTTTATTTTTAATAAAAGATACATAGATTTTTTTAAAAGTATCCAAATTGCTGATAACTGATGAAATTGAATAAAAAAATATCTGAGATTTTTATTATTTCAGTGGTTTAGATAGTTCAACATGTATGTCAACAGTAAACTTATTGAAGTTACTTGCTTCGCAAGGACGTACAATCATCTGTACAATTCATCAACCTTCAGCAAAATTGTTCGAACTCTTCGACCACGTGTACGTTTTAGCTGAAGGTGAATGTCTGTATCAAGGATCGACAAATAATCTTGTCAAATATTTAGAAGAATTGAATCTACCATGTCCTATGTACCACAACCCGGCCGATTATGGTAAATAAAATTCAATTTCGATTTTGTGTTCAACACAAATGAATCACTTACCTCCAACATGGAATAGCTATTACAATACGCATTAGCGAATGAAGTAAACAATCAGTAATTATTGAACATTTATAAAATATTGTTCGGCGTGAATGATTTTGTTTCGTTAAAGTAAATTTTCCACAATACCAAAACAAATCATTTCAACTTTATCTCTATAGAAATCCGATTATAAATTTTTAATTTAGAAAAATGTTCTAACATTTTTTTAATTTTTCAGTGATTGAATTGGCTTGTGGTGAATATGGCGAAGACGAAATTAAAAAAATGGTACAAGCGACCGAAAATGGAAAGAATGTTCAGTGGTTCACAAATCAAAACATACCTAGTAAGAAAGAACTTCGAGGTACTGTATTACATTCACATATTATAAACAAATATATTTTTATATTCTTATAAGTATTCTTTTCATTAGAAAAGTATCCTTTAACACATGAAGAACATTTAAAAAGAACGAGTGGTATGCAAGAAACATCAACCGTAAATCAAATGAAAGTGTTATTAGAAAGAGGATTTTTAAAATCCAAAAGAGATTCAGTAAGTAGATTCAATTATGTATTTAATTTATATTTCTAACTGTAATTTCTGTAATTAAATATAAAACTGCTTACTTGTTATTTTTTTAGACATTAACGTACCTTCGATTAGCTGTTAACATTTCTGTCGGTCTTATGCTCGGAGTTTTGTACTTGCAGTCAGGCGACAAAGGTTCACGAGTTTTGGACAACTACAATCTTCTTTTTTCAATTCTTATGCATCACATGATGTCAACAATGATGCTGACGATTTTGACTTGTAAGTGTATCCTTGAATTGAATAAAACAACTTTTTATACACTAGAAAAAAGAAACAGTGCATGTAAATAACTATAAAATTATTAATTTAATTTAAAAAAATATGCAAATTAGATTTAAAGCATCATAAATGAATGATTTGACAAATAATAAATTTATTTGTCGACAAAGTCCATAATCATTTGTAAATATTATTAAAAACTTTTTCAACAAAGTAAAAGAATATATAAAAAAAACCTTGTTTTTGTCTGATATTTATTTATTGAATCATTTTTAAAAATACATTTTTTTTCATTAAAAAGTTTTCATTATTCATATCTCTTAAATAAAATTGTTAAACGTATTTAATTTTTTTATTATTATTACTATTTTACATCAAATTATTCACATTGTATTCAAACTGCACGTACTCGTAGTAAGAAAATCTTATACTAACAAATTTTCATTTAAATATTTTTTAAAATTTCAATTGTATTAGTTATATTTATATGTCCTCTCTCTAAGACTTATTCTTAAATTTGTATAGATTTATATATCATATACTCGTACAATAGTTTATTTCATATTTAATAGAATAAAATATATTTTTTTTATCAATGTACCTAACATAACATTTTTCTTTTACTATTTCAGTCCCACAAGAAATGACAATTTTACAAAAAGAGCATTTTAATCGCTGGTATTCGCTAAAATCATATTATATATCAGTTACTTTAGTAGATATTCCTATTTCTGTAAGTAACTATGAAAATGTTTGACTTACACACATATTATTTAAAATTCTTATAAATTTTAAATACATTCATTTATTGCAGGTACTTTGTTGTACGTTATTTTCTGTTATAATATATTACTTGAGTGCTCAACCATACGAATACCTTCGGTTTGGAATTTTTTGGACAATAAGTATGCTTGTCGTGTTTGTTGCTCAAAGTGTCGGACTAATGATAGGAGCTGTATTTAATGTAGTTGTAAGTAGTATTATATTATATGTTTCTTTCTTAAATAATTGTTTTAAAAATAGTTCTAACTATCTACATGCTATTTATATAGAATGGAACATTCCTTGGACCGACATTATCAGTTCCGATGATGATGTTCGCTGGGTTTGGAGTAACTTTAAGAGACCTACCATCATATTTATATTGGGGCAGTTATCTCTCGTACTTGAGATATGGTCTGGAAGGATTCGTAGGTGCTATATATGGAATGGACAGGCCAATGTTGGAATGTTCTGAAAGATATTGTCACTATAGATACCCCGAGAAGTTTTTGTCTGATATCGCAATGAGAGGTGATCAATATAATATTGACATTATTGCTCTTTGTAGTATTCTTCTCGGTTTAAGAATCGTTTCATTCTTTTTACTCAAATGGAAGTTGAGGGCTGTGCGATAAATAATATAATATAGCTAATAAAAGTTATCAGTTTATCACTTTTATATGATAAATTATGTAGGTACTATTTTACCAATTGTTCTATTATTTTAGTATAAAGGTTTACTTTTTTAAACGTTCTAAATCTATTTATGTAATTTGAAGTAAATTTTATTGTATTTACATTTTTATAAAGTAAATACATATAGAAAAGAGTTCTTTAACTGTTTAGTTAAGTAAATTAAATGTAGTATGAAGAGATTCAAAGCCTTAGTCTTTTTAATATGACATTTTTATATACTATTATTATTTTAATGTATAATTATTTATGCAAATATAATATTCTTCATAATGATATGAAGAAAATTCATAATGCCATGGATATTAAAAAAATATATAAATTACTGTTTTTATGCAATTTACATTACAGTGTTGTATTTTTGAAAAAGCTAATTATAAACTAGTAGAAGTGATATTTTTTAAACTTCGTATTTTAATTATTCTTTCTTGCCAACTTATTGAATTGTTATTTATTGAACTATATGTATTAATTATATTTTTATATGATACCATATAAATAGAAGTAAACTATTGTAGATGGTTTAAGTAATGTATATCATATTTGATAGAAACGTGTGTAAACGTTAATTTATTAAAAAGAACAATGCAATTTAAATATTATTATTAAATATACATAAGTATCTTTTTCTTTTTCATTTAGTTGGACTAGTCAAATGTTTAACCTACTTTTTGTAATTTGAAAAATAAAATATGTAAATGTACTTTCATGTGTTTTTTTTATTTTCATAAATATGTTCATAAATACATACAGTAATAAATAATATATTCTTAAATTCAATAGTAATATTTGTTTACAATTTAATTTGATAATTATGTTGAAATTTACCTTTTAGAAAGATGATTACTTTTACTTTTGTATATAAATATTTTTTCTATTGATATCAAACAGCATCAAATAGTTTAAACATTTCATTCATTAAGTTGAAAATTCTAATTTAATTTTTAATTAAAACGTGTTATTAATTTAATCAATTGTAATTCTTAATTTAAAAATGGTTTATTATAATAATAAATAATTTTAAACATCAGTAATGACAATCTAATCTAACTTTGTTCATTAACAATAGAGCATTTAACTTTTCACCTACTATTGAGTATTTGTACAAAAAAAGAATTTGGTATAAGTGCATATGAAAAAAAAGAATATAAAGAATCAGTAAATTTAAAAATAGAAATATTTAAAAATGCATAATAATATTTAATAATTGGAAATTAAGATCATTGTTTATTTCTGGATATATACAATTTTATGTGATGACATTTTCATAATATATATATATATATATATATATATATATATATATATATATATATATATATATATATATATATATATGTAATTGCATTGTTGCAGTAGCAAGTTACATTTTTCCTCTACTCTTCCATACCACTTCATAACTCTTAAATCCCATTACTTACTGAATCCTTTCTAAAATTTCCTTGTTATCATCTTTTCTTATTTTTTTCTATTGATCTATCCATGTGTGTGTGTGTGTATATGCATAATGAAGAGATTGAAAATACTATGTTTTTAGTTCAGAAGAAATTCATATATTATAAAGTGGGGTATTTCTCTATGTTTGAAATAAATGTTTATGATTAATATATCCCACTTATTCTCATTTATAGCAATGAGTTAAGAGTGAATACTAGAATAATTTAGCGATTACAGATAACACAAAGAATGGAAAGATGGATGTTAGAAATAACACAAGAAAATATAAAGAGAATTGAATGTATTAAAAAGAAAACAGACATTATGGTAATGTGATAAATTTGAAATGGAAATTGACCGATCATATAACAAGAAGAAATGATCATCAATAGACAAGAGAAGGTATTAATTGGGAACCTAGACGTAAAAAAAAATTTGAAAAAGATTTATAGATAAATGGGTTTAGTTGAAATGGAAATTTTTGGGAGAGGCCTTCATCCAGCAGTGGATAAAAAGATGCTGCTGATGATATACATATATATATATATATATAAAGGTATGATAAAATGTTTTTTAAGTTAGATAGAATTTTCGATCAATTTAATTTAAATTTTTATCACGTTTAAAAAACCCTATATAATTGCTAAATAGTTATGTAGGATTACTTTATTACAATATATGGATTGTTTTATATATATATATATATATATAAATATTTATATATATATCATCATCATCATCATAACGCCCACATCAGTCCACTACTGGACGAAAGCCACAATGAATGCTACCATTCATTGGTATTTGGTCATATTCACCACGCTGACCAGGCGGATTGGTGAAGATTTTTTTATTCGGGGTTTACTCCCTTCTCGACAGTTATTTTTACAAGATGAGGTTGTTGGCCTTCATGCTCAACCCTCGACTTGAAAACGAGGGACTCTCCGACTGGGAATCGAACGCAATCTCCCGCATGACACGCGGTGATGCTTTGTACTACCCAGTCGGATATATATATATATATATATATATATATATATATATATATATATATATATATATATATATAAATATTTATATTTATATTTATATATATATATATATATATATACCATTCCAATTTTTACTAATTCTATATCTATTGCCTCATTCATTGAAGTTATTTGAAGTATATAAGAGAGAGCACAATAATTATCTGTGGATAACTTCTATCATGAATAGAAAAAAAAGGTTATCGCAGTAATAGACTAAATTAAAAAAACATTTAGTTTAATTAATCCATCAGTTGTGTTTAGTTTTGTTATTACAGTTCTTCAAGTGTGTGCGCGAGTTATTACAAAAATGCACTCTCATATTTGTAAATATACAATATAACTTAATAAATCTACTAAATAATTTCGAGGACAAAAAAAAATTAAATATACAAATTATTACTATATATATATATCTATATATATATATATATATATATATATATATATATATATATATATATATACAGTGAGTTAAAGTGAAACTCATACAGTATTATGTTCAATAAATTTTTGTATATAAATTTTTAAATAAAAAAAAATTCCTTTTATATTCGACTTAAATTGTTTATTAAGGATATTTTTATCATATAAAAATAAATAATTCATAAAATAATACTTAAAGACCAAAAAAAAAGTATCTGAAAAATCATTCAAAAACACATCAAAATGAAACTCTTACAACTAACAAATTATTTATTAAATTAACATTTACAATATGTTGAATTATTTTAGTACTTAGTAAAGTACTCTTTATTAATTTTTATAGCCTTTAAACGATTCAGGATAGATTTAACTAATTTTTCACAATAAGCTAAATCAATTTTTCCCCATTCTTCTAATAACGCCTTTTTAAATCATTGTTATTAATAACAGTGCGTGTTCTAATGGCAACTTCTAAGTGATTCCATAGATTTTTGATCACATTTATATCAGGTGATTATGGCGGTGTTTCCAGTACTTTGGGGCAGTTATATAACAACCAACTACGTGTTTTATAAGCTTTGTGCTTGGGGTCGTTGTCCTGATAAAAATTAAATGTTTGTAAAATCCAAAGTTTTTGAGCACTGACTTTCAAATTTTTTCTTAATAGATCAATATAAACATTTCTATTCATAATTCCATCTATAAAATTAAATTTTCAACCCCTCTCGCAGATATACACCCCCATACCATAACATGTCCACTCCCATATTTGACTGTAGGACGAACGTGTTTTACAGACATTTCTGTATTTGGTTTCTGCCATATATTATTTCTCCTAATGGATCCAAATAAATTATATCTGCTTTTGTTCGTAAATAAAACATCTTTCCAATAATCAAAACTCTTATTAACATGTTCCCAAACAAAGCTTAACCTTTTGTTGCGATTAGCTAGATTTATGAAATTTTTCTTCCTGGCAATAGGAGCATGAAACCCATTTTTGCGAATTGTTTGGGGGCTTACTTTTTTATTTAGATACTTTTTATCTTTTAAAGTCGATTTAAGCGCGCTAATTTTCGAATTTACTTTAATTTTTTCGTAGAATCCAACGCTCGTCATGGTCATTAAAAATTTTGCGCAGACTCTTTTTGACTTTATCGTCAACACTTTGATCATTTTTAAATATTTTTATTATAGATTGCATTGTAGCGTGGTTTTTATTAACTATTTTCCCAATTTCCCGTAGAGTTTTTCCATTTTTGTAATGAAAAATCATTAGCTTTCGCTCGTCCGTCCATGATTGTCCCCTTTGTCTACTCAAAGTGAAAATTCAACTTATATTTTTACAAAATGATTATAAACGACTTAACAATAGAGTTTTTTTATAACCAAAGTGACCAAACACATATTTGAAGAGTATACTTTCTTAACATGCAGTTTTCAAGCGAGAATAATTCGTTGTATGAGTTTCATTTTGATGTATTTTTTGTTCATTTTTCAGAAATGGTTATTTTTTCTGGAGTAGAAATATTAATTTACAATTGAAATTTTCAAATATAATAAAAATAACCTTAATAAAGAAATTAAGCAAAAAAAATAAAGAAAATTGTTATTATATTAAAATATATGTGTAAAATTATTGGAAACATAACTCTGTATGAGTTTCACTTTGACTCACTGTATAAATATATATATATATATATATATATGTAGAAATGTATATATATATATATATATATATATGTAGAAATGTATATATGAAATTTGTTTCTATAAATATCTCTATAGGTTGTAAACTTAGTATGTTTTGTTTGGCTTTACTTATCGCGATTTCGATGGTTCGATAAAAATTGTGTGTAATATGTTAATATACTATTATTATTTACTATTTACTACGTTTCAAAAATGTATTTAGCTGAAAAAATTTTTCTACAATATATATATATATATATATATATATATATATATATATATATAAAATATATATATATATATATATATATATATATATATATATATATATATATATATATATATATATATATATAGAGAGAGAGAGAGAGAGTATGCGGTACATCAGGACCGCACAACTTAATTTTAAATAAAATGGATCTTTTTTAAATGATCGATTTTTTTTTAATAATGGTGGTGTGCGCTCCTGATAATATATATATATATATATATATATATATATATATATATATATATATATATATATGTATATATGCATGTATACATAAACAATTATACAAGCTTATATATTCATCTTCATTTTAAGTAAAATATTTCCATTCACACAATTATATCATTATTATTATTATCGAGACATTGCGTAATTCATTTTCATTTTACATCAATATCTGTTTCGTCTCACTTAGTAAAAGTATTTATGTGTAGTTAGTCATCGGTTGTCTGTGATGTGAAAAAAACTGAGAAATTTTGTATTGTGTATTTTGAATAGGATTAAATTAAAATATGTGATACGTTTAACTATTTAATGTGTGGTTATAGTTTTGCAATAAGAAAGTGTTTTTCATAAAATTGTTTTAAATCTGTATTTAGGTAAACGTTATTAGTTTTTAGATAAATGAAATTGTATAAGATGATATGAAAGATACTTTTGATAGTCCGTGATCATAGGAAGGGTATCTCATATCGAATATTATCAGAAAGGTATAAAATATTTAACACTGTTGTAAGAAAAATATGCGATTAATATAATAAAATAGAATTTATATAAAATTTACAAGACAGATTTTTGCAATTAACTATAAAATATTGATAGAGTTGTTTTAATTGATTTTGGGTAAATCGATTATATCTAATTTAAACTTTAGAATGGAAATGGACTGGTTATATAACAAAAAGAGGAGAACACTAATGATCAAAGGAAATTATTGATTGGAGAATATGAACATATGAAAAGGTCTAAGAAAAGACTGTTCGATAAATGAAATAGAAAAATTAGAAAAATCATTGGTGTGTAATAGAAAAGAAAGACATTGGATTGACGGAGGTGTAAAATTTTGAATAAGACCTTCATCTGGCAGTGAATAGGAAAAGCTGATTATATATATATATATATATATATATATATATATATATATATATATATATATATATATGTATGGGGTTATGTATGTGGGTATCAATGAATAAATAAATAATTATTTCTCAATAATACCAGAGTGAAAAATAATAGTTGTGTTCATATTTTTTCTAAAAAAGTCTGTTCTTTCTTTCGCGTGTAACTTGTGTCTTAGTTCATGTGCTTGGGAAGTGTACTCCTTCAATCATGATGTGGTTTTCTTGGTAATTCTTGTTTTTTTATAGTTGTCTTCCTTCCATTCAGTGGCTCAGGAAAATTGTATTTAGATTTATCTATTTATATATATTATTTAATTACCAGGGGGCTTCGCCCGCTGCTTACTGTTCCCCCCGGTTACTTTGCTTGCTCACTCTGTGATACTTACAATCGTGAATGATGTTTATTTGCAATCGATCAAATTCGGAGGTAATCTTTCATGTTCTAAGTAGCGTGACATTAATAATATTAAATTTGTGATTGAAGTTTTTTATATAGAGAGGTTTATATTTTTAGAATTTCATCTATTTTTTATAATTATATTAAAAAAGATTATATTTTTGCTATTTGAAAGTTCATTATATTGAATGTATACTTTTTAAGTTAAATATAAATACAGTCTTTAATTTTTAATAATGAATATTTGTGAGTGAAAGTATGTAGTGGTTGAATTAATTTTTTTATTGATTATACTAGTAGATTAATAAGTTCAAGTTCTTTTGATTTGGGACTTTGTCAAGGTCAACTCTGCAGTAAACGCTTTCATGACTGTGCAAAATAAATAATGGGATTAAATTGTCAAACCACGACCGTAGGTCACTTTAATTATAAATCAATTATCATCCCTTGATGATATTTAATTTTTAAACTGGCGCACCATCGAATGGCTTAACGTAGGTCAGTGGAGTTGTTATGTAAAAATGAACCACTTCTCAATCATTCCAAAGTACCAAAACTACTCGTATAGATGCCAGGCTTGTGTTCATATCAGGTCGAAGTTTCTAGGTCTTAAATTTCCGTTGTATATCGATCGTTTCAACTCGCACAGGGATGTTCCGAAGCTTGCGCCGTCGCGACGCTTTACGTATTTATCCAACCAGTGAGAAACCATTTCCACGAACAAACTGTAAACATGGCTTTCAAATCGATTACTTAGTAATAAATTAATGTGACACCGTTTAATGCACGCCAAAGGTCGATATTTTACAATACACGCACCTGGAGTGTTGAAAATCGCGTTATATCGATTCCGTTATACGCGACGCGCGACCATCTCAACAACAAATGGACAATTTTGCGAGATAACCTTAAAACTGTGATATTATTGTGTGTAATTGCAACGGATCCTCACTTCGTTACAATGCACTGTTTGTTATGTACATGTGAGATTTGACTTTCATGCGAATTGTTCGTACGAGAACTGTTTCTGTTTTTCCAGTCAGCAGTTTAGAATGGAATCATCGACTTCGTTTTAAAATGTAAGTCAATTATTTTATAATTTTATTCGTGTTTTTTTCAATGCTTGTTAATTACATACTTAAACATATACTGAAATAATTTTTCATTTATTATTCGATTCTACTGAGCATGTAGAACTTTTTCTTTTTAAAAATACAGCAATAAAATCTACTGTCACATATTAGAAATTAAATAGACTTTATTGAACTTTATTTAAATAAAACGTCCTATTTACATCGTTGACATTGATTTAATAATAACGATTGACCTCGAAATAATGTCTAGTAGTAGTGAAGTGTCTAGAGCTTGCAGAAAGCTCTCTCGACAAACGTGCTAGCTTAATGTTTACGATTTGGCATAGGCGTGCGCATTGCTACGTGACGTTTCAGCTGTGGAAAAGTGTCTGCGACGTATTTGTCTTCGATCTTGATTTTTTTTACTCGAAGAAGGGTTATCATTCGGATGACCTTCGTTTCTATTATTCTAGAGAATATATCTATATCATCGTTCTATGAGGATACTTCGTCCGATTAAATATTGAACTTGGATCGTTGAGAAAATATACAGTAGTTCATTAAATAATTAATTATTAGAAATTATTAAACGTGGTTAGTTTTGTTTTGGTTTAACGCAATTTTTCATTTTTCATCTTATTTCATTTATTTTTTAATTTTTGAGTATGTTTAACAAGTTTTCAATAATTTAATTGCAAATACTAACTAAATCATATTTATTTAAAACAGTGTCGAAATATTATATATATATATATATATATATATATATATATATATATATATATATATATATGAAGAAATAAATTGAAGAATTGAAAAAATATATAATCTATTGTGTTACAGTTATATGTAAAATATATTTCAGAAAAACATAAATATATTTATTATTAATTTCGGAAACAATCAGTTTTTTTTTTAAAAAAAATAATTTTATTCCATTATTAAGTTTTGAAATGGCGTAGTTTTTTAATATAAAAATGAAAATAAAAACTATTAATGTAAAATATAATATAAAATGAATTTAATAAAACTGAATATGAACGAAATTAAAACCATATCGTGTGTGATATAAAATATTACTCATATACAAGATATTAAATTACAATATGTAATTATATTTGAAGTTCGCTACGAAATACAGAATATAAGAGAATATCTCATAAAATATCCATGTTCGTATACCGATACACGTATTCTACCTACTTGAAATTGTTTTCGACTATACAACAAACTCACAATGTAGTTTATACACACACACACACATACACACACACACACACACACACACACACACACACACACACACACATATATATATATATATATATATATATATATATATATATATATGTAAGTAAGTATTTATGTGTGTGTGTGCTTATACAAAAGACATGATGATGATACTCGTTCGTATCCGCCGGAGGTAAAGTTCCACAAAGTCACACTGATGACTGTAAATGCACGTCATATAAACTCGATCCACTTGGGAGTTACCGTCGGGAAAACAAAAAGAACTCCGGATTGACTCGTTCGATGAAGAAAAAGCGAACCGAAGCTGAAAAACTTTGATGTTCATTTCGGACTCTACTCATTTCCTGACTTTTACTATAAACAAGTTTGAACTGCACGGATACGCACACACATACACACGCGCACGTGTGTGTGTGTTGTGTGTATACAAAAGTCGTGTCGAGTATCGACACAAATATTTACTGCTATCAAATGTATTTGGAGTTCTTTTGTGTCCATTCGTCGAAATGCTACTTTATTTCTTTTTTTAATTTTATTGGTTTAAATATTGATATTTTTAATTCGTTATGAATATTTAAGAGAATTATATATTCAGTTCAAATTATTTTTTTGAAAATAATAATTAATTTAATTACAATATACGAGGTTGTTTGATAAGTCCGTGTAAAAATAAAAACTGCTTCATTTTTTTGAATAAATCGTTTTTATTTTTCAACATAGTCTCCTTTTAGGCTTATACACTTCATCCAACGCTGCTCTAGTTTGTTGATCCCTTCCGAATAATAGGATTTGTCCAAGTCTGTAAAATAGCCATTCGTTCCTGCAATCACCTACTCGTTCGAATAAAATCTTTTTCCCGCGAGCCATTTCTTCATATTAGGGAACAAATAATAGTCCGATGGAGCCAAGTCTGGAGAATAGGGGGGATGTGAAACGATTTGGAACCCTATTTCCATTAGTTTTGCGGCCACAACTGCTGAGGTGTGAGCTGGTGCGTTGTCGTGATGAAAGAGGACTTTTTTGTGGGCTAATCGGGGACGTTTTTCTTGCAACTCGGTTTTCAAACGATCCAATAACAATGAATAATATGCACCTGTAATGGTTTTACCCTTTTCCAAATAGTCGATAAAGATTATTCCTTGCGAATTCCAAAAGACAGTCGCCATAACCTTCCCGGCCGAAGGAATTGTCTTCGCCTTTTTCGGAGCAGATTCCCCCTGATAGCCCATTGTTTAGACTGCTCTTTGGTCTCAGGAGTGTAGTGATGTATCCATGTTTCATCTACAGTGATGAAACGACGCTTAAAGTCCTGCGGATTTCGCTGAAACAGCTGCAAACCGTTCTTGCAACACTTCACACGACCTCGTTTTTGGTCGATCGTGAGTAATCACGGCACCCACCTGGCGGATATCTTTTTCATGTCCAAATGTTGGTGCAAAATATTATGTACCCGTTCACACGAGATGCCTACAGCACTAGTAATCTCACGCACTTTCACTCTTCTGTCATCCATCACCATATCATGGATTTTATCAATGATTTCTGGAGTGGTGACCTCAACAGGGCGTCCAGAACGTTCAGCGTCTCTTGTGCTCATATGGCCACTCCGAAAATTTTGAAACCACTTATAAACCGCACTAATCGAAGGTGCAGAGTCACCATAATGTTTATCAAGCTTCTGTTTAGTCTCCTGAGGCGTTTTGCCTTTAATGAAGTAGTGTTTAATCAACACGCGAAATTCTTTTTCGTCCATTATTTGACAATCACTCGATTTCCTTGATTCCAACGATTGTCAAACATAAAGGAATAGACCGATATGGCTGAAACTTGATGTGTGTTCTTCCAAGAGGTGCTACTAATTAAAAATAACCTCGATATGCACCAGTGGTGCCATCTTTCGGAATTTACACGGACTTATCAAACGATGCTCGTATACTGAAAACGTTTGAATTTATATAGAGTTATCCAAATGTGACGGCTAGATTTGTGTTTTATTAGAAAGAAACATTTGTATAGGGTGGTGTGTAGGGAAATATATGTATAGTTTCTTTTTTTTTTGAATAAAACATAAATCTAGTTGTCACATTTGAATGACCCTATATAATACTTGAGAATTACAAATATAATGGATTAATTATTTGTTGTTTTGGAACTGTGGCTGATTCACTTAACAGAAATGAATTTTAACCCAACGCCACAATATTTATAAAGTGTTCAATAATCACTTATTGTTCACTTATTATTTATAAACATGTTGGCTGTTGAATTATTGAACATGTTATAAGTGTTCTGGTTTGGGGTTAAAATTCATTTTTGTAAAATAATAGATTAAATGAAATAGCAATCATCTTATTAAAAATAAAAATCGATTAAAATAATTTTCTCGTGGTCTTTTATTATCCTATAACAAACGAACTGATATATCGGTTTATGAATATCAAACAATATGATTA
The DNA here is from genome assembly GCA_029203775.1 of Neoneuromus ignobilis. Classification (NCBI taxonomy): domain Eukaryota; kingdom Metazoa; phylum Arthropoda; class Insecta; order Megaloptera; family Corydalidae; genus Neoneuromus; species Neoneuromus ignobilis. Next base: position 6,518,355 of record CP092096.1, on the reverse strand, counting down.
ATTACTTGAATTGGATTTGAAATTGAATGATGACAGAATTAGAACGTATTATATTGATTGAATATAAAATTAGAATCGAACAAAACGTGCAGACATGTCCGGAAAAAATAGATAAATAAAGTGCGTACATCAAATGTCATGCATTCGACAGTGTTCGATTGTCGGAATTTGTAAGGATTACAGTAGACGACGAAGAAAATATATAGAAATCACGAAAAAATCCCAAGCTAGCGCTCCGGTAGTAAACATTAACCCTGATAAGCTGAGACGCATGTAACAGCAACGTGCTATGTGTGTACGGGGCGTGTCTCTGATCAAAGCTCCGGAGTTTCACGTTCTGAAACCGCCCTTATGCAATACACAAATACTACACATATCCACTATATATATATATATATATATATATATATATATATATGCGTGTATGTGTGTAGATATATATTCTCACGTAGATAGCGGTCTTTACGTTGAAAGGTCAACACCGGAGGGCTATGTAGAAATGTTGTAAAACGGACAAAAAACTTTTACTTTCATCTCATATGAGTTAAATATGAAGTGGATCTTTTTAGAGTTTCGTATACGTGTGTTCGCTGATCTATCCAGGTTCAAAAATTACGACCATGTTAATGAACATCATGAAGAATAAATGGAAAAACAGATTTTATTATTTCACATATCCATATATTCCATTTTATAAAGAATGGCCCATCAGAAACGCACAATTGAATTTTTAAATAAAACGTATCTTTTTTGAATGAGCGATGATGTCTTTATTTCATTGTAAAGTAGAAAAGTAGCGATTAATTTTTAAACAAAATGTTCACCGAATGTCCTTGTTCTTTTATCTTAGAGAGTTTGTACGTAGATAAACCTGGAATAAGAATACAATAAAGAGACAATATCCAAATCTGTGTTTATTTGATAATTTTGAATCATACAAAAAAAATAATTCTGATAGTTGTATATCAGTGTTCAATAAATGCCTTTAACCTTTAATCAGGTCATTAGAATTGCTTAACGTGATTAATGCATCTGTGCACGTATCAAATATACATGCATGTACATATAAGAACAAAATCAATACTGATTGAACTAGTTTCAGTTGAAAATCATGGAGATACGCCTATGTACGAAATAACAAACAGTCTGTGATTGTTCGACTGGCTGATTGTGAATCATGTCCGTTATTAAAAGTAAATTTTATTTACAATCACAGAAATCGTTCGTTTCGATTTCTACGAACTTGTCTGGTGTATTAACACTAGAACTATCAAACCTGTCAAAATGACGGGGTTTGGATATTTTTCTTTAAAATTATTAACATCATGCTAGTATAAATGTAGGAATTTATAATGATTTTTAGTAAAATGGAACAACGGTTATATTTTTTTATTTGATTTAATGTTTTAATTAGTAATTATTTGTCTAATGTATACTTATTTATACCAAGACCAGTCATTTTGACGGGCCATTAAAATTAGTTGTAAAATGAGTTTTGGACTAAAAAATATAGATCAATATCTTTTTATTTATGTATACAAAAATTCATTGTTATTTATCACAAAAAGTTTGATTAACATTTGTTATTGAAAAATGATTCTTGCTCTTATACTATAAAATGGTGCAAAAATAATGCTATTGTATTATACTTTCTTTCGAAATGTCAAAACAAGTGGTATTATTGCAACATAATATGAAATCACACATTAACCGTGCAAATTTAAATTATCAGTTATTTAGTGGCAAAATAAATTTGGGATAAAGTTTTGGCTAACATCAGACGTCCAAAGTAAAAGGTTTTCCCTATTTGGGCAAAGATAAATCACGGCCGTTATTAACGTCTTTGAATGAAATTTAAATTATCAGTTATTAAGTGGCAAAATAAATTTGGGATAAAGTTTTGGCCAACATCAGACGTCCAAAGTAAAAGGTTTGTCTCATAAAAGGTTTTCCCTACTTGGACAAAGATAAATCACGGCCGTTATTAACGCCTTTGAATGAATTCTTAGTTCTAAAACTTGTTGAACCTTACGTAAATTGTGGGAGGACTATAACCACTGATAATTTTTTACGAGTATGCCATTTGCGAAAAAAATACTAGCCAAAGAAACATCTCTAATTTGAAATATATGTGCAAACAGGAGAAAACTGACAAAAATAGCAAAACTAAAAAAAGATGACATGAATCGTTTCTTCGCACAACTGTATAAGTAGAATAATATCACCTTAACTATTTATAAAAGCAATTCTGCCAAAAGAGTATTGCTTTTGAATTCAAAACATAAATTTGTAAAAATTGCTAACATTAATAAACATATACCGAAAACTGTATCATAATATAACAAAAATAAGTTTCGAGTGGATATTTTTGACCAGATGGCCCTCAAGTATAGCATTAAATCAGAATCTCAGAGATGGCCCCTGCTAGTTCTTTATAATATTTTAGATTCAACAGCAATCAATTCATGGATAGTATACGAGGGTAGTCCCATAAATACCCGGCCTGACCTAGAGATAGCGGTAGTTGTTTGAAAAATATCACTGTATTAGAAAGTACACAATCTATAAGCATATGTTTCAAGTTTGAGGACGCCACGTTGTTTAGTATTTGTTTGGCAGCCATCAATAGTGAACGTTTTCAGTGAATTTGTGAAAATGGAGAAAATTTGCCATCGTTACGTGATACAATACTTTTATTTGAAAGGCCTCAGCCCAACTAATATAAAAGCTGAATAGGATTCTACTCTGGGTGAGTCTGCTCCTTCGTTTACAACAGTGAAATATTGGATAGCAGAGTTTAAACGAGGCCGTACGAGCTGCCAAGACGAGCATCGCAGTGGTCGACCAAATGAGGTGACGACTCTAGAAATGATGAAGAAAATCCACAAAGCGGTACTGGATGATCGTCGACTGAAAGTGCATGAGCTAGCAGACATAGTAGGCATTTCAAAAAGTGCGGTACATCGCATATTATCTGAAAATTTGGACATGAGAAAGCTGTGTGCAAGATGGGTGCCGCGTTTGCTCACACTCGAGCAAAAACAGTGTCGTGAAGATGTTTCAATTGAGTGTTTAGCGAAGTTTCACAGCAACAAAGCAGAATTTTTGCGCCGTTTCATAACCATGGATGAAACATGGGTCCATCACTTCACATCCGAGACAAAAGAACAATCAAAACAATGGACTGAAAAGAAAGAACCGGCTCTAAAGAAGACGAAGACCGTTTCATCTGCAGGTAAGGTTATGGCGTCGGTTTTTTGGGATGCGCGTGGGATAATTTTCATTGACTATCTTGAAAAAGGAAAAACTATCAACGGCGAGTATTATGCGAACTTATTACAACGTTTGAGCGAAGAAATCAAGCAAAAATGGCCGCATTTGGCTAAGAAGAAAGTGTTGTTTCATCAAGACAATGCACGTTATTGCAATGGCCAAAATTAATGAATTAAAGTTTGAATTGCTACCTCATGCACCCTATTTGCCAGATTTAGCCCCTTCGGTTTATTTTCTGTTCCCAAACTTGAAAAAATGGCTCAGTGGTCAAAGATTTCCCAACGATGAAGAAGTGATGTCGGCAGTTAATGGGTATTTTGAGGAGCAAGACAGTTCTTATTATAAAAAGGGTATCGAACTTATTGAACATCGCTGGAAAAAGTGTATAGAGCTGAAAGGAGATTATGTTGAAAAATAAATATATTTTTTTTCCAAACTTTGTGTTTTCTTTGTTGGGTCTGGTATTTCTGGGACCACCCTCGTACAAGGATACTACAGGCACAAATATAATTAGAAAGCAGTTTTTATTCCAATTGGCAGATGAACTAACAAGTGAATACAAGAATAGAAAAATTTCTACACAACAATAGGAATGTAGGTCAATAGACTGCCCTTCAGGAATTTTTTTTAAAAAAAACTTAATACGTGCAAATCTCGTCAAGTTGGATTGAGCAACAAAAATAAAACGAATTTTACTTGTCTTGAATGTAAAAAGTATATTTGTGGTAAGTGCACATTCCAAATGAAATCTATCTGCAAAAAGTGTACTCCATAGGCGGATTATACAGAAAAATTGTTTTAACATTAAATACATCAATTTAAAAATCTGTTTTTAATTATTTTCTAATTACAAATAGATAATTTCATACATCGAATGATGTTTTTTCATTTCTACTTTTTATCCAAAAAACTTACATGTAAAAGCACATTTTTCAAATACCCGTCAAATTGATGGGTGTATATCCAATTCTGGTAGTTCCAGTGTTAAACTCGTTTCAGTCGTGAGGGCCATTCTTCGTTTCGTATCTAGTAATACTATTAGTTTCGACAAGTTTGTCATTTTCAAGTATTCTTGAAGATAATCAAGAATACTTTAATAATTTTCTCTTTGTTCTTACAGTTTAGATCACTGACTATAAAATTAACTAAATTGTTTGTTTTGATATTGTAGTAAATTCACTTCAACAGAAATTAATTATTAATATGAGATAATAAATTATTGTTTACAAATAAATATCTAATAGAATTGGAGTGATAATACATTTGTGTTGAAATTAGATAATTAATTACATAAAACATCATACCTATAAATAACTCATATGTTAATTCATTTCAAAAATAATTTATCTTCAATTAATAAATTAAACATAGATAATTTTTAATGGATTCGATTCCATACTGAATTCGTCCAATTAACAATTTAATTTATATCAAACTGAGTATTAAGAATTGTACTCTAATGTAATTTCTTTTTAAATAATACAATTATCATCAAATTCTGTATGATTTAATTTACTAATTAAATGATTCTTGTACAGAATTATATGTAGTTACTGTAAATAATTACAACCATGTATTCATTAGTTGGAACGTTTTTATTTTCAAACTAATTGCTAGAACAGGAAGGTAAATCGACCATCAAGACAAAATAATTTCATTCGTGTCCATTCGTAAGCTTCGTCGGACTGTGACCTTCGTACGCATCATGTCAAATTTGTTCTCGTTTCGTTTTCTTCGTATCATTACCTTCTGACCATTCTACATTTTATACAATACCCTTACTTACCATTTTCTCGACAAATTCATACCACCACAAACATATCTCTCTATATACACATATATATGTACCTAAATATTTTCGTATGACCACACAATACACAACTTTCGGTGATTGTGGATGATATAGTATCTGAAACGTTATTATGATAAACGTGGCTTAAAGTAATAATGCAGACTAAACCAACGTTCCTGTTTCTGTGACGTAAAAAGATAAAGAGAACGTCGTTGTCGACAATGTGTACGAGGTCAGGTGTAGAAGCACGGGGTTTTCTCCGTGTCGACCTGAAGATAAGTACGTGACGTCACAGGACGTCGACGCCTTAGATACGCTTTGTTAACAACGTATCTAGTTTACACAAACGGGACGAAAAGAAACTTCAAGGATTATTACTGTTGTGTGTGACACGTGAAGTTTCCTTTATTATTCTATTCGATCAGACGGAACGTTCGTTCGTTCGTTCTTCGAATAAAAATTTCAGATAATTTCATAAAATAGATTCGTGACGTTTAATCGATTATATCATTTCTATTGTTTTCTTATTATTATCTTATCATGCGTCACAAACTCTTCAAATCTAACCTTGTAAAAATGTATAGGGTTTTCTAATAAAAATGTCAAAACTTTGATAACTGGTGACAGCCATGTTTTATTCTTAAAGCTCATTTGGACATTTCAATTCAGTATAGTTTGGTAAATTATCATGGAGCATTTAACACTTTTACAACTTTTTGAACTTTTAAAACTTATTATAAAAATCAATGTTCGGTTTGTAAAACGTATCGTGCGCTTCGTGAAACAACACAATCGTCCAACTGAACCTGCCATTTATCGAATTGTTGAAAAATTTGAAAACAATTTCACTCTACATGATACAGCAATGCCTGTAAGACTAGGAAATGCAAAAAGTGAGGTTAATATTACTTCTGTTAGTGACAATTTCAAAATAAAGCTGAGAATCACGTTACGGAACCATGATTAATGAATTCTTTTCCAAAAATGATTGAAAATGGTTTGTACGATATGTTGTTTCAGCAGGAAGGTACTACGTGTCATATATCTATTGAAACAATAGACTTATTGAAACAAAAATTTAATGAGTCCATTATTTCACGAAATTGACCCATCTATTGTCCACCAAGATCATTTGATCTAACGTCATTGTTAATTTTTTGTGGGGTTATGTCAAGGTGACCAACTTTTTTTCAATGAAAAGGAGGACATAAATAAATTAAGGGGTTATACGCACTTGCGAGGCGCAAAAACGACGTTTTTTTTAGGAATTTTTTTTAGAAACAGTATTTATTTTGCAATTACAAATTATGGTTATTTGAATAGATCCTACTTTCAAGAATAAAATAACATGTCGATCATAAAAAAATATTGAAGTGCACCGCTCCTGCAGATGATGTCCCGAACGACCTCCAAAAAAATGCGCTTGGCGGTGATCTCCATATCGGCGGTTTGGATTATTTGAAATCAAAAAATATGGTCAATTCTTTTAAAGGATAGATTAATGCAGGTATTGAACGAAGGAATAATAAAAATTTTCATTTTTGACAAAATGGCGTCTACTTGAAAAAATTTTCGTTTTACTAAAATTTTCGCTCCAAATTGTTTAAAAAAAATAGTAATAATTTTTATAAACCTTATTCCTTCGTTCAATACCTGAGGAATATATTTGAGAAGATTGTGTGAAAATTTGAGACCGATCGGTTCAGCCATTTCTGAGATATCGAGATCACCGACTATGAAAACACCGTTTTGAGATAAACGCGTTTGAAATTTCGGAAGTAGTTTACACATAGTTAAAAATTTTTTACAAATTCAGGTGTATGTCCGAAAATATTTATCGGATTTACTTCAAATTTCCAGAGAATATACTCAAATATATGTGCATTCCGAAAATGCAAAAAAATCGATTTTTTGAAATTTCTAAGTGCGTATAACTCCTTAAAGAAACAAATATTGCAAATAAAAAAAATATTCTTTACAACAATAACTAAACAGAAAGCATTGTAATATAGTAAATAGATAACGCAGGCGTATATTTATTAATTATTATTTAAATATGAATATTTTTGGATTGAATGAATATTTTTTGTTAATGTGTCATTTTCTAACAAAATATTAGAAATATCCGTACAAGAACTATTTTTCATATTGAATTTCACAGCAAGTGCTGCAGCTAGAGAATCAACATTCAGTCTTGATTTTTCAGTTGTTCAAAAATCATTAGCAATTGAAAATATCCTTTCAACTGCTGCGTTAGTGCCAGGGCAGCACAATGTAAATTGGACTAGAAGAAGTAAATTTTCATATGGTATATGTGCATTTTTGAAATGGTTGAATATTTCCACCCATCTTTTATCAACTTCAATATGTTCATTTTCCCATTCGACCAGTTTTTCAGAATGTAAATAAATATTCAGTTGCCTAATTTCTTCAAATAGACAATTGTCGTCTATTTTAATGTCTGGTAGTTTTGTGGATGAAAACTGAACAGAAGATTCGATATCTTTCCAATGCACCTGAGACGAAGTCAAAAAGCACCAAATTTTTGTTATTAAATATTTAGAGATTTACAAATTAGCTTTTACATATCGAAAAGGATGACATCTACGAGGACAATTTTCGAGGAAGGACAGAACTTCCAAAAGGAGGACGGTTGGTCACCTTAGTTATGTGAAATCGTTTGTTTATGCTGATAAACCACAAATAACTAGAAATAAACATTGAACGTGTAATTTATGAAATTACATTCATTTTAAATGTAATTCATTTAAACCACAATTATGTAAAAGAGTGGCTAAAAATTTGTCTAGACGAATTCACTATGTCAAGTAAAGTCTTGGTGGTCATATGAGTGAAATTATATTCCATCATTAATTCCATAGAGTATGCATGAAAAAAGAATTTAATTAATTAGTTATTTTTTATGTTTTATTTCCATTTAAGGGGAGGTTTCGGACTAGAACAATAAAAAGGTCATTTTTCTATAAAAAAAAATAATCAAGATAAAAATCTGTGGATTTTATATTTTATTATTTATATTTTAAACGAAAAAAAGTAACATAATAATTTAATATATGAAAATATTAAAAGAGTTAGAAGTTAGTGGTGGGTTTCATAGTAGCACTTGAAAAATTTTCTATTGATGGTGAGACGTATAGCTCCTCAGCTATTAATTTAAAATTAAAAAACCAAAAATATTTTTAAATGTATAAAATTTCTGAGACAGTGGACCTACGAAAGTTGAAAAAAAATTGTTTTTAATTTTTTCTCACATTTCAAAATTAAACTTTTTTTTAATGATTTTTTTCACAATTCTGCACTCCTTAAAAATTAGTAAATTCAAACAAACTCAATAATATATTATAAGTTCACTGCCTAGTAAAAACTATAATCTTTAATCTGAAAAAATCATTCAAATTGGTCAATTAGTTTTTGAGATATTTGCCCCACTAGTTTGAAAAATGATGTTTTGAGAAAAACGTGTTTAAAGTTGTACATAATGTTAGCTGATTTGGTAGAGTCAGACTTAAATCCCATGCGGCTATCACCTTTAAAAATCTGTAACCTTGGTAATTTTCAAAATTTTAAAATTTACTTTCAACCACACATTTTGCTAACATCAAAGAAGTGAAAAATATTTAAAAAAAATCGATTTTTTGATAGATCTCGACCGGAACTTCCTCTTGAACTTATGAAGCACTTATTTAAAAGTTCTATATTTCGAAATATGTTGATATTTTCAAATCTTTCGAATCGTTTGTTATTTATTTATAGAATTTCAAAATTCTTTAAAAAAAAACAATTAACTAAAACTAAATAATTAAAAAATGTTATCAATGAAAAAGATTCAGTTTTAAAAATGATGTTAGTTCATGTCTATCCATTTTTTTAAAAAAAATCTTTGAGTAAATAACGCAAGCTGTAATAATATTTAATCTTGAAATATAAATAATTCTCCTCTTCTTAAAATAACTTTCTGTATTAATTAATATAATTCCATTTCATTCAAATTATGATCATAATTTATACATTTTTTGTCTATATATATGTTTATATACATTTGATATCGTTTTTATATAGATATAAAAAGTCCTGTTACTTTATATATTTGTATATGTTACAGGATGCTTAAAAGCAAATTCCACTTTAAAAAAAAACTTACGCACGAAACGAAAAATAATGTACAGCGTGGGATTATTTGAATTCGGTACAAAAAATGTAAACACTCCTTTATTGGACTATATTTCAACTGAAAATTCTCACAGACTCCATAATAATAAATCATTTTTGCGAGAACTTTTCGTAAACTTTTGGTCGTTCATTGGAGAAAAAGTACAATCCAGTGCTGTACATTTTTTTTTTGAAGCAACGAATATATTCATCTCTAGTACCACCCACCTGATCTATAAACGTACATATATACATATATATTATCCCTTCTGTGGATCAGGCCTGACTTCATCCCTCCTATACTCAAACATATACACACTCAAATATATTCAAATATATATATATATATATATATATATATATGTGTGTGTGTGTGTGTGTGTGTGTGTGTGTGTGTGTGTGTGTGTGTGTGTGTGTGTGTGTGTGTGTGTGTATGTGTGGTTCTGTGTATCGGAGTTGAACGTGTCGCCCGTTCGAAATGGGTGGGAGAGAGGGCCTATAAGAACACGGGTGCAGCGCACGCCTCGTTTTGCCGCCACCAGGTGGTACGGTCGTCGCCGTCGCCGTACTTGTTTGTCTCCAGTCGATCACCGGAGTCCGAGGTGTGCGCTCTCGACGGCGTGTTCTTCCGACTGTCAGTGTTTCCGGTACAGTGAACTCCGGGCCGATCTGTTTTTTTCCCTCTTCTGTCGCACGTACGTCAGTGTTGTTGCCGAGTGCTCTTGAGTGAATCTAGACTAGCTCGAAATGGCGTGTCTATTGTGTGTTTTAGTTGATTGAATAAATAAAACGACCGTGAATTTTGATCGGACGAGGAAAAGGTATATAGATTACACGTAATTGAAACGTTCAGTCTTTCGATTTTTACGATCGGACCACTCCGATGGATGAACGTAAAAAATATCCTATACGATTGTCGATCGAATTTATTTTTAGGAAAAAAATTTGTATTCATTCGAATTTGTTTTTATACTGTTTATCGTTCGTATATATTTTTAAATAAAATAAAATCCGTACGTAAGAAAAAAGAATTAGAGCATTTATTAAATTATTTACGATAGAATAAACTTCGATCAAAAAAAATAACTGATTAATAATTCATATGGTTTGTTTCATTCGAAACTATTTTTTATGAAAAATTCTTATTATATCTAATACAGTTTTTATTTTATCTCAACGTTTTTCAATCATATGGTTAATGTTTTAATGAGCTAATAAATCATTTATGTTCTGATATAACAGATATCAATGCTAATTTATTATAATTAAATTGCTATTTATTATTCATATTATTTTCTCATGTGAAAATTAAATTATATAAATATAATTTAATTTTCACATTTTAAATATGTATTGATAGATATTATTAAAGTCCTCCCATGTAATTAAACTATATTTATGAAAATGATTCCGAGAATGCAAATAGTAATAATCTTTAAAATAGTGAAAATTTTTAAAAAATTCGAGAAATTTATTTTCTCTTCCATTTCACATCACTCAATTTTATTTTGTGTCTATCTTAAGTATCGATGAATTTCTTCTTGGATATTTTTATTTTTCAGGACTTTTAGTTAATAATTTTAGATAGAATGATATGTAATATATATATATATATATATATATATATATATATATATATAATATGTTGGTACTAAAAAACCATGCGCATTGTTCCAAATTCGAAAATTATAATTTATATCCGAATCGTTCCTCTTAAATTTTTAATAAACTTCTACGGCATTGTAATAAAGTTATTGACGTAGTTCATGCAGTAGTAACTGTATTTCAACTGCCAGGTATGCGGGTATAGAGTTTATGTATTGTTATATACTAGTGGATACGGTCGACCGACTGCATGTTTACAAAAATCCACCCGAATTTTATCACCAAAAGCTACTGAAACGAACCGAAAGCACAACAATGAGATTAAAGTATATTTTAATCAATGATTTATGATGGAAAGCTCGTTACCAGAATGGTGTACAGGTGTGATACGGTCTATTGATAAAAAAAACGTGACATTATTTCGAGACTGTTTTAAAGAAACGAGAAAATGAATGCGTTTTTAATATAAGCTAATTTTTTTTATATAAATATATATATATATGATCATCCAAATGTGACGCCTAGATTTGTGTTTTATTAAAAAGAAACATGTGTATAATTACTTTTGTTTCTTTTTAATAAAACACAAATCTAGACGTTACATCTAGATGACTATATATATATATATATATATATATATATATATATATATATATATAAATTATTTGTATGTTGTAATCAACTCCTTCTTTCCAAATCTATTTTTCATTTCCACATCTTGTATATTATCACATTCGTATATCCCAAGTCGACCGAATACAATTTCCTGTACGATTATTTCTCTATAACAGATATTCTGTGCTTTTTCCTCGTTCACTGTTTCCTAATTCTCGAAAAGTTGTTTTTAACGAACGACAATGATAAAACATTTTTTTCGGATTTCGGTTCTTCTTCTGCATTATTTACATGAAATTTCGTATACAACGTATATTTCACGATTGCGAATGTTTAATATATTCAGTAATGATTCCGAATACAGAGGAGAATATCTGAACGTAAGACAGTCGTTGAAATATTAATTATTTTTAAAAGGATGAATTATACAATTTTAATCAACAGATAAGTGCAATTCGTTCTTGTATTTTATTATTGAATCGTTGAGATTTTCAATAAGTTAATAAGAAATGTTTCCCTTTAAAATTTCTAATGATTTAATAACAAAATTGTCGTTTCAAAATAATTGAAGTAATGGAACTTTGAAAATAATTAATATTCATCTTTCATAACTATGTATATATCTATAGGGCTTTTCATTAAACGTTTCAGAAGTTTAAATGGAAATTAAACAAAAAGTATTTAATTAATTACTTGTTTATTTTTTTTATTTTTAAGCATATTTTGTGGCGTTAATAAACACCACGAGTTCCCTTAACATAGTGCATTCTTTTAGTCCAATTGTTAGTCACTCTTTTGCATAATTGTGGTCGAATTTCATGAATTACACATTCAATGTTCATTTTTAATACTCCTGTTGTTTTTGGTTTATTAGCATAAACCAATGATTTCACATAACCACACAGAAAATAATCCAATGGAGTTAGATCACATGATCTTAGTGGCCAATTGATGGGTCCATTTCGTAAAATAATGGACTTAATAAACTGTAATTTCAATAAGTCTATTAAAGTTTTTACAATTTCTACGCGTTGTTTAAGTGTTAAACGTTTCATTATAATTTGCTAAATTATACTCACTTGAAATGTCAAAATGAGCTTAAAAAAAATTCAAACATGGCTGTTACCAGCTGTCAAAGTTATAACATTTTTATTTGAAAACTCTTTATATATTTAACGAACAAAAATGCCCATTTTTTTGTATTAATTTAATATCTTGATCATATTTAACACAAATCAATTGTCATCCCCAACACCACACTATGAGGGTCGTTTGATAAATATGGTAAAAAAGTCAGAAAAACTGTATTGAAAAATGTAATTAAATTAATTAATTAAATTAAACAATTAATAAATTTACCATACTTATCAAACGACCCTCTTATGTTATAGTGTTCAATAATCACTTATTGTTTACTTTATTGTTTATAACAATAATGGGCTTATACGCATTTCGATGTCATCATCTTCAAAGTCTTTTTTAAGTGTTAAAATTAATTGACCACAATTTTTATCATATCAAACTTAACATTTAATTAAAAACAATGAAATTGTTCTCATTTTCCAAAAAAATACTCGAATTGTCTATAGCAATAGAAATGTTAAATAAAAGAAAATATAATATAGTTTTAGAAAAAATTTAGAAAACGCTTTAGAATTTTGTACACTATAATAAAAAAGACTATTCAAAAAATGTGTTTCATGTATAAACCACCATTTTGAAATTTGTTGTATTTTTATTTTCTATATTGAATACATAAATTTATCCATATGTACGAATAAACTTCAATTTTAACTGTAGATACTCACACTTATACACACACACTTATATATATATATATATATATATATATATATATAAATGTTTTACATTTATATTTCATATCTGTAAATCACATCTGTCTATTGATTTCAGTACGAAAAAAATACACATACAATCTCATTGTGTTTATTTTCAATTTCACGTGTTAATTTCAATTTCGCATCCACGTCGTAATTTTTCATTATTGATTTTTATTTGTTTGTCCGCCTGTCAGATTTGCATCATATCGTCCCGAGTTCAACATTTGCACTGTATTAAAAATATATTTATTTTCGAAAGGATCAAATACTATGACTGATATTGATTATTAATTAACGATTATATATATATATATATATATATATATATATATATATATATATATATATATATATATATATATATATATATATGTATGTATGTGTATGTATGTACGTTTCACAACATTTCTCTTAAACTCTACTGATGAGCTTTCAAGTTTCGAATGGCCAGTACATAAAATGCAATAAAAAACGAAAAAGATATGTTGTTTGGGAAAAAGAAACGATCGATTCTAATTAGGGTGGAACAAACAGGACGACAAATGTTATTGATCGATCGATAGGGAATATCGTTCAGTTTCACAGAAATCTCTTGAGGTGGCGATCGGATTGGGAAACATTAATCGTTGTTGACTTTTACTGGCGCCACATATGTAATAACAAACGAGAAAAACAAATTAAAATGATATAGGGGATAATCGTAGAAGAGAAAAAGCGATACAGAAAAAAGAAACTAGTTTATAGGATGAAATATAGAATTTAATATTTTTTTCAAAATGTGTTTAGTACAATGTTTCAATTTGTGAATTATATTTTTGAAAAAGATATTAATCTATGGAAGCTGATCTTTATTTATGAATATTCTAATTCTTTCTTCTACATTAGACATACGAGGTGTGATCAAAAAATAAGGTGATTTTTTATTTTTTTCAAAGAATATTTATTTATTCATCAATTTTTATTTTGTCCCCTTCAAAGTAATCCCCCTCGGATATAATGCACTTGTGCCAACGCTTTTTCCAATCCTCAAAGCATTTCAAAAAATCATTTTTTGTGATCTTGTTCAGCTCCTCTTTCGATGCCGTCTTTATTTCCTCAATCGTTGCAAAGCGCCGTCCTTTCATGGGCCTCTTCAGTTTCGGGAACAAGAAGAAGTCACAGGGGGTCAGGTCTGGGGAATACGGTGCCTGCGGCATCATTAGTGTGTTGGTTTTAGCCAAAAATTCGCGCACAAGCAACGATGTGTGAGCAGGGGCGTTATCATGGTGCAAAAGCTAATTTTTGTTCTTCCACAAATTAGGACGTTTCTGACGGATTGCTTTGCGCAAATTGCGCATAACTTGCAGGTAATATTCCTTATTTACTGTTCTACCCTGTGGCAAGAACTCATGATGCACCACGCCCCTGCAATCAAAGAAAACTGTAAGCAAAACCTTCACATTTGATAGAACTTGGCGTGCTTTTTTTGGTCTTAGTGATCCGGAATGCCTCCACTGGGACGATTGAGTATTAGTTTCGACGTCATAACCGTATACCCATGTTTCGTCACCTGTTATGACCCTGTCGAGTAAATCTGGGTCGTCGTTGACGTCATTCAATAGCTCTTGGGCGATGCTCATGCGACGGTTCTTTTGATCGAAATTGAGCAATTTCGGAACAAACTTCGCTGACACACGTCTCATGTCTAAAACACCCGTTAAAATTGATTGGCACGAACCAAACGAGATGCCAATATCATCAACAATTTCTCTAATGGTAATTTGACGATTCCCCAACACTATTTTCTTCACTTCTTCAACGTTCTCATCAGTTGTTGACGTGCTGGAGCCTCCAGAACGAGGTTCGTCGTTGGTGTCTTCTCGGCCTTCTCGGAAGAGTTTATACCACTTGTAAACATTTTTTTGGCTTAAAGTAGACTCATTGTATGCCACTTTCAACATTTCAAGTGTTTTGGAGCACTTGATTCCATTTTTCACACAAAATTTAATGCAAACTCTTTGATCCATGATTTTCGACAGCGGAAAATCGTGGAGCCTGCAAAACACTTCTAACTTTTATGCCTCTCACCAACAAACTAAACATGCTACATAGCTGAAATTTGGAACATATATTCGAGACGAGTGTACCAACATAACCAAATAAAAAAATCGAAGATCGAACGGATGTAGCCCGCTAAATTTCAAAATTCACCTTACTTTTTGATTACACCTCGTATACCTATTAGTGATATTTATCTACTTTCTTTCTATTCACTTCGTTTAATCTAAGAAAATGTTCGAAACATCTATCTACCTTCCTGTAAGTGTTTTTTTATATTTGAACAAAAACTATTTTTATAAAAAAACTGAGAGAAAATTAAATTGAAAAATAAGTACATATTAATAAAGAAATTATACAACGTTTTTTCCATGATTAATTCCTATTATCAATCTTTATCAATTACAAGTTAATTTTTCCATTCATAGTTGCTAATTGCTTGCCCACCCTTAACTGTTGTATAAAGTAACATAGACTGTATTTTAACAAATACAATTTTTTCATGTGTGTAAAAAATATTAAAACCTTTTCACCGAAAATGTATAATTTATGTTACGTCCTGTTTTTTTTATCATCGTGTGTAATTATATTTTTCGTATTTTCTTTTAAATACTAACTATTTATATATATATATATATATATATATATATATATATATATATATAATGTAATAACGTATGAAGTAAGGACATTAGATGAACGTGTGTAAAATGTTGATAAGGTACAAAGATAAAAGGAAAAATAATTGTGTTTGGGTAGACGGAAATGACTACCGTGTAAGTGCTTGACGTCACATCTAACGAATGTTTGATGTATATGTGTGTGTGTGTGTGTGTGGTCGTGTGTCGGGGGTGCGTTTTTCTCTTACGGTTGTAAATTTACTTTAACAATTTCGCCGAGAACTCGTTTACTTGCTTAAATCTCTGTCGTCGCGTGTACCGTCTTCGAGTCAATTTAGACGGAAAGAAATGACTTTGACGCTTTGTGTTTGCGGATTTCGTCCGACTAACTCCTGATCAAACAACGTCGAAAATTAATTCACTCTATTTAATAAAACCGGTCGTAATTGAAATATTACGTACGTACACGCGTTCATTTATTTTTAAAAACCCCTGTTATTTTTTTTTATTCGAAAATAACGTACACTGTTCAGTCTATAAAAAAAAGTTCTTGTTTGCAGATACAGCTAATAGTAAACTGTTAAGTCATGCGTTTCGCCGTAGACATTTAGATAATTAAAATTGATTTTTTAAAACGGATGGAAATTGAAACTACAAAAAATTAAATTTCGTTCTCGCCGACGTCGTTTATTTTTAATAACGCACACACATTTTTTTTAAATATGTTTACTTTTATGATACATTAATAAAAAAACGAGTATGAGCGTTTAACAAATTTCTGTAATGTTTCGACGAGACTCATTGACGAATACTTGTAGTTAAATACTTAAACCATTAATAGATGAACAATTAACCAGTAAGTACTTTCAGTTGCTTCGTTGTAAATCTCTCTCTCAGTTCGAGATAAGTCTCGCCAATTTGATTATACGCCTTGCACAGTTTACAACAAATCCTTCTCATTTACATATAAATTCAAAACGCACACACACACACACACACACACACATATATATATATATATATATATATATATATATATTAATAGAAGTTTAAATGTAATTATTTGTATGTAGACAATAGATTTAACGAGAGGTAATTCATATGTCTTTTCATTACTGTGTTATTCATAAAAATATTTCACATTATAAATAAAAATGTAAATATTACTTTTAAATTATTTCATTGAAAATATATATGAAACATATTCAATTTACAAGAAGTATTTTTCATACAAAAAATATATACCTGTGCTTTGAAAATCGAAGATTTCTAAAATATATTAAAAATACGTTCTCTATTTTACAAAACTATATAATATATATATATATATATATATATATATATATATATATTAGGTTGGCAAATATCTCCCTTCCGCCTTCTGGTCTTTTGAATTTCGCAGCTATGTACAAAAAAAAAAAAAAAAAAGCGGAAGGGAGATACTTGCCAACCTAATATATATATATATATATATATATATATATATATATATATATATATATATATATATATATATATATATATATATATTATATATAATATATATAATATATATATATATATATATATATATATATATATATATATGGTTTACCAATAAGCTCTTCTGAAGTTTAAATGGAAATGAAACAAAAAGTATTTAATTAATTAGTTATTTATTTATTTTTAAGCATATTCTATGATTGAATACAATTTCACTCATATAACCATCACGATTTCACTGGATATAATACATCCGTTTAGTTTTTTTTCACATAATTGTAGTCTAATTTCATGAATTACACGTTCAATGTTTATTTTCAATGCTTCTACTGTTTGTGGTTTAACAACATAAACCAAAGATTTCACATAACCTTATAAAAAATAATCCAATGGAGTTAGATCACATGTAATTGGTGGCCATTAATGGGTCCATTTTCTGCAATAATGAACTCATTAAACTTTTGTTTCAATAAGTCGATTGAAGTTTTTATGATTTCTAAGTGTTGTTAAAGTGTTAAACGTTACATGATAATTTTTCAAACAATACTGAGTTAATATGCCAAAATGAACTTAAAAAAATTGAGCATGGCTGCCATCAGCTGTCAAAATTTTAACATTTTTATTGGTAAACTTTATATATATATATATATATATATATATATATATATAAACCCAACCCTTAATTTATGCGGAGTATCTGTTCCACGTGAATTTATTTTACGCGAATGAAAATCGCGTAAATTGAGTCTGTCAGTACAATAGAGAAAATAAATATTGGAAATAAAAGCTAGTAAAGTTGCAGAAACACATATTTATTTCACATAGCTTAACAAAAAAATAATGACGTTTTAGAAAACAACAGTAGATAAATTTTATACGGTGTCACTATCGTTATTGTAATTCAAAATAGTCAATCTTTTATATATTTATATCGTGCTTTTATACGTTTAAGTAAGAATTTGCGTCACTCTAATATATATAAAAAATTATATAAAATGAAATCTATCTGACTGCGTATAAAAAGTGCCGCGTAAATCAATACCGCATAATAAAAGTCCCTCGTAAATAGAGGTGTAATTTGCCGCACAAAAAAACTCAATTAAAAAAGTCCCGTGTAAATTGAGGGACGGGTATATATATATATATATATATATATATATATATATATATATATATATATATATATATATATGGTTGTCACCTAAGCTTTGTGTTTTTTACGAATAGTTTTAGAAAAGGAAAAAAATAAAAAACCTAACATTTTTAATTAATTACATATTTTCCTACATTTTCTACAAACTTCCTCCATCTGTCAATAATTTTTTTAATATCCATTTCGAAAAACATTGGATTTTTAGAACCAATAAATTCTTTAATATTATTTTTATGTCTTTTTTCGTTCGGTAAATTTTTCAATTTAAAAAATGTTGTAGAGTTCTAAATAGATGATAATCGATTGGTGACATGTCCGGAGAATATTGTGGATGAGGTAGAAGTTCACTTATTTTTTCAATTATTTTCTTTGAAACTTGAGAGCGAGTATTATCTTGATGTAAAATTACCCTATTCCGATTTAAAACAGCCGGTATTTTTATGGCCAAAGCCTCTTTAAAATGACCTAAAGGTATACAATACACATCTGTCTTAATTGTCTGTCCATAATCCAATAATTCAAAATGAATTACACCTCTCATATTCCACTAAATGCACAGCATGATCTTCTTGGGGTGTAATCCGGCTCTTGGTGTAGGAAAAAGGGTTGATTCACGTTCAACAACTACCTCTTGCATTGTGTGTTGACGTAGAAAATCCATTTCTTATCCTCAATAACAACACGTTTCAAAAATGACTCGCATTGTTCCCGAATCAATAATGACTGGAATATTAAAACAGTCTTGCCGAGATTCTATTCGAATAATTTATGAGGTACTCATTTGCCGTAAGTTGACACATTTCCCATTTTTTAAGTGGTAATGAACAACTCCAGGATGTATTTCGAGTCTTTGTACTAGCCACCGTAGCGTTAACCTTGAATCTGCTTCGATGACAGCCTTAATCTCCTCACTATCAATCACTTTTGGTGTACTTGACCTTGGTAAGACCTTAATGTCTAAATTCCTGCAACGAAATGTTTTGAACTACATTTGTCACATTCTAATATTTATTGGATCCGTGCCCATTGTTGTACATATCTTTTTGACTGCCATTATTGCATTATGTCCAAGTTGAAACTCATAAAGTATAATGTAGAGTATCTGAGTTTCTTTTATCTCCACTGCCATTGTTTATTTGGGATTGAAAATGTTAAAAATATCTATAATGACTTTTGAAAGAGCATAACCGACACAAGCATTGCTAGTGAACATCGAAAGAATACTAAAAATATCTCTAATTTACAAAAAGTTATGCATTTTAACTGATGTTAGAAAAACGCAGACTTAGATGATAACCTAATGTATATAATATATAGGGTCATCTAAATTTGACGCCTAGATTTGTGTTTTATTTAAAAGAAACTATATACATGTTTTTTTAATAAAACACAAACCAAGGCGTCACATTCGGTTGACCATATATATATATATATATATATATATATATATATATATATATATATATATATATATATATATATATATATATATAATACATTATGGAGTGAATTTTTTTCATTGTCATTACACACAATATATTTTAGTAAATGTAATGAATCAATACATAAATAATGCTAGCATGTTCTCATTTCGACTGGAACACTAAAAAAAATACCATGTTCATTATTTGATTGTACGTTTTTCTCTTTTTTGCTATTTCTGCGAACGATTATGAATAATATATTATGTATGTATGTACAGGTCGATGATTACAGGTGCAATGTCCTAATCTATAACGAATAGACTATTTTTTGCTTATTAGATTTCAAGCACGTCGAATTGTTTAATAAAAAATGTACTCGATGCAAATAAACATGTAAGACTATTGGACTCGCGTGTTAGTTTTGTTGCTAGGTATACATTTGTTCTTCGGATCGAATTCATGCAAGAATTAATGTTTATAATCAAATCGATTTAACTGATTTTACAAGATAATCATAAAGGTTTTTTATGTATATTTTTAAAAATCGATAGAAACAAATATATTTGTTTCACAGTTATTAAGTAAATAGAATGTCATTTTAAGAAACGAATTGCTTACCGCAACAATCTGCGAAAATAATCTCAAGCTGTACAATAAAATTATATCAAACGATCATCTACTTCGGAATGAAAACTGGCATATAAAAAAATAATCACATTAGCACGAACATAAAAAGATTATTCGTTTCTGTTGTATGTATAGTGAACATATATATATATATATATATATATATTGTATAAATACATAATAGCGTCCAACTATATATTAAACGTGTAATCAAATCCCGACGGTTGATTCTCTCTTCAAAAACTGCCACAGGAATGAATGTCTGTTGACATTCCGAACGCAAAATGGATACGACGAAAGATTAATTACAACGATAGCATTGAATATTTTTACGGGGACGCTAACACGGTTTTATAGGTTTTAGTCTACATTGAAATGTCGCCATTGTTATTAAACATTACATTTGTCTTAATCCATTGAATCTCGTCGTATTGCGTTGCGACGTGATTCCATGAACGAAGAGCAATCGTAACGATAATAATATCTGATATATCGAGTTTTATATTTGATTAAAAATATAATAATTGTCAGACTAACAAGTAATGACAAAAATCTGATACTTATTCTATCAACATTTTGAAAATTACATTGATTACTAGTTGGTATGTAATCCAATCAATAATTACAAAAAAGAGATTTCGAGCAATAATATCTCATTCGATATAAAGATTTTAGAGAAAAAAAAATCATATCATAATTGATTCTAGACGGTGAAACAATGCTTGTCAAGTTTTTAACCACGTGTAGTTTTTTCGTTCGCTGCTATTTTGCAATTATAATGTGCACACTTTCAAGTTATGTTAAATGTTGCTGTTGCATGCGTGCCAACCACTCACTAAAAACTTGTACGGTGTAATTTAAAGTTACGTTCGAGTTAAACGTACGTATGCATAAATGTTAACGAGGTTCCCACGAATATTTTACCTGCATAACTGACACAAGATATAAATGCCCCACTCTGTTTATTTATATAGTTATAAACACGTATGCAAACATACATACATACACACAAACACACACACACACACACACACACACACACACACACATATATATATATATATATATATATATATATATATATATATACACACACACACATACAAACAGCTTCTTGACAATAAACTGCTTTCTAAGAAAACAAAAGTTCAAAGTAAAATTTGCATAATATACGTCTCTATAATTTTGTGCATGCATATATATATATATATATATATATATATATATATATATATATATATATATATATATATTAGAATGCAATGTCAGTGAATTTATGTCATTTGATATTTCATAATTAACATTTACATTTCAAAGAAATACTGCATCAAACAAATCGAATGCAAAATGGAAATTGTTTATGCATTTCGTTACATTTATTAATAAATTCTGTACATACTCTGAAATCAAATACCAGAAAAGAATTCAATTAATTTTTTTATTAAACAGATTTACATATAGTATATTATATATATTTCTATATATGGTCATCCAAATATAACATCTAGATTTGTGTTGTATTAAAAAGAAACATATGTATAAGGAATGATGTGTATAGATTCTTTTTAATAAAACACAAATCTAGACGTCACATTTGGATGACCTTATACATACATTGACTCATAGTCAAAGTTAGCCACCATGAAGAATTATCAATTTCATTAAAAGAACAATAGAGATAATATGGGATCATCTAAATGTGATGCTTAGATTTGTGTTTTTTTTTTTAAAAAAAAAACATTCACTGGCTTTCCTATACACCACCCTACACATGTTTCTTTTTAATAAAACAATAATCTAGGCGTTACATTTGGATGACCTTATACAATATTTTGAATTTTATGTAAAGTAACAAATATGAACGTATTTAATTTTTGTTTTATAAAAGAATATTAAATATATATATATATTAAAATAATTCTTCAAATATACTCTTGCAAATCATATCATAATTAAAATGATCCACTGGGAAGAACATAATTTCTATTTCAAAGTTTACGATGCGTAGAGAAATTCTAATTACAAAACACGTAATACAGAGTCTCAGAACGTTTATGGTAACATCGCATTAGACTATTATTATAAAATACACAAAATGGATCTCTCTTAAAGATTTAGCAAAATCTTGTAATACACATTTTCTGTTCCCAAACTTGAAAAAATGGCTCAGTGGTTAAAGATTTCCCAACGATGAAGAAGTGATGTCGGCAGTTAATGGGTATTTTGAGGAGCAAGACAGTTCTTATTATAAAAAGGGTATCGAATTTATTGAACATCTCTGGGAAAAGTGTATAGAGCTGAAAGGAGATTATGTTGAAAAATAAATATATTTTTTTCCAAAATTTTTGTGTTTTTTTTGTTGGGTCGGGTACTTCTGGGACCACTCGTAAGTATATAAAGAAATACTATAAGTGAATCATTTTCATTGTGATGTTTTTTTTAAAATACCTTTTTATTTTTAGACGCTATACAATATTGTTTTTGCATTGTTTTTGTAATATGTAGTATATATTAAAGTAAATATAATAACTGACTGATTACTTTTTATATTTTCTCAGATTAATTTATGTTACTCACCATTGAAATGATTCACTATGTTTTTATACATGGTGGATCACTTTAACTGTGAGTCATTTATATATAAAGTCATTTAAATTTTTATAATTTTAATATTACTAAATACAATATAAATTCACAATAATTAACATGAAGGAATGTATTATATATTTGTTGTTTTGAAACTATAGCTGATTCACTTTACACAAATGAATTTTAACCCCAACACCACAATAATTTAAAGTGTTCTATAATCACTTATGGTTCACTTATTATTTATAATTATATAATCTATAATTATAAATAATAAGTGAACAATAAGTGATTATAGAACACTTTAAATTATTGTGGTGTTGAGGTTAAAATTAATTTGTGTATTATCTATGTTTATAAACAAATAAAGTATATAAGGATAAAACATAAAAATATATAAAACAAAACTTTACATAATTTTAAAAAACTTGTAGTTATCAAAAGTTTCATTTTCTGATACCAAGTCCATTATTTTTTTTAAAGATTCTTCATAAATATAAATGAATAGAAAAAATATATGCATTTATTGTTTTAAAAAATAGAATAGTTAAGTTCAATACGTGTATAATAACAAAATTATTTTTTAATTAAAACGTTACAAAGAAATAAAATGAAATTCGAATTGAATTTTGATCGTTGAAATTCAATCATCGGTTGTTAATTAAAAGATAATATTTTGTTAGGAAAATTACTGATCGAGTCGATTATCAAGAAGTCAATTATGTAATTATTATTTTAAAATCCGATCGTACGTACTAATAAATGAAACCATTAAATTGTTTCTTTTTTTTATTAAAACAAAGTCGAATTTCAATTAATTTCTAATTGAGTTTCTGTTTTTAAAATATACCTACTTTATTACTAATTATCGATACTGACCGTGTTAATATAATAATATTGTTATAAACAATTTTGTTAAAGAAACGACAGGTGTGGGTGATAATTAAATTTTCGTTGAACGATTCCTTAAATATAATTTCTTTACGCTCGTGAATAAATGTACAAGAAGAAGAGATAAAAATATATAAAGTCGATTATAAAATATCCGACCATTATTTTTAAATTAATAACTGTATTTTATGATTAAGAACGTCATTAAAAATTATAACGTAGCTATCGAAATATGAATTAATTAAAGATTGAACAATTAGAGATAATTGGTTTAACACTGAACCTAATTTCATTTTTTATACGAATAAATCATTTTCTAAAATCACGAAATTTTTAATAGTCACTCATTGTTGCCTTTCGTCATAATTTCGTTTTCCATATGACATGACTATCGAACTGTAAATTAGCAGAATATGTGAACAAATACTAGTAAACAGTTTTATAAAATCTTTTGATCTCGAACAGCAATTTCGTTCATTGCTATCATTTAATTTATACAGAACGCAACATATTTTTTGTACGTCAAACAATTAGCATTCATAACCGTACGAAACGTATACATTAGATAATTAAAATACGTATATCTTTCTTATACGACCGAATTCATTACCAAATTGAAGCGATATGGTTCATATATATATATATATATATATATATATATATATATATATATATATATATATATATATTCTTCCATACCTTCGACTAGACCGAAATTGTTATTAAAATATGAGAGACATAAAACGTTTTTGCAGATAGATGTACGTATGTATTTTTAAAGAAATAAACTCTATAAGAAATAAATATACATATATATATATATATATATATATATATATATGTATGTATGTATATATATATATATATATATGTATGTATGTATGTATGTGTGTGTGGCTGTATATGGGTACTACCTCTCTGTGTTTATATAGGGTTTTCCAATAAAAATGTTAGAACTTTGACATCTGATGGCAGCCATGTTTGATTTTTTTAAATTCATTTTGACATTTCAACACAATATAGTTTGGCAAATTATCATGAAACGTTTAATATTTTAACAACGCTTAAAAATTGTAAAAACTTATTATAAAAATCAATGTTCAGTTCGTAAATTTTATCATGCACTTCATGAAACTTACGGTTAATACTAATCAAAGAAAATTGCAGAATTTGGACTGAAAACAATTTTAAAGTCAATGAATAAAGGAAACTGAGTCCATAAAAAGTAACTGTTTGGTATGCGTTATATGCTGGTGATGTCATCGAACTACATTTTTTCAAAATAAAGCTGAAGATCACTTTACAGTAAATGGACTGCTTTACCGAACTATGATTAATGATTTTTTCTTCAAAAATAATTGAAAATGGTTTGTACGATATGTGGTTTCCACAGATCTACGAAGACAATAGACTTATTGAAACAAAAGTTTAATGAGACCATTATTTCACGAAATGGACCCATCAATAGGCTATCAAGATCATGTGATCTAAGTCCATTGGATTATTTTCTGTGGATTTATGTGAATTATTGGTTTATGTTGATAAACCACAAAAAACAGAAGTATTAAAAATAAACATTGAACGAGTTATTCATGAAATTGGACCAAAATTATATAAAAGAGTTACTAAAAATTGGACTTTGTCAAACGAAGTCGTAAATGTTATATGAGTAAAATTGTGTTCCATCGTTAACCATTTGCGCTGGTAATTAATTTACATGCCCGTGTAGCAAACCCGTCCAAAGCAATTCGCAGCGAGTTGGTATTTGAAATCATTTTTTTATAAAGTTTTAGCACATACGCATTAACATTATAGTAAAATTTTTAAATTGATTAACAAATTTATTAATAATTTTTGAAAAGGAGTATTTCTTGGGTTTTGGTACGTTTGTTATTTTACCGAATAGAATATAGGTATTAAAAAGTGCCATATCCATTATATAAAAGAATATTTTTCTGTAACTTTTTGCAAATTTTCTCATTAAAAGAAAAGATGATAAGTAGGTATCTTACAGGTCTACTCCACCCATACCATCATTGTAATCTAAAACTATATTAAGTTTTGTAATGTTTTCATTTTGGTCGGTATAATTTCTACATTTTCTCTTTTTTGTTATAATCATTTCTACTTTGGAATATTTTGAAGAAAGTAGATATATTTTTTTTTGTTCTTCCATTTTACAGCTAAGATACCATTTATAAGATTTTGAATAACTTCAAATCATTTAATTTTGCCTCTGCGAAATCTTTTGGCATATTCTTTCTCTTAGATCTGACTGTTCCGATAGTATTAATTTTTTTGCAAATGTAATTTCTGATAAAGTTTTGGTGACGAATACCAGTTATCTAAAAAGTCAACTAAAAGTGTCCAAAATCAACTAAAATTCTACATAAATCCAATACAACATTTTCTGATGCGCTATTATCAGAATAAAATAGTTCTTGGATAAAATAGTTCTTTATAATAATAAAAAAATTATTATGTTTTGTAATTACTTAATTATTATTCAATGAAAATACGTAAAATTAATGAAGTTTTACAAAAACGCACTTGTATGCCTTCAAAACAGAAGTGTGACACTTGCTAACTGAACTCCGATGTTATTTTAACTTAGCAACGATCGCACGACGTGCTATGTACGTCATATCGGCATTTGGTACAGATAGCAATCGACGTACATAGCACGTCATTCCAGCGCAAGTGGTTAATGCCATAGAATATGCTTAAAAATAAAAATAAATTAATAATTAATTAATCAAATACTTTATTTTATTTCTATTTAAACTTCTGAAGTGCTTATTGGAAAACCCTATATATCAGAAATTTGGATTATTACATTAACACTAGAACTACCGATGTTAAATATATACCTAGTTTTACCGCACTCGTCAAATTGACGTATTTTTGATCATGGCTTTCATTTTAACTTTTCACTAATTTATGTAAATAAAAGAATATAATTTAACAAAAACAACACTTAATATAATAATTCATTAATTATTAATACAAAAAAAAAACACTTTTTATTTGCATTTATATTATAGCATATTTGATATGTATGGAATAACTATGAATCACATATTTTACAAATACATGTTATTTGTGATGAACACTTGCCACAAACATATTTGTCAGTTCGTAAGCGGACACTCCTCTCGCTTTTTTTGTCGAAACGAATGAATCTCATAATTTCCGAAAATCTGTTTCTACTCATAGTTTCGGCAAAGATAGAAGGTTTCCATTTTTTGGACCACAAATACGATAACTTCATGTTTCTTGCTTCGTAGGCTCCTCGAGCATACAAAATGGCTATAAAAGCATATAATTCATCCATAGTAATTTTACAGTCGTTCTATAAAATGTTTCTGGCCTGTAGCTCAGTGCAAGCTTTTATGTGGCTCATAATTCTATTATCAATTATAAGCCGAAATACACTACTAACATTACCGAGCATAATGTTTCGCTTCGCATAACCAGTTGGGCCCGAAGTATCCTTGAATATAACTAGATGTAATGGAAATCTACCAACACGACCATTCCCTAATTCTTCCCATTCAGTACCGTCGACAGCAATGTCTTTTTGCTGTCTTGGTTCGGTTTCTGTTTGGCTATCCGATTCAATATCTGAACATATTCGCAATCGCTTACTGCGTTTGTGGCTATTTTGGCGAATTTCATCTTCACTCCTTGAATCTTCACTTTCATATTGATCTTCTTCACTTTGTTCAATATCTCGTACTTCAATTTCATCCTCAGCTTCTTCAGAGTCTGAAAAATCAGTTTTATTTTCCACGCAAGATATGTCCAAATCATTATTACTTGAATTAATATCCGAACTGTCTTCATTTATACCAGGGAGTTCTTTGAATTCTTCGAATAATTTTTTGCTTCCTGTAAATCGTTTCATTGTTGCCTAGAATTTACAAGAAATAAATTTGAATTTTTAATAAAAATATGTTCATACTTTTTTCCCAGATTGGACTTTTCACAGATTACACTTTGCACCAAGAACTTTATCACATTAGAAGTACAACTGATAATGATTGCAACCTATTTTTCATATGAAAAATGTACCTAAAATTTTTCCAGGAAATGTCTGAAAGCGATATATGTGTATGCAAGGATGGACATCAATACGTATTTACATTCACTTGAATATAAATTATTATAAATTTTGAGATTGCTAATGTCGTCAATTTGACGTGTCTTGGTATAAATAGGTATAGGTCATACTAATTATGGAAGTTAAAGTAGCTAAGTGGAAATTGGATAGGAATATTTAATTGTTCTTATATTTCATTAAAAGTCGTCATAAAATTCTAGAACAGTACATAAATCATATCGAAATTTTTAAGCACGAAATTTGAAAATCGTCAAAATGACGCTCTTGGTAGTTCTAGTGTTAAATACAAAAATGAAACAAATGCTTTTGACTAGAAATAAGGATAATGTTTTGGAAAAACATATAAAAGTTAGTAGCATTTAATAAGGCTTTTTCCCAGTATTTGACCAGAGATATATTTAATCTTGTTATATATTTTTAAAATCTATATAAAAAATAATGCAATTTCATAATAACAATTAATTTTTTATATATTTGAGAGAATATTTCTAACAAATAACTTCAAATTTTGTGCTCTAATTGAAACATTTTTTTAAGAAAATGAGATAGAGAAACATGACCACATGTTCGACTCGGTGGAGATAGAACGAATTATTTTTTTAATATCTTTATTCGACACTGAAATAACTAAATAGATAAATCGACATTTTTTTTCAACGCTGTGCAAAGAAATTACATTATTATTTAATCGATCACATACTTTTTCCAATTAAAAGTTACTTTTAGACACGATATCACCTGAAAATACTATAAAAAATCATAATTAAAAGAAAATTCGAACCAACGATGTACCGAAAAAACTCGTTATATCATTCTCGAACAGATTGTATATCGTAGAGGAAACACATTTATTAGTACAGAGGCCCGAAAACGTTGTTAGAATTCATAACGAGCGAATCGATACTGAATTATTTATCTGACGTCACTTATGTACTTTGATTCTTTACATATATATATATATATATATATATATATATATATATATATATATATATATTAGTATGTATGTATATTTATATGTACACGTGATGATGAATGATTCAAGTTAGATTATAAAAAATCATTTCATATTCTCTGTGACGTAGAACGTAAAACGATTCCCGATGTATTGATTTTATCTGACGTGTAATTATGTTCAGTTTAAAATTCACAACATTTATTAATCTATATAATAAATTGTGTATGCTCGACTGTATGTGACAAATAATAGAGTTTAATTGAAAATTAATTATGAATAAGCACGCCATCGCGTATTATCTGACTAAAAAAAAATACAATGTAATTAGAATCGGTCGATTAATGAAACTATTGTTTTTTTATAAGCGCAATAATCAGATTGTACTCTACAAAATACATGAATATTTACACATACACACACATCGATATCACCAGCCTATTTCTATCTATTTCTGGATGAAAACTTCTTCCAAAACTTTCCACTTCGGTTGGTCCAATGTTCATGTATTATATATAATGAGTGTCACTTAAAATCGTACAGTATTTATAAAAATACATTTTATTATAATTTTTTTATCGTGAGTATCCAACACATATATTTTAATGACCAACTTCCGGTTGTCTAATCAAACGAAAACAAGAAAATATAATATTTATTTCGGTGATGTAATGTAAACATACTTAACTACAATCAACGAAATACTGTGAATGTCACTTAAAATCGTACAGTATTTATAAAAATACGTTTTATTGCAAATTTATTTTATCGCGAGTATCAAATAAAAAATGATATTAATTTTAATTACAACAAATAAATGTATTTAATATTGTATATTTTGTGGGGAAACTCTATTTAATTAACTTTAACTTGAGATCACTTTTTTAAGTTCCAAAACTAGGCGTCACTTAAGGGGTTATACGCAGTTAGAAATTTCAAAAATCGATTTTTTTGCATTTTCGGAATGCACATATATTTGAGTATATTCTCTGAAAATTTGAAGTAAATCCGATAAATATTTTCGGACATACACCTGAATTTGTAAAAATTTTTTAACTATGTGTAAACTACTTCCGAAACTTCAAACGCGTTTATCTCAAAACGATGTTTTCATAGTCGGTGATCTCAATATCTCAGAAATGGCTGAACCGATCGGTCTCAAATTTTCACACAATCTTCTCAAATATATTCCTCAGGTATTGAACGAAGGAATAAGGTTTACAAAAATTATTACTATTTTTTTTAAACAATTTGGAGCGAAAATTTTAGTAAAAAACGAAAAATTTTTTTCAAGTAGACGCCATTTTGTCAAAAATGAAAATTTTTATTATTCCTTCGTTCCAATACCTGCATTAATCTATCCTTTAAAAGAATTGACCATATTTTTTGATTTCAAATAATCCAAACCGCCGATATGGAGATCACCGCCAAGCGCCTTTTTTTGGAGGTCGTTCGGGACATCGTCTGAAGGAGCGGTGCACTTCAATATTTTTTTATGATCGACATGTTATTTTATTCTTGAAAGTAGGATCTATTCAAATAACCATAATTTGTAATTGCAAAATAAATACTGTTTCTAAAAAAAATTCCTAAAAAAACGTCGTTTTTGCGCCCCGCAAGTGCGTATAACCCCTTAAAATCGCATAGCGACTTTTAGTGTAAATAATTCGGAAAATCTCCCGAGAATTTTTCTTCGGATGTAAAAAACGAACATTTTTTTCTATTCTTAAAACTATTCAATGTAGTTTTAACGCTGTTTAGGCATGCTCTTTTCATAAAATTTGAAAATTAAGCAAACGTCTGCAAAAATACGTGAATTAGTTATTTTTTATCATAAAAATGGAAAAGTTGCACAGAAATCGCCAAAATTATAAGATAAGATAATTATATTAAGAAATAAAGAAGAAAACCATATAGGAAATAAATTAAATATTTTGTCGGATAAAAAAAGTAACCCCAAACGATGAACGATATATAATTTGTAAAATTAAGAAAAATTATCGAATTTCATCCCCCAACATCACCGCGGATATTAACCTGTTCGCTACCAGTGTCACATATATGTGACAACCCGGTTTTCTTACCTAATCCCGGTGTCACAAATATGTGACAAGTGTTCATTATTAGTTTATGACTATTTGTATCAAATCGTGCTACAAACAGATGAGTTATGTTAAAAAATGATAAAATGTATACAGTATTTCATTGATCTGACGATAATTACATTTTTAAACATTTAAAACGTTATAAATACATTGGAAAAAAATAATGACAATTTGGCATCATATTTAAATAAGGTCTCGGTTGTGGTAGCAATTTTTCTCCTGAGGCCCTGGTAGCGAACTGGTTAAAATATACTTGGGGAAAGATGTGAGTGATTCCATAATCAGACGAATGCTACGAGAAAATGACTTTTATTGAATGCAAGCAATAAATCTCTTATCAACAAATGTAATAGGAAAAGAAGACTTGAAATTGCAAAGAAATTTGTAAATAAGCCTTCGGAGTTTTGAAATGACATCATTTTACTAACGAATCAAAATTTAATGTTTTTGTATGTAATGGAAAAGTTACAGTATGGAAAAACAAATAAGAAAATAAATGTTAAAAACTTACGAACAACGATGAAACGTGGCGGAGAATACTAAGGTATGGGACTGGATGTTAACATATGGAGTATGCAATTTAGTGTTTTTCAATGGAATGATGTATAAGTGTGTGTATTTAAATATACTAAAAGATAATTTAAAACAGAACGCTGGGAGGAATGGGTATCCACAAAACTTTTAAACTATAAATTGGCAATAATTCAAAGTATTTCTCATACGTTACTCGAACGTGGACATTGTATAACTGTCCAAAAGTTATATAAACCGTAGTTTAGTCTTACATCTTAATGTAATAGATCCAATTTTGAATGAATTGGATAAAAAAAATCAAACACATTTAATATTAAATATGAATAATTTAAAAAAATATCCTACGAGAAGAGTAGCAAAACGTAACGAAAAATTATTGTGAAAAATTAGTTACTTCCATGCTTAGACGACTAGAAGATGTAGAAAACAACAAGGGATTTCCAACTAAATAGCAGAATTATTGTTTTAAGGGGTTATACGCACTTGCGAGGCGCAAAAACGACGTTTTTTTAGGAATTTTTTTTAGAAACAGTATTTATTTTGCAATTACAAATTATGGTTATTTGAATAGATCCTACTTTCAAGAATAAAATAACATGTCGATCATAAAAAAATATTGAAGTGCACCGCTCCTGCAGACGATGTCCCGAACGACCTCCAAAAAAAGGGGCTTGGCGGTGATCTCCATATCGCGGTTTGGATTATTTGAAATCAAAAAATATGGTCAATTCTTTTAAAGAATAGATTAATGCAGGTATTGAACGAAGGAATAATAAAAATTTTCATTTTTGACAAAATGGCGTCTACTTGAAAAATTTTTTTCGTTTTTTACTAAAATTTTCGCTCCAAATTGTTTAAAAAAAATAGTAATAATTTTTGTAAACCTTATTCCTTCGTTCAATACCTGAGGAATATATTTGAGAAGATTGTGTGAAAATTTGAGACCGATCGGTTCAGCCATTTCTGAGATATCGAGATCACCGACTATGAAAACACCGTTTTGAGATAAACGCGTTTGAAGTTTCGGAAGTAGTTTACACATAGTTAATTTTTTTTTACAAATTCAGGTGTATGTCCGAAAATATTTATCGGATTTACTTCAAATTTTCAGAGAATATACTCAAATATATGTGCATTCCGAAAATGCAAAAAAAATCGATTTTTTTGAAATCTCTAACTGCATATAACCCCTTAAAACATTTTTGAGTCCCTTTTTATTAAATAATTTTACTGTACGATTTTAACTGACTGACTAACGGATTCTGTACCAAAAATAATTAATTACTTTTTATTATTATTTAAAATCAAATTTTGTAATTATTCATTATTAAACTGAATTTTAACATATAATCAAATACAAAACAACGTTTTATTAAATATATGTGCAATAATAAAAAGTTTTGATCAAAAGTTTTTTTAAATCCCAACTGTACAATTTAAAGTACACTCACTGTATGTATATATATATATATATATATATATATATATATATATATATATATATATATATATATATCATACACATACGAAGAGCGTTCAAAAATTTCCCAGAAAGTGGTTATTATTAGTAAACGGAATATTATATTTATAATTAGTTGATGCGAGCGTAAACTTGTTTCGACTTGTGTTATAAGGTATTCACGGCAGTTCTGCACGAAATTTAAGCGTAATGTTATGTTAGTTGAAATTATCCTTGCATTTGCGAACATGAATTTAGTTAAATTTGAAGTTCATGTTAATATTAAATTCCTAGTTAAATTAAGTTGGAAAAAACTTGATATTATTAAGACTATCACAGATGTTTACGGAGTCAATGTACCAAAGAAAACCACTTTTTATTAATGGATCAATCGTTTTACTAACGGTCGAGAGAACATCAAAAACGACAGTTGCAGTGGAAGACCGTCAACTTCCATTTCGTGCTGTGGAAATTTTAGTGAAAAAAATAACCGAAAAACAGTCCAAACGATAACTCAGACTTGTAGGTATATCCATAGGATCAGTAAAAAGCATTCTGAAAGATAATTTGAATTTAAGCAAGCTCTCATTGCGATGGATGCCGAAGTTATTGCGCGAAGATCAATTGGCATTCGTATTGATTATTCGCTTCATTTTTTAAACAAATTTGACGCCGATTCTGATGCTTTTCTAAACAGAATTGTTACGGGCGACGAAACTTGGATCTATCATCTTGATCCCGAAAGCAAGCAACACTCAAAACAATCGTTACCAAAAGATTCGAGTTCTCTCATAAAGCCTAAAGCAAAAAGATCGGCTATGAAGGTAATGGCCACCATTTTCTGTGATTCTTATCGAGTGATGCTTATAGATTTTCTTGAAAACTGAAGCACAATAACTGTAAGTTATTATGAAACAGTTTTATAAAAAAAAAATGGCCCGGAAAAATTCATCAATACATCTTTTTTCACTATGATAACGCGTCGGCTCACTCTGCAAGTTCTACCAGGGCAGTATTGTGTAAATACCGATTGGAGACTACTGCATTCTCCATATAGTCCAGATTTAGCCCTATCAGACTTTTTTTATTTACAAATTTAAAAAAGGGCGTGTGTATTTATGCACGCAAGTTTTATTTAATGCACCATCCTACCGACTGCGCCAGTTTTATTTAATGCACCGCATTTACCATTTAAAAAAGATGTTTTTTATTTATCAGTCAGCTACAAACAGTGGCTGAGGAGTTCTAACTGTTTTCGTTGCAATTTCTATTTTAGAACTGATGTTGTTCCAACATCCATTTTAGAACTGATGTTGTTGTTGCAACATCCAGTTTAGAACTGATTTTACAAAGTGTTTTAATGAACAAAGAAACCTCTAGTTCTCATTATTAAGATATTTTATTTACTTCAAAAATTGATTGTCGCATTTTTTATAGTTCTGTTTACTTCCTTGTACTCGGAAGGGGATTATTGTTCAATAATCGACAGTTGGTTATAATATATGCTGTTCCCGTGTGACTAGCCTTAAGAACGAAATATGTGTTACATATAACTCGCACACCAGAAGTGAAACTAACTGAAAGTAATGAAAAATTATGAAATTTTATTCGTTTTGAATTTCTTCGATTTTCATTGCTTCCTTTGGTGGTGATTGAGTAGGTATAAACGATACAATTTATTTATGATAAGTAAGGTATGAATGCTTTTGACGACACATTTTCTAAATACTTCATGAATACGACATCAATTGTAGTAGCATATCTTGTCGTTGCAACAATTGAATTATTACACATTGTCAAATTTAAATCTTGTTTAACATGTTAAGGACGGCGCAGTTTTTTCTATGTCACTTCATCGGGCGGCAGTAAAAATCGTACTTTGCTGAACCATTTACGTGTGAGCCACCGGTGGTACACACCGCCAGATAAACCATTCGCGTGTGAGCCACCGGTGGTACACACCGTCCTCAACGTGTTAAGAAAATCGATAATTGCTCGAAAATCTTTCGATAAAAATTGATATTAAAATCTTCACTGACAATCATTGGCAAATTATCTTCTCCTCTACCAATATATGCTGCCCCTACTGTGGTGTATGGAAACAACTAACGACGTAAGACATGGTTAATATAATATCATTTTTAATTTGGTGAAATGTAAATTGCATTTAAAACAGTTTTTCTTAATGATTATTTACAAAATAGTGAAATTATTAAAATAATAAATACAGCGTGCTGCTTTATTATAAATAATAAATACGGCATGCATGCGTGATGGGTCTCACTACCCCTCTAGTCTATGCTCTATGTATACTATATAAGTGTCTCATTTTCATCATTGTGCGTGCGTAATCTCTCCGTTGCATGTAAAAATTCAACCCCAATGCCGCTAAAGAAGTTTCCCTTTAAAAAGGACATTAAAGGCGTTTGCTGGGAGTCTATAGATGAAATGAAACGTTTTGTAGAACAGTAGCTAGAATCAAACCGCACTGATTTCTATCAGAAGTGCTTAGAAGAATGATGACAACGGAGGGAAAAATGATTCAACTTAACACATATTCGTCCACTTGACGAAAATTCGTCATATTCCAGAGAATCACCTTCAGTCAAATGACGAAAATTCGTCATTTGTATATTACAGAGAATAATTGATTTTTGTTCTCTTAATTCTGAGTATATTAAATTATAATTTTAACCAAACAGAGATAATGCCATGAGAGAACTGATTTTAGCTTCAGTTGCATCGCATAACGGTGCAAATGTAATCAAAAACAAAGTAAAACTGTATAAGTCGGTATTGGGTGTAAAAGAATTTTATTCAAAGTTTAAGCGCTCGAGTGTTCGAATAACTAAACAAATTTAGTTGTATTATTGTTAATTTTTTTACCCTTTCTTATCAAATAATAAAATATACCTAAAATGGAGGACAAAAATGAAATATATGCAGGCATTTTATCTGATTGTGAGGCAGATTTTTCACAAACTAATTTTGATAATAATGATAGTGACAGTACGTGACTTTTGCAACATTCCCCTTTATACTGGGACATGTTTTGAACAGTACCATTCACTGAAAAATTATTAATTATTTATAAAATTCAAGACTCAAAAATAATGTACTTCATCTAAAAAAAAGAGAATAATAACTTTGTGTTTTTAGTAATTTATTTAAACTTTTTTATGAATTTAATTGTTTTTTAACTAAGGAAAGCCAAAAAAAATAAAAATTTCTACAAAAAGATAAATTTGTTTTATATAATTTTCCAAGATTTCACTGAAAAATAAATGATTTCTAACAAGTTACACTAGTTTTATATAGACCATATCATTTCTACAGATAATGTCAAAAAATGCCGGCATTTGGTGAATGGCGGTGCAAAAAGTTACCCGACGAATATGTGTTAAATGAAATATATATTGAAAAATAAAAAGTTTAATTCAATATTCCGTGTTTTTATTTACATTTTTCTGGAATTTTTGAACTCCCTTCGTATAAATATAACTTAAAACTCTTCTTGAAATATTTGTAAAACTTTAAAAAATTTTTAAACATTATTGTAGTAATTAATCACTTACTGTTTTAACATTTCCATATATATATATATATATATATATATATATATATATATATATATATATATATATATATATATATACACAGTTATTCACAAAATTGAGCGTACACTTATAAATTATAATCATTTATTCATATATTAACAGAATTAAATATTTTTTTTAAACAAAAAGTGCACATTTGTAATAAATGCTTATTGTCATTTATAATTTCATTAAAAAGACATAAAAATATCATCGTATTCACTCTATATTCAGTAAAGTTATAAAAAAGGTTCAAATTTATTCATACAAAATTGAGCGTACAGTAGCGATAATTATGAACATTTCTTTGCGATACATAAAATTAATATTTTGTAGCATAGACATTCATCTATGACTGCTTGCAGACGCCGTGGCATTGATTTGACTATTTTTTTTTGTTACATAACTAGGTATATTTTGCCATATTTCTGTCAATTTTTGTACGCAATAGTTTTTATTAGATGGGTTGTAAGTTCTCATACGATTCTTCAATTCTGCCCACAAATTTTTAATTGGGCTAATACCTGGCGATTGGGGTGTGGTTTTTACCAATTTCGGTGTATTATATGACAGTCATTCTCTAAATATATACGAAGTATAATTCGGGTCATTATGTTGTTGAAAATGATAAATTGGCGACATTTCTAGTTTTTGGGCAAATGGCTTTAAGTAATTTTTCAGAATTTCAAGGTACTTCATTTTATTAATGACAGATTCAATATAACGTAAATTTACAATACCACTGACTCTCCAATACAGTCCTATAAAATTACAAATCCTACTCCGTGTTTTACTGTTGAACACATGTTATTTTTTTGTTTGGTTTTCTCTAAACAATTTGCCTACCATCTGATCCAAACAAATTAATTTTGGTTTCGTCCGAGAACATCACATTGTTCCAAAAATCTACATTATACTTAATATACTTTTTAGCAAATTCTAGATGTTTTTCTCGGTTTACTTTAAAAATAAATTATTTTTTACATGTGATTCTTTTATAAGACCCATTGTTATGTAATACTCGACACAATATTTCGATGGAATTTTTTTTGTTAATTCTCGAGGACACTCTCACTTGTAGTTTTGATACACTTTGTTTCGGGTTTATCTTCATTGATCTGATGATAAACCGTTCATCACTAGGAATCAAAATTTTTTTCCTGCCCCGACTTTTATTATTGTAGAGCGTACCTTCATATTTATGTTCAATAATTATTTTTTGAACAGTGGAATGTGACCTATGCACTATTGTTCCAATGTCGTGTAATGATTTTCCTTTATAGCATAACGTTATAATAAGTTTACGCGTATTTATATGAATTGCTTCCTTTTACTCTCCATTTTATAACAAATATGACATTTCTTCAAGAAATAACGAAATTCAGTAAAAAACTAATAAATGTTTATTATTGTTTACACTATATATAAGACCTCTGCCTAATTATATTTTGAAATACACATAAAATCACATTCCTACTGTACATACTTTCAAAATGTACGCTCAATTTTGTGTGAATAAATTTGGAAGTTTTTTATAACTTTACTGAATATAGAGTGAATACGATGATATTTTTATGCCTTTTTAATGAAATTATAAATGACAATTAGCATTTATTACAAATATGCACTTTTTGTTAAAAAAAGATATTTAATTCTGTTAATATATGAATAAACGATTAGAAATTATAAGTGTACACTCAATTTTGTAAGTAACTATATATATATATATATATATATATATATATATATATATATATATATATATATATAAAGTTGTGTGAATTAAAAAAACGATTAGATTGTGCATTTTTACCCACATACAAGATATTGATAAAGACTTCGAGGTCATTCTAGCCTCAGTTTCCTGTTTTACTAGTGTGCAGTATGTATTTATATTTTTCCAGTTCAACATTCTTTGTGATGTATGACTAGTAATTATTAAAATGAAAAGTTAGTATTCCATTGGTTCACTCGGGTTGACCGTTATTAGATGACAGTTGTTCGTAATAACACAACAAATGACAATATGTGTCTGTAGTTTGTCATCAGTTTGAATTCATTTGCTAGACACGAAATGTGTTGTCGTAATGTATAAACCGTGTACGTTTTTTAACGAAAAAATACGAGAGTTTATGCATATGTATATAGTAAGAATGGATCTACGTGATATTTTTCAATTCATGAGGTAAATACACCTGTATTTATTTTACTTGTATAGATTCTTTTTCTGTGAAAATATCTATAATATAATTCTATTGTATTCTGTTCCTATATATTTGTTGCTTTAGCCGATTTAATCATATTATTATATGGATCTCTTATATTGAAAAAATATAATGAAGTATAGAAAACCGTAGTAGAAAGAAATGTATGAATAATGGTATTCCAATTCTTTTAAAACGACTGTAATTTTACAAGACAAAATTAATTTTAAAAAATAAATAAATTCGTAAAAATAATATAACAAATTATATCAAAAGTTTAGTAGTAACAAATTAGATTCAAAACAGTAATTTTGCAAAATATGTATAAAAAAAATAGTTAGGACATATATCAAGTGTCAAAATTTGAGGTTAGGAAATAAGTTGACTATTATTTGATGAAATATCAAATATTAAACTGTCATTATTTAACATTTGTTTATTAAAAATTTGGGAAATTTTAGTAATGAAACGCTACAAACTCGAATAAAGTATTTAAATAGTGAAAATTCATTATAAAATGGTGAAAATTTAACAATGTCAATACGTAAAATTCGTGCATCTTTTTCTCGTAATCAAGTGCCTTCGGAGCCTCCTCATAGTGGTTGTTCAGCTGAAAATATCGCTGTTGTACGTGAAAATATTGAAGAAGATTCTCAAATATCGATTCGTCGACGTTAATAGCAATTAAAAATCACAAGAAATACTCTGAATAACATTTTACGAAAAAAATTACATCTTCTTGCATATAAAGTCCAGTTAGCATAATAACTAAGGCCATTAGTATGTTTGTTAATTGGCACTAAGAAAAAAAAGCAGAAAATGCTGAATTTTTAACAAAATCATCTTCAGCGATAAATCGTATTTTTAATTAAATGGTTGTATGAACAAACAAAATTGTCGCATATAGGGAAGTTAAAATCCCAAATCCATTATCAAACAACAATTACATTCTCAAAAAGTCAGTGTTTGGTACGGTTTATGGGTTGGAAGCATCATTAGTCCATACTTCTCAAAAAAATGAGCAACGTGTTCGTGTTACAGTTAATTCAGTGCGTTACCAAAACATGAGAACAGATTTTTGTGGCCGGAATTGGAAGGTATTGATATCAGTAGCATGTGGTTTTAACAAAATGGTGTCGCAAATCATACAACTTGTGCATCGATCAATTTATTCATAACCAAATTCAATGGAGGTTTAATTTATCGTAATGGTGATGTTAAATGGCCGCCTCTATCTTGTGATTTAACATCGTTAGACTTCTTCTTATGTTTTTTTTTTAAATAAGGTTTATTTCAACAAACCAGCAACGATTTAGGAACTAAAGGATGAAATTCGTGCAGCTATAACTGAAACACAGCTTCATTTTTTGCAAAGCGTTCTTTAAAATTTCGAAAAAAAAGTGGACGTCTGCCGACGTGGTAGAGGAGGCCATTTGACTGACATTGTATTTCATTCATAATTACCATGTTTCTACGAGGTTGTTTGATAAGTCCGTGTAAAAATAAAAACTGCTTCATTTTTTTGAATAAATCGTTTTTATTTTTCAACATAGTCTCCTTTTAGGCTTATACACTTCATCCAACACTGCTCTAGTTTGTTGATCCCTTCCGAATAATATGATTTGTCCAAGTCTGTAAAATAGTCATTTGTTCCTGCAATCACCTCCTCGTTCGAATAAAATCTTTTTCCCGCTAGCCATTTCTTCATATTAGGGAACAAATAATAGTCCGATGGAGCCAAGTCTGGAAAATAGGGGGATGTGAAACGATTTGGAACCCTATTTCCATTAGTTTTGCGGCCACAACTGCTGAGGTGTGAGCTGGTGCGTTGTCGTGATGAAAGAGGACTTTTTTGTGGGCTAATCGGGGACGTTTTTCTTGCAACTCGGTTTTCAAACGATCCAATAACAATGAATAATATGCACCTGTAATGATTTTACCCTTTTCCAAATAGTCGATAAAGATTATTCCTTGCGAATCCCAAAAGACAGTCGCCATAACCTTCTCGGCCGAAGGAATTGTCTTCGCCTTTTTCGGAGCAGATTCCCCCTTGATAACCCATTGTTTGGACTGCTCTTTGGTCTCAGGAGTGTAGTGATGTATCCATGTTTCATCTACAGTGATGAAACGACGCTTAAAGTCCTGCGGATTTCGCTGAAACAGCTGCAAACCGTTCTTGCAACACTTCACACGACCTCGGTTTTGGTCGATCGTGAGCAATCGCGGCACCCACCTGGCGGATAGCTTTTTCATGTCCAAATGTTGGTGCAAAATATTATGTACCCATTCACACGAGATGCCTACAGCACTAGTAATCTCACGCACTTTCACTCTTCTGTCATCCATCACCATATCATGGATTTTATCAATGATTTCTGGAGTGGTGACCTCAACAGGGCGTCCAGAACGTTCAGCGTCTCTTGTGCTCATATGGCCACTCCGAAAATTTTGAAACCACTTATAAACCGCACTAATCGAAGGTGCAGAGTCACCATAATATTTATCAAGCTTCTGTTTAGTCTCCTGAGGCGTTTTGCCTTTAATGAAGTATTGTTTAATCAACACGCGAAATTCTTTTTCGTCCATTATTTGACAATCACTCGATTTCTTTGATTGCAACGATTGTCAAACACAAAGGAATAGACCGATATGGCTGAAACTTGATGTGTGTTCTCCCAAGAGGTGCTGCTAATTAAAAATAACCTCGATATGCACTAGTGGTGCCATCTTTCGGAATTTACACGGACTTATCAAACGACCCGTCGTATTTTACATTGATACCAATAAACAAGAATTTTTCTTTCAAAAATTGTATTTTATTGAGAAATTACTTCATAACCTCAAATTTGGACACTTATTATATTTCAATTTCATCGTATTCGAAACGTATCTACTAGATTTTATATCTTTTGTATATCAAAAGACAAA
The DNA here is from genome assembly GCA_029203775.1 of Neoneuromus ignobilis. Taxonomy (NCBI): domain Eukaryota; kingdom Metazoa; phylum Arthropoda; class Insecta; order Megaloptera; family Corydalidae; genus Neoneuromus; species Neoneuromus ignobilis. The sequence continues at coordinate 6,476,332 of CP092096.1, read as the reverse complement.
TAACACCCCGTTAATAATTTTCAAATAAATAAATGCGTATCTAAAACAATATTCCTCGTTGATATTTCGTATCTAGTACAAGCGCCGTTCATCAAAATGTACGTTGTATCGACATTTCTGTTCCAGAAAATAAATTACTTTACGACACACTTCCCTAGTCAACTCGTCTGTAAATTAAATACCAGCCGAATTGACAGCGTTGTCGGGCTGGAAGAAGAAAACACTTCTTGTCTCGTCATACGCATATTACATGCACAGTTGATAACCCGGTTTTATTCGAACGGTAGGGTAGATCAACCCCTCGGGCTGTTGTTACACGTTAGTAAGTCGACACGCTTTAGATTAATTCGCCCGCGTTCGTATGCGATGGCACCAACGTGTGAAATCACACGTACGCGAACCCACGCCCTGTAGTTAATGAATCCCGGGTTAGTGTAGGATCGATGCAGATACGCGAACAGGACGATGTGTGAGATCTATGCGGGCGGAAGATCGATGTGGTTATTCGGGTAACGGTGCTGGGGTATTAAATATAGATGACACACATATGGCCAATGTTTATCGGACGAGTGGATGTGCAGAGAAACTGGCGTTCAGGAAAACTGTTTTGCTGCATTATGATAATTAATGTTAATGTTCATTATTATATCCTGTGTACATAAACGTTGGAACGATGAAATTTTCTATCTGGTAGCGACGATAACGGAATGATGGAATGGTTTTCAGACAAGAATTTACTATGGACGAACACAACATGTAAAATTTAACATTTTATATCATAAAAATGAACATGTACGTATCAGAATTTCATTCCTTGATTAAATCCGCTATATAATCAAAAAAATATATTCAATGGAATACCTGTTAAATTATAGACATCTAAATAAATCGTTTTATAAATGCTTCGTACGATATGCAAAATTCAATCCAAACATGCAATGTGATAATAATAATTTATCATCGGTCTATCTCTATCACTCCGAGTCGATGATTCACTAAATTCGATTTATTTTCGTTGATTATGTTAATTTTATGAGATTTTTATATCAGAATCATTAAAATAAATACCATTGCAGAAATGTTTTCTTTCTAAATAATACGTTTGTGTAAAATTCAACTCGACGCCACGAATACATCGATGTGAATAGACAATTTGAAACTATTTTGGTTCTATTTTGGGATTTAATTAACATATTTTCGATATTTTTTACATTTTTATATAAATAGTTTAGTTTATATTTAGAATTTGAAATCTACAGATAATAATCTCTTACAAGAGATTAATTATGATTAGATTTTTTTAAAGAACTTAAGGAATGAAATGTTAATTACTTTATATTTTAACTGAGTAACACACACACATATATACATACATACATACATACACATATACAGATATTAAAAAAAAAATCTTGATTTGTCTGATATTAACAAAAATAAAGGGCCATCCAAATGTGACGCCTAGATTTGTGTTTTATTAACACGTTGACGTAAATGACGTCTATAGCCGTCCAATGCTAGTGATTGTAGATGCAAATGACAGCAATGGCCGTCTTATATTCTTAGTATTATAAATAAATGATTAAAATATGTCAGTGTTAAATCCATTTTCTTCTAAATTCTTCAATCTTCCTCCAAGTATGAATGATGAAATATTTTTCATTGAGTGATACGGTCATTTTATTTAAATTATTCCCAAAATTGGAAATTGGTTGCGATAAGTGTTCTTGTAGAATTTAACGACGTGTATAGCCGCAAACATTTCATATATTTTGTCTCAGTCTCTTTTCAAGTGTGATTTTGGAAGCTTCAAAAATTTTGTTTGAAATTATTACTGGAAAATTTTTATAAAATTTGCTATTCTACTTTTTTTCGTTACAAATGTTTTTCAAAATTAAATTTTGTATCTTTAAAAGGATTTTTGAATTGTTGTTATGCTATTATAAATTTTTGTTCTTGAATTTTTTAATTTTGTATTAAAGAAAAATCTAGTTTATAAAAATATTTTTTTCCTTTTTACTAAATTATCCTCAAAAAATATCATTATAGTCTGTACATCTACCAAAACTTCTATAGCTGTCTTTTGTGTATCAGAGAAATCCAGCTATTAAATACAATTAACGGCTATAGACGTCCACGATTTTTTAGGAAAATTTGTTAGAAAATATAATAATTTTATTCTGTAAGTATGAAATCTTAATCGAACTCCCCAAGAATCAACTAATTAACAAAAAAAATTGTTTTTTTCGCCCATTATCGATTTCAAAGTGAGCGTCAACGTGTTAAATAGGGTGGTGTATAGAGAAACATGTCTATAGTTTCTTTTTAATAAAACACAAAACTAGGCGTTACATTTGGATGACTCTATATTTTTAAATGTTATTTAGGACACAAAGAGCCAGAAACTCGTTTATGCAATATTCTTCATTGCAAATCGATTATTTAGGTTCATGAATTCGTATCTAAAAATATTTTAAAATAAATTCAGTAAAAAATGTAGTGATTCTATTTAAAAAAACGTTATCTATGCAAAGAGCAAATAGATAAGTTTGATAAACGAATTGAACTGATCGAAACGAAAACATGTAGAGACGACGTTCACGAAATGATGATGATGATGATGATGATGTCCGAGAGATCGTGTAAGCAAGCATATTTATGTTACGACCCGTCGTTAACCACTAACAGATGTCATAAGAGCGTAGTAGCAATTTGACGGGCATCAGGTCATTAGGTAACGGTTTCGTTATCGATTCGTTTTCGTCGTATAACGACCGCTTATAGCGACGAAACGCTCGCGATAAAAATCTTTATAAGTCATCATACCATGTGTGTATGTATGTAATTCGTTCATTGGACTCGCGAGGTAGTCAGTATGTCTTTCTCGCTACATTAATTGCTCGCATGGTGGTTATTAACACTGGTAATTAAGTTTAATGTAAAGAATATAATTAATGCTGTTTTGAATTTTAAAATAATACATGGCTGGAAATATGTGGTTTTTTTTAACATGGGATTCTAGAGAATCTGGTCAGATGTATGGAATATGTTTGCATTCAAACAAAGAAATCAGTGGATTTAAAATAAATATAAAATCATGTAAATAATATTCTAGATTGAAATTTTAACTTGACAAATTTCAAATGAAGAATTTAAGTGAAATAAGAGTTGAAAATTTATATCCAGTATTTCATATTGTGTTGTATAAATATCCTAGCAAATTTCAAAGATACTTAACAATTCAACAAAAAAAAAGACAGTGTAACATCAGGATCAGAAAGAAAACAGTTAATATTAATTAAATATTAGATTTATTTTTTACTCAATCGTTTAATTTAGTCTACAATTATGATAAAAAAATAACAACTGGAATTTGAATGAACAATTTTCATTCAATTACAAAATCATTCTGTGTGAAATAAAAAATGGTTCGAAATTTATTTTATAATTTAATTGTATATTTTTAAAAAAATGAAGAATAAATAATATTTCTGTGGATGAACAAAAACTGAAACATTATTCTGTATTAAAAAAATGTGTCAGTCAATGAACAAACGTTACATTGTTCGTCGAGTATCAAAAATGTTAACGTTCCAAATAAACTTGCATTACAATAGATACGTACGTACATACATACATGCATAATAAAACGTCGCACCGTCGGTTACAAATGAGTGACGTTCAAGGAAAACACGTCCACGTGATGAAATTCACAATGGAGTGAATCGGACGTCACTTCAAAGTTCATCTTGCGTCCTGTACAAAAGGATTGTCCGACGTAACAAAGCAGCTTTGTCCGGAGGCGCGACGTTCGAGTGATGCCGGTACCGCAGGACACGACGTGTTTTTGTCACAGGAACACCCTGTGGTTTCAACGACGTGTCGTAGTATGGATCGGGTGGTGGTTATATGGGCAGCACGAACGTTTTTAAATAGGGATTCGTACAACAATACGATCGTTTCGTTTGAAGATTATTTGGTACTTTTTTTGCTTTTGAAAACTTGTCGAATTCGATAAAGAAAACGAAGTATTTAATTTTTTACAAATCGATCGATAAAATTAATTTAATAACATTTACGTTTTCTCGTTTTATTTTCATATAAATTGTATCTCTATTTTTTGATTTTATACACAACAAAAATGATTTTCTTGTTCAAATATAAAAGTTTGATTTAGTGACTCTGGAAAAAGAAAAATTGAAGCAGAATCTTCTCTCGATTCAATACCTTTTTTTCATAAAATATTATAAATTGAAAACGGTTGATGAAACTCTATACAGGAAACAAAGCAAACACACAAAAATACCATTTCTCGTTGACCTACTTAACAAGCTCGCGATCTTGAACATTTCGTCGACAGCACGCACGCGTTCCCATCAAAATATTGACAACAGTTGTCCGTGCATTTTCTTTCAAATACATTTACATAGACACACGTATGAACGTACTGGTCGTATAATAAAATTCAAACAGCGAATATCCATTTCAACGTTATCAAGTATACCGAAACATTTTAATTCCAACATCAACAAAACGGGATTAACTTTTCACCACTTGTTGTAAATGACATTTTCATCAAAGCGTCGCAGAATGAGATTCAATAGGTGAACGTCGTCGAGTGAAAACGCGCGTCCCAAATGTCGTTGTCGTCGCACTTGACGAATCGATAAGGACGATAGTGTCGGGCGCAACGTCAGCGATTTTTAGTAACGGAAAATATTCAATGTCGATGGATGGATACATCGAATCCACTTAACGGTGTCGGAATTCCCGACACGCGTGCATTAAGGAAGTTGGATGCTTTTTTAGTCCCGTTTCGGTTTAGATTAGACTCAAGATTTCGTTACACTTTTCCAAAGAAAGTGTTATCATTTTATAAAAACATACGGAAGAATATCCCTTTTTCTCAGAAAATACTTTATGCTATTGGAAATGTTTGAAAAAATCATTATTATGGAAATTTTCACATTGTACTTAAAATGAAATTACCATAATACCAAGTGTATGGTTCTTCTGTAACTATTTACAATCTTGAAAATAGTACAAGTAATTTCGATTCTTTTATGATTCTCAGTTAGAAATATAAAATAAATCTTATAAAGATTTTTTTTTTTCAAAAAAGTTAATAAAACGCATTCTGATTCTGATTCCCTACATCATAGCAAATACCAGTATTGTTATTTTTCTACCATGTCAGTTTTCCACTTCGCTGCATTCAAAACTTCCATCTGTATCGTTCTCCTCTGAGACAATAACTCGTGTCTCTCGAGAATCGTATCTCAGACGAAAGAAAACCCATCCATCAGCATACGAGGAAACCGTGCACGCTTTGGCGACACCGCAACAAACTTCATCGGTAAATTAAATTTCTTGATTGACAGCGACACGTCGCAGAGCATGGAAATATGTTAAACATTCATGTTACATTATAACACGACCGTATCGATTCTTTTTCTATTATGCACACCGATCATCGTTTCATGTTCGACGCGTAAAAGTTTCCACGTAAATAAGTTAAAAATGTCGATAGGAAATTTTCATACACGTAGTTCTTTTCGAGTTCGCGTTTATCGTCGGTCTTCTATTACAGACTTTTTTTATTGATTGATGTTTGTGGAGAAAGACCTTTTTTCGCAGAAAAATTCATAGAATTTTATGAAACTTACATTGAATGTGTATGTATGTATATATTGCATGAACTATTTTATAATTCGTCGTAGTGTGAAAGATATCCGGTCGATCGGCAAGACGAGAGAAATGTCTATTAAATGTCATATCTACGTCTTCATGTTTTTGATTAATATTGTTCCCTTATCTAAGGCATATTGTTTTCGCTTGACTGAACGAGGACATATCATTATTAGCTACGGAGAATTAATTAAACCGTCAATGCACTCTGCCATATTCACATTATTAAATACCTTGTTGTTGTGCTACGAAGTGTAGATGAATAATCGATAAAGATGAACGCCTACTCCATAATATCTGTATAGAGAAATATGTAACAATGTCTATGAAAAATTAAGTAACTATATACAGCTGGGTCTGTTTTTGTGCGGATTATTTTAATGCGATTCATATTTCTTCTTAGTATCTTTTTATACGAATTTTTTTAAGAATTCCTTTAATCGATTATTTAATTTAACGAAAAGTTCTTCAGTTTTATGAACAAATGAAGGAATCAGAACCATTTACTTCCGCTTCTCAAACTGATAAGGAATTTTCGACTAACAAAAAGGGTAGTTAACCGGGGTTTTAAAAAGGAATGCACTGCATAAGGTCAAGATTACGGGCGCGATTGCATCGGCAGATGAAGAAGCTGCCTTATTTTTTGTTGACAACGCACCAAGTCATCCATGTTTAAAACATCCAAATGTAAACATGATGTTTTTTCCACCCAATACAACAAGCATTATTCAGATATTAAATCAAGGCATAATTACAATTTTTAATAATATACGTTAAACGTACTTTTCCATTTATATTGAATAAATTAGAAAATGAGTCAATAACAGTAACTGACGCTTGAAAAAAATTTCTATCTTTGACTTTATAAATCATGTTATTTTTGCTACTACTCAAATAAAACCACACACTTTAAAAGACTTGGCTTGCATGTCTTGAAAACAGTGCAGCTATTTAGTTTCTTTTTTTTATTCTAAACAGTGCAGCAATTATTGCGATGATGAGTAAAATATGTATGAAAAATTCTAAAATAAAGCACACATATGTACATATTACTTTGAATAAAATTAAATAGTTGATTAAAAAATAAAATAAAACAGCTTTGTTTTGAATCAATTTTCTGCAGATATTTGAAATTTTTTGTAAGCATTCTTTATTTCCTGATTTTTTTAAGCGAATTTTAAAGTAATTTCACTTTGTAGATTTGGTTTTATGCGGTTTTCGAAAATTACGGAACGTATCTCTAATTTTTCAATGTAAGTTAAGTCTTTTTTTGCGCGATTTTTTTAATGCGATTTTCTGCGGAACGTATTTATCGCATAAAAACAAATCCAGGTTAATACATATACATATATATATATATATATATATATATATATATATATATATATATATATATATATATAGGTAACATAGTGGCTTGCATCCCCGCTTGTCATGTGGGAGATTGTGTTTGATTCCCGGTCGGAGAAGCTGATAACCTTATCTTGTAAAAACAATTGTCAAGAAACTTGGACAAGAAATTAGATGCCAATGTCAGAGAGGTCAGGGACTAGAATAATCTATGGAACCGATGATGATGATTATATTATATATATATATATATATATATATACACCCGTCCCTCAATTTACGCGGGACTTTTTTTACGCGGTATTGATTTACGCGGCACTTTTTATAGGCTGTCAAATAGATTTCATTTTATATAATTCTTTATGGAATTTATTATATAATATATCAGAGTGACGCAAATTCTTACTTGAACGTATAAAAGTACGATATAAATATATAAAAGGTTGATTGTTTTGAATTACAGTAGCGATAGTGACACCGAATAAAATTTATCTACTTTTGTTTTCTAAAACGTCATTATTTTTTTGTTAAGTTATGTGAAATAAATATGTGTTTCTACAACTTTATTAGCTTTTATTTCCAATATTTTTTCTATTGCACTGACAGACTCAATTTACGCGATTTTCATTCACGTAAAACAAATCCACATGAAACAGATACTCCACGTAAATTGAGGGACGGGTGAATATATATATATATATATATATATATATACTAACTCACCGATGCATGGAAAGGATAACATTAAGAATTTTTAAACATAAACATTTCAAAGCTTGTAATTGGATTCAAGAATAAATGATAACTATAAAAAAATAAAATCAGTGGTCAGGATACATAATAAAAAAAGAAGATAATAGACGAGTAAAAATAATTATTGGTGACCAAATGACAAAAAGAGATCAAGGAAGAAACCCTATTAAAGGATGAAATTTAACAGTGGAGGTGAGGATTGGCTGAAGTTAACTATAGACAGAAAACAATTTAAGAATCTTTGAAGAGCTAATGATATTGGATAAAGTTTTCTTTCAGTAATGGGTTGATATAGGTTTTTATGATTATATATATATATATATATATATATATATATATATATATATATATATATACATAAATAATAGAGACAGAGAATTTTTAAGCGTAATAGAAATTAGCATCGAAATCAGTTTAAATTTCTATAACGCTAAAAAAACATCTCTCTCTCTCTATATACTATATATATATATATATATATATATATATATATATATATATATATATATATAAATCAGTAAATATTTATTTAATATACTTTGGAATTTTGTTAATATCGAATTTAATATGAACAATAAAAAAAAGGTTTGAAATGTTGTTAGTGTTTGACCTATTAAATTATTTTTGCATCGTTAGACATCTACGACGATCGATATATGTATTCTAATCGAATCGAATAATAAATATTTATGCACGCCGAGACAAAGTTACGTGAAAGAGATGGTTCACGGACCCAGAACACGGAATTGTTGGAGCGGCTCATTTTACAGAATAAAATTACTGGTGCGGTTCATCGTACATCTCGTGAATTTCCGAACCGGCTGGTCGTCGCGTGATTCGATTTCAAGAGACCTTCATTTACGACGATACATGATGAACCTGTCCCTCTGTGCCGAACTTTTATTTCGCGTGTGCCATTAAAGAGTTAACCGGAGTCCGTTGAATATTCGTCCGATACTGAATTATGATTGGATGGAGTAGCGTCAATAGACGGCGAGTCTATTTCGAATATTTCCGTTTGATTCATCTCTCCATTTCGCGCATCGACGATTTCAATCCCTTGATTTCTATTCTCGGATTCGATCATTTTCTCTTATACGTCTTTTATCAATTTTTGACTTTGTGTCTTATTTATAAACAACTAGAAACAAGTATATATAAACAATTATATATATACTCGTATATATATATATATATATATATAAATCTAAAAATAACTCCCTTATGTTTTTTTATATAAAATCTACTCCTAACCTTTTCTTCATAAAATATTCATAGTTTATTTTTTGTATCGAAATTTATTACTCAACTATATTGCATTTATGTGTCTTGTGGTCAAGCTTCGATCATTTTTACGATCAGCTTTTTTATTCTTTTTTTCTTGTATCAACCACCGAATGAAACACCATTCTGTCTTTTTTATTAGAAAATATTTTATGTCCCTATTTATTTCTTCACTTTTTTACTGTTTCCAATCTCAATTGTAACGTCGTTTATTTTCGTTTGCATAAAATTGAATAATAAATCAACGACTATATAAAACCTTATTTGATTTTTTAATGATTTTTTTAATAAACATTTTTCATTAATTTCTTCTCAACGATTGATAGTTAAAAAATATATTTATATATAACTACTTAAAAATTATTAAAATGTTTAATAATTACTTATAGTTTATTCTATGTTATTCCTATGAATTTAAACAAAGATTCTATCATTTTTAGAATAAAGATTCATATATTCTTACATTTTCAAAATATAGGGATTTTTCAATAAGAATGTCATAGCTTTGACAGCTGGTGACAGCCATATTTGCATTTTTTAAGCTCATTTTGACATTTCAACTCAGTATAGTTTGGAAAATTATCATAAAACATTTAACACTTTAATAGCGCTTAGAAATTATAAAAACTTCAATAGACTTTATTATTGCAACAAAAGTTTAATAAGTCCATTATTTCACGGAATGAACCCATCAATTGGCCACCAAGATCATATGATTTAACTCAATTGGATTATTTTCTGTGGGGTTATTAAAAATCATTGGTTGATGTTGTTAATCCATAAACAACAGAAGCATTAAGATTGGAAATTGAATGTGTAATTCATGAAATTGATCACAATTATGTAAAAGAGTGACTACAAACTGGACTTAAAAAATACACTATGTCAAACAAAATCGTGGTGATCATATAAGTGAAACTGTGTTTCATCATTAATGCCATAGAATATTCATGAAAATAAAAAATAGGTAATTAATTAAATATGTTTTGTTTTATTTTTATTTAAACTTCTGAAGGGCTTATTGGAAAACTTAAATTATTTAGAAAAATCGAAACAACAATCCTAAGTAGTAAAACAATTAGAATATTTTTTTTAAAAAAACAGTGAAATAAATACAAAAATCAAATTAATTTTCTATTAGTAGATCGATCTTTTAGAAAATATTAAACATTCTTAATACAGATTAATACTTTACCAATAATAAAAATATGCATGCTTTCTCACAAAACAATATTCAAATGACTTTCGTATGAAAATTTCCAACCCGACCGACTGATGCACCGACCGACTAACCGACCATCCCATCATTTATTCACTGGCAATTTACTTAAAACGAACCTGTTGTATAACCGAAACATATTTAAACATTCCGTCCGTTGTGGAAGAGGACGAAATATTTTAATATGCTCGAATGTCGAGCGAAACGACGATACAACAGATTCGAAATTGTACGAGGGTGGATGGTCGACGCAGATAATGCTTTCGACCTTGACCTGCCCTTCGTACTGTTTGAGGCGAGTGAACTTCCGTGTGCTTTGAACGATATCCGTCGATCGGATGGTCGTCCGTTCGATGACGATGATGGTAGTGATGTATGCTTGATTATAAAGAACGATGTTTGATAGAAATGTGAAAAATATTTAATATCCGTTTTGGGTTTGGTTTTAAAATGGTTTGTGAATAATGGAAACGTTTGTATTTTTAAAAAAACATAGAAATATGATAATACACCTACTTAGGATTATAAATTCAATGGGGGGGGGGGATGTTTGAATAATCATTATTAATTGAATATTAAATTTTGTTAATCTGACTCATGTGAATTTAAGTATTACCTTTTCACCCACATCTGAGCTACTCTAATTAAGTACTAAAATATGTATTGAATTATTTTACTATCTCTACTGAATTCATCGCATACGAATTCGTTTTGTTATCATTTTCCGTATAACCTTTTGATAAAACAATCTCACTTAACTGAAAACAGATTTCATATACAACAATAAATCTCAATTTCGAAAATAATCTGCGAAACGTCTCCGATCATATTACATCCCTGCCGAATACAATTTCTTCCCATATGACTTCGACCGTCGCCGCACCCTCACAAGTACGTTCGCCTTCGCTAGTTCGATACCAACATACAAAACTACCCCGAGAATCGAGGTCTCGGTGGAAGACCGATACCGAGAACGTCGTCGTCGTCAGTTGCACGCCTTTCATACTCATACCATCGTTCGTACATCCATCCACAACAACCGCTACCCCCGCCGTCGTTGCCGCTCGGGGTTAAACCCCACACACTAAACGAACGGTACAGTTTGTATTCCCTGTACTGACTCCCACAACTGCGCCCGTTTTAAACCGCCGTACTACCGTCGGTACTGCTTCGAGCATAAACAGGCGAACTTGTGATCGAGCTGCGCGCACAACAATATTTTCAGAGCGGTGTACTGGACAGAGAAAGAGTTAATGTTTACGAGTACGAAAAAGACAGAGCTATCTGAAAGATCTATACAGAATGTATATGATTGTGTAGGTGAGTGTGTGTATGAAACAATACGTTCGTCGTAGACAATCGAGAATAAGATTGACAGAGGCGTGTTTTGCATAAATGACAAACTGAAATAGTTCAACAATTCAAATATTTTATAACGCAATTTATGACGTATTGAAAAGAACAGCTTATAATAATACTTGAATCATCTTCTATCAATGGATTTATACGATTTTTAATTCAGAAAAAAATGTTTAATACATACAGATATTTCATCTTTCGATTTGATTTAAATTACAAAAAAATACAAATAATAAATAAAAAGGGTATGTGTACTTATGTACGCATGCCAGAAGTGAAACTTCTTTTCAGTAAAGTAATAAAAAGATAAATGGACAAGCGCATGCCTAAAACTCGTAAATGAACAAATTCGTCAGGATAAAGCAAGTAACAAAATGAAGAAATGTAGTAGGGAGAGAGAGGCGGTAAATACAAGGAATAAACATTTAAGTAGAAAATGATCCATTTTTTTAATAAATTAAATTTTTACAATTATTTCATATTAAGATTAATATTTATTTTCAAATTAAAACTTTTATAAAATTATGAATTATGAAAATGTATTCGTTTTCGTTTGGAATTTCTTCGATTTCCATTGCTTTCTCCGGTAGTGACTGAGTAGGTATAAACGATACAATTGGTTTTTGATAAGTAAAATTTTTGCACAATAGACTTTACTATCTTAAAGCCTGTAAAAAACTTTTTTTTTAATTACTATTATATTACTATTGTATAATATATAATATACAATTAGATCAATGTTTTGAAAATAAAACAATTAAAGGAAATACTCACAAATAATATATAACTGCAGTAAATAGCATCTATTTAGATATTATTTATTGATAATTGATAATTTTATAACATCATTTAAAATTCAATAAATCTTCAAAATGACACCTGAGATCAAAGAATTCATAATAATTAATATAACATTTTTTGATAAGTGTAGAATAATTTGATCATAATTATAAATAAAATTATTGTGAGAAATTGTTACAAATAAAACAACATATAACCTCAAAACTGAACAGGTTTCGATAATTTTTAAATACCACGTGTTTTTAATAATATTTCTTTTATTTGATAAATAGATTAAATGTATATACATAATGTTATAAAATTCTATATCTATATATTGGTATACATGCCCATAACTTCAATTTCACGTTGATTTGATAAATTGTTAAATACCACGTGGATGTAATGTAGTCTTATTTGTATGATTATTTAGCCTAATATTATAATATGAGATTATATAAATTAATATACTTACCAAAAATATAAATGTTATCACACTGAATAACACTCTTATTTAAGCACAATTCAGATACTAATTGTAAATAATAATTACTAACAAAACAGTGAAAAAATATAACAAATGCAAGGTGCTATCTATTGCTTTACAATCATATTAACCGGCGCGCATGCGTGATGGGTCTCACTACCCCTCTGCCCAATCCTCTTTGCATACTAGATTTCCGCTGTGTAGATTCGGTATGTAACTTCCGTTGTATGTAAAAATTTTACCCCAACGCCGCTAAAGAAGTTTCACTTTAACAATAAATAATAAAATGTTTATTATTTATTGTTTGTGTTACACCTATGCCTTTTGCGTAGAACGTTGTCGTATGCAATTCACTTTCCATCGCCAATAATGATTTTATCCAGAAATTGATCGTTCTTCGGTCTTCAAAAAAGACTTGTCACTATCGACAAACGATCTGTTTTCTTTCTCTCACTAAGATAGTGTAAAATCCAAATATCCAACTTGCTGACTTTACCAATCTTTTCTAAATGGCGGTATATGGTGAACTATGACATTTTTAACTTGTCTGCTAATTTTCGAGTACTTTGGCATGGATTGCAATTATCAATGATTTTAGAGCTTCTTCATTAAAGTCCGAAAAGCGCTCTGATCTAGATTCAATCAGATTGAAATTTTGTAAACCAGTTTCATACTTACTGGTCAATTATAATTCCTTCAACAAGGGAAATTATTTATAACTCAACCCAATACTTTCTTATAATTTTAAATTCAATAACATTATTAATATCTACTTTTTAATGATTTTCAAAAGAACTATACTGGGGACAAAAACTAAACAAAAGATGATGATTCAATAAAGTTTCCAAACTCAGTAACTAAGCAGATTTTGAAGAATAATTTCGTTTTGAACTAAAATTGAATTATTTCAAGATAACTTAATTTATTTGTAAAAAAAAACTATATATCAGGAGCGGACAATCTTTTAGACGTTAGGGGCGACTTTTTTGGTGAAAGTGTAACTGAGGGCGATTTTTTGATGAAAATGTACCTGAGAACGATTACGTTTTTTTAGAATGTACTTACGAATTTTTGTTTTTTTTTTATAAGGACTTTTTAGGTATTCACAAATATTGGTGACGTTTTTAGAAGATACTTACGAACTGATGACTTTTTTTCTATAAGACACGAACTGACAGACATTTTACTATGACTACTATTAAATTACCTATAAATAATTATTTTCTAGAACTGGTCCTGAATTTTTAAAAAAAATCTAAGAAAATATAGAGAAAAAAATTATATTATTGTTTTAGAATTGTATTAAAATAAATTGATGCAAATTTTACAAAAAAAAAATTACAAAGTAAAAAAAAGAAAAAAAAATAGGATTTTTTTATTTTGTTGGCATTGCATAGTTTTGGCAAGTTTGTCAAAATTTGGCTCGTATGAACTTAAACTAATTCTTAAACACGATTCTAAATGTAGATCCGATAATTGTGACCTATGTTTAGTTTTTATTGCATTCATGCAGGGAAATGCCGATTCGCATAAATATCTTAAACCAGAAAATGTATTGAAATATGAATTTATCACTATAATTTGTCAATCTTTACGTCAGCTTCGCGAGCGACTTCCAGAGGCCTTGCGGTCGACCAGTCGACCGCAGTCGACGTCTTGGCCGCCCCTGCTATATATAATCAGGTCTTTTTTATGGTGCATATTTCATGTATATTTTGCCTTTGGTCTCCTTCTTTGTCTTATTCCATCTGGAATTCTTTTGTACACTTTTTGTCTGTTCTCGTTTCTGGCATTCACTCTAAATGGCCAATAATTTAACCCTTTGGCATCTTATAAAAGCTGATAGGACTGTACTTCCACATCTTTCTTCTACTTCTGCGTTATATTTTCTTTTCCATATTTCGTTTTCGCAGATTGGTCCAAAGATTTTCTTTAAGATTTTTCTTTCAAAAATATCTACTTCTTTTATTTATGATGAGGTAAGCGTACACATTTCTCCTCCGTAGTTTACGACTGGCCTGATTATTGTCTTATAAATCATCAGTTTGCATTTAGTTGAGACATTTCTGTTTTTAATTATGTTTTTAAATCTAAAGTAGCTTTTTCATCCTGCCGATATTCTGCTTTTAACTTGTATTTCTTCATCTTTACTTTGGCTTACTTTTTAACTTAAATGTTTTAAGTTATCTACCTTTTCGATGTTGTATCTATCTATAATTATTTTTTGTCTGTTCTGTGATTTTCTATTAACTGTAAAGTATTTTGTTTTGTCTTTGTTTATTTCCAGCCCTACATTTCTTGCTGTCTTCACAAATCGAACTAACGCTTTTTTTTATAGTTTTACAAGTCCTTTTAATAATGTCGATGTCATCTGCGAACGTCAGAATTTGTGAGTATTTGAAAAATTTGGTGCCACTACGGTTAATATCACTAATTCTCATAACTTTTTCCAATACCAGATTAAATAAGATGGAATATAATACTTAGATAGAGGATAATTTTCTGAGATACTTTATTGTTCACATTGACATGACCTTTATGTTCATTCAGAGTCATTTTTACAAGACTTATTATTTTCTAGGGAATTCAAAAACATTGTCAGATAGCAACAATAATTCTGATAAAAAAATGTAAAAATAATTGTTACTTTGCAATAAAATCAAATGAATAAAGTTTGAAAACAAATTCATTTTAAGTTTCATATCAATTTCTTTCAAATTTTCAAAGGAATTTGTCAAACATTCCTATTTTCTTGAATTTCTATAAACTTTTATGTGATTTTAGGTTAAATTTAACTCACTGCTATAGTTTTATGCGGTTTTGGAAAATTATGGAATGTATGCCTAATTTTCAGCATAAGTTAAGTCTTTTTGTGTGATTTTTTATATATAGTTTTCTGTGGAACGTATCAGCCACATAAAAAGATACTCGACTGTACTCTAAATTATCAATGTGAAAAAAGAAATTATTTTAATTATCAAACTAAATTTGTAAATATAATCAAATGGAACACCGTTAAATATAAATATATTATCTTTTACTCTCTCTATACGAGTACGAGACCTAATTGACCTTCTTTTATAAATAAAGAAAAAAGTTATAAAACAATCATAAAAATAAATACAAACAACAACATTAGATAAACTTTGTAATGTTGACGAATAAAAAAAGATATAGAAACGAAGGTACACGTCAGTATATAACAGAAACTATAGACAATTTTATAGAAGGAAATGTATTTTATATCGAAGAGATTAGTTTTATGACCTAGTTAACGTCGATAGTGCAGACTTTACAGCATCTTCGATGGAAATTACATTATTGATGACTTTATCGTTAAGTGCGGTAGTCTATAATTGATTTATACGGTTTATTGTAAGCATTGTTGCTGCTCGTGTGTTTAATATTAAATAACTATCGTTATCTACGTACTCCTTTATTTACAGTGATCAAAGTAGATTAAGAAGAGAAAAAGACAATTGGTTTAGCACTCTGAGAAATTAATCTCTTCTAAATTTATGTAAAAGAGATAAGAGGATTTGATAGTGGAATACGTTTTGCACAATTAATTTTTAATTCATTTCAAAATTGAATATTGTACTTATTTGCATTTTTAATTAAGGACAGCATAAAACTTTGATTATAATAAATTATTAAATAGTTTTATTTTCAAAAAAAAAAAAAATATAGAAAACCAAACAATATGAGAAAAAAATGGAAAATTATTATAAATAATTTTGAAGGAATCAATTGGACTGACTTGGAAAAACTTGAGATCTATTGTATATTTGTAAAAAAGTAAGGCAATGGATCATTTAAGAATTTATTATATATTAAGCGTAAAATGAAAGACAAACATTACTGATATTGGAAACTTGTGGGAAATGTCTTTATCCAGCAGTAGATGGAATAGACTGATAATGATGATGTTGATATATTGAGTTAGGAAAAAGTATTTTTACTATTTAATGATAGATTGAGGTTTGGTTGATTTTGACAGTGCGCCATTTAGTGACACATTATTGTTATAAATTGTTTAAAAGGTGACAATTTACAAAATATTTTAAAATAGATTCAAACGAAATTGGTGCAAAGATATAAATATTGAAGATGAGTAAAAATCACAAACATTTTCGTCACATTATACTTTTTTATAATGAAAAAAGGAAAAACGCTGCGCAAGACCGTAAAGAAATGTGTGGTGTTTATGGAGACGATGTTCTAACTAGACCAACAGCAATAAATTAGTATTGTTGATTTCGAAATGAAAATTCGTTAAAGATGCACTTCGTTTTGATCGACCTATTATGAAAGTGTAGATGAAATCTTGAAAAAAATCGACATAGCTAAGGAGCTAAACATTGATCATCAAACCGTTTTGAATCATTTGTAGAATACTGGATGCACAAAGAAGCTCGATATTTGAGTGTCACATGATTTGATGGTAAAAAAGTTAATGGACCGAATTGAATTTGTGAATCGCTGCTGAAACGGAATGGAATTTAGCTATTTCTGAAAAGATTGAGTTCGGATAATGAAAAGTGGATAATATATAATGTTTGGAAAACATCTTGGTTGAAGTGAGATGAGGCACCACAAACGATTGAAAAGCAAGAATTGACGCCAGGGAAAGTGATTCTGTGTATCTGGTGGGATTGGAAGGGAGTCGTACACTGTGAGATGTTTTTACCAGGTAAAACAAGTGATTCTAATCACTACTGTCAACATTTAGTGCAATTGAAGTGGTCGATTTAGTAAAAGCGTCCAGATTTAACGAATACAAAGGAAGTTGTCTTCAATCATGACAACGTCAAACCAAATAAATCTTTGAAAAAACTGAAAGAGCCTGACTGGGAAGTTTTGATGCATATACTGTATAGTCCTAACCTTGTACCGTCAGACTAATATTAGGTTGGCAAATATCTCCCTTCCGCCTTCTGGTCTTTTGAATTTCGCAGCTATGTACAAAAAAAAAAGCGGAAGGGAGATACTTGCCAACCTAATATTTGTTTCGGTCACTGCAGAACTCCTTTAACCACTTGCACTGGAATGACGTGTTATGCACGTCGACTGCTATCTGTACCAAATGCCGATATGACGTGCATAGCACGTCGTGTGATTTTTGCTAAGTATAACATCGGAGTTCAGTTAGCAAATGTCATACTTTTATTTTGAAGGCATACAAGTGCGTTTTTGTAGAACTTTATTAATTTTAAATATTTTCATTGAATAATAATCAAATAACTATAATACACTATATTTGTTTCTATTATTATAAAGAACTATTTTATCCAAGAATTATTTTATTCTGATAATAGCGCATCAGAAAATGTTGTATTGGATTTATATAGACCTTTAGTTGATTTTGGACACACCCTCTTTTTAGATAACTGGTATTCGTCATCAAAATTGTATCGGAAATTACATTTGCAAAAAATTAATACTATCTGAACAGTCAGATCTAATAGAAAGAATATGCCAAAAGATCTCGCAGCGGCAAAATTAAAAATATTTGAAGTTTTTTCAAGATCTTGCAATGGTATCTTAGCTGTAAAATGAAAGGACAAAAGAGATTTATATTTGATTTTTTCAAAACATTCCAAAGCAAAAATGATTACAACAAAAAAAATATAAATTATATCGACCAAAATAGAAACATTAAAAAACCTAATATAGTTTTAGATTACAATGATGATATGGATGGAGTAGACCTGCAAGATAGCTATTTATCATCTTTTCTTTTAATGAGAAAATTTGCAAAATGTTACAGATTCTTTTATCTAATGGATATGGATTTTTTTAATACCTCTATTCGGTAAAATAATAAACGTACCAAAATCCAAGAAATACTCCTTTTCAAATATTAATAATAAATTTGTTAATCAATTTAAGAGTTTTGCTATAATTTTAATGTGTGTGTGTGTGTGTGTGTGTGTGTGTGTCTAAAACTTTATAAAAAAATGATTTCAAATACCAACTCGCTGCGAATTGCTTTGGACAAATTTACCACTCGTGCATGTTAATTAATTGCCAGCGCAACTGGTTAATGGAGGAAACTTGATTTCAATAGAAACCTACAAAAATCACTTGCCTCTATTTTTTGACCAGAAACCTTAGAAGTTCTACACCGATTGAATAACGGTTTTACCCAAAAAATGTCAGAAGGTCATAGATCAAAATGATATATATTTGGTTAAATAAAAGATTTATAAATAATTTTAAAAAATATGTTTCAATTTCGCTCTAATTTTTAAAATTACTTTTTTCCTAAACAAACTGATTAATATAATAATTACAAAGAATTTAAAATATATTGTAGTATACTCTATAGATTACAACATTACTTTCAATGAACTAAATTTAGGTTATTACAAGAAATAATAAAGTACTTAGAAGAGAAATTTAAAAGAAATGCTCAAAAAACAATATACTCGTATATCAATGTTTTTTTAAGCGTGATATGACTTTAAATTGAATCCCTTTCGAAAGTTCTATCTAACCTAAAAAACACTTTTACATACATACACATCCAACATGCATGCATGCATACATGCATACATACATACATGCATACATACATGCATACATACATGCATACATACATGCATACATACATGCATACATACATGCATACATATATGCATGCATACATACATGCATACATACATACATGCATACATGCATACATACATGCATGCATGCATACATACATACATACATACATACATGCATACATGATTACATGCATGCATACATACATACATTTTATATAAATTTATTTTTTTATATTAAATAGAACTTTCGATTTAAAGTTCTATCACATTTAAAAAACACCTATATATATATATATATATATATATATATATATATATATATGTATATGTATATAATAAAATGTATATTTCCCTAAGAGTTATGTTTTTCTCATTTTTTGTTTAAACGTTCTAACGAACTATAAAGCGATTTACTTTTCATAATCTTAAAACAAATTTTAATTTCCTAGTCACGAATATTCACAATCCCTTTCGGAATATTCCAAGCACGGAACAAGTTTAAAGCTGTTTAACGACAGAAATTATATAATCTTCGCGTTCATTATCGAATTTTTTACAGATGTGTATTCGTACGCGAGTCGATGTTTTTCTTGGCAAAAGTTCGAGATTAAAACAATCTGACGGTTAACTTTTTCTTTATTAATCTTTAAAGTACACATACGTATTTAAATTATGTGCATATTTATATACAGGGTCGGGTAGAATCGTACGAAAGTCAGTTTCGTTCTTTGTTTTAATACAGTAGAAAAAAGGAAATTAGATGTATAACTGCGACAGATAAGTTTAAACAAGTTGTACGAACGAAACTCAATTATGTATACAGAGGAACAGTTCGAAGCAATCATTAATTGATTATTTTCGAACATTGTGCTGCGTCTAACTTCGGCTAGCTTTTAGAATGTAAATAAAGAAGATTGATTAATTCTTAAACGAGCTTGTTGAAAAGTTTGTTTTTGGAACGGCGTTATCCAATTTACGGTCTCGAACACAGGTTTGTGTTTAATATAAAGGAAACGAAGTAGAGAATATAGATTCGAAAATAAAGAACAGTCAGTTAGGTTATTACTAAGTTAATGTAATTTTATACAAAGTTGGAAAGTCATAAAATTTATTTGTGTACAGAGGCTTTCTGTAATTTGAAAAATGTATCGTTTGCATCTTGAAGATTTTATTTGATAAATATATTGTTTGATATTAAATTGGACTATACTAATATTTTTTTAAAAAAAATATTTATAAAGTAATAATGGAATTTTTTCTCAATTTCAAATGAAGTGTTTTAAAAACATAAATTACTGAAAACATTCATACAATTATAGAAAATCAAAGACAAGTTTGAAACTTTAATAAAATATTTGAAATATAAATTTAATACAACTTCATTTCTTTCTAGACACGAATATCGAAAGATAATTGCAATATTGATTTTTTTTCGCCCACTGAGTAAATTTCGGTACGCTATACAATAATATTCCATCGTGCGTGAGATGTCATATGTCAAAAAGATATTTGTAACGATTTTCGAAGGACAATGCATTATTATCAATGTTTTTTTTCTTTCTATTAATAGATTACGAAATGATTGAGGACTGTTGTTGAAAGAAACACAACTATCGTATTTCTGAAAACATTCAGACTTTTCGAACAGATTTATCAATCGTTCACAAGCGTTGTCACTCGAACATATTATATTTATTATCCTTCGAGAATGGATTATCCTATATAGAAATGTACATGTATGTGTGTATTTGTACAGTTGAATAAATCGTTGAATTTTGTTCAGAGAAAATCTTTTATTATTTTCAGACTGGAGAAAGAATCGCAGTTTATTGTAATGAAAACGATTCTAATTTATTTTCAAGATTGATTGGCGTTATAGATTTATTTTCATAAATTGATTCATGTCGTAAAAATTTCTTTATTATAATTTATATTAAGTTAAATACAATTGTTAAAATACACCTGGGTCTCTTTTTATGCGGTAGATACGTTCCGCAGGAAACCGCATTAAAAAAAATCATACAAAAAAAGACTTAATTTAGATTGAAAAATTAAGGATACGTTCCATAATTTTAAAAAACCGCATAAAACCAGACCAACAAATGAAATTACTCTAAAATTCGCATAAAAATATCAGGAAATAAAGAATGCCTAAAAAAAGTTTAAATATCTAAAAAAAATTGATACAAAACAAAGCTTTTTTACTTTATTTTTTTATTAACTGTTTAATTTTATTCAAAGTAATATGTACATATGTGTAATTTATTTTACATTTTTTCATATATATTTGAAAATATGCGGGTTCGTTTGTGAACTGGCGTGAAATCAGATTCGTCACTAGAGAAAACACAAACAACAGAATTAGCGCCGACTTCCGTCTCGTTCTGTGTTAGTGGTTTTCTGGCGACAATTATGTAATCAATGATTAAATTTTGAGACTATGATTTTACTAATTGTTTATGAAGCTCGTGATATTCAGACATACAATTATTTAGCTGACGTTGGAATTTAAAAGCTCATTCAGAATTCGTGTCATTAACAAGAAAATGATTTTCCAATTGATTATAAAGTTGAAAACCCTCTTAAATATTTTTTGCAGTGAAGGAAACAGGTTTTACTTCTATTTTATTACCTTTTTCTAAATCTTCTACGATATCTAAACTTATTGCAATAATATCATTGTCACTTAAGGTATTATTCTCAAGCAATTCATCGATATCATTCTGGCTAAAGGAATCAAAACCCTCTCCACCAAAATCACGTGCCAAAGTCATGATTTCATCTGATAATGCCGATGTTTGAATAGCTGCACTGTTTTCAAGACATGTAGGCCAAGCCTTTTTCCAACAAGCATTTATAGTGAGTGGTTTTATTTGAGCAATAGCAAATGCAACATGATTTATACAATCAAAGATATAATTTTTTACAAGCATCAGTTACTGCTATTGACTCATTTTCTAGTTTATCCGATATTAATTGAAAAGTACGTTTAAGGTAATATTGTTTAAAAGTTGCAATTATGCCTTGATCGAATGGCTGAATAATGCTTGTTGTATTGGGTAGAAAAAACATTACCTTTACATTTGTATGTTCTAAATGTAGATGACCTGGTGTGTTGTCAACAAGTAATAAAATTTTGAAATCTAGACCTTTTTCTTCATATACGTTTCCACTTCTGGTAAAAAGCAATTATTAAATCAGTCAGTAAATATTGCAGTTGTCACCCAAGCCTTTGTATCAGCCATCTAATGTACTTACAGTTGTTTTTTATCTTTATCTTTTAGAGCGCATGGTCTTAGAGATCGATTTACAATTAGAGGTTTCAATATCCGATCTCCCGATGCATTGCTACAAAGTAACAATGTTATTCGATCTTTGCTTGCTTTAAACCCACTGGTTTTATTCTCAGACTTTGCGATATAAGTTCTACTAGGATTTTTTTCCAAAACAGTCTGTTTCATCAGCATTAAATACTTGGTGTGAACAATATGCACTATCTTCAATAATTTTGGCTAACTCTTCTGGAAAATTTTTGGCAATTTCTTCATCTTCCAATGCAACTACGCCCGTAATCTTCACGTTATGCAATGCATTCCTTTTTAAAAATCCGGTTAACCATCCTTCCACTGTGTAGATTCAGTACGTAACTTCCGTTGTATGTAAAAATTTTACCCCAACGCCGCTAAAGAAGTTTCACTTCAATAAATATTTTTGTATTTTTACTATAGGCGTTAATGGGTTAAAACGATTTTAATTTTTAATATATTAAAGTAAAATGTGCATTATGTGTAATCTTTATATAAATCACAAAATTATTTTCCACGTGAATAAAGCTCACTTTTCGGAATTATCGTTATATTTCATATTGAAACTGTTGATTATTTCTGAGTACTAATTAATTCGTAAAAGAAACTGTTGTATTTCATACAGGGATATAATTTGTATAAAACAAATTACAAACTTGTATGAAACATGTAATATGTTTAAAAATATCTTAATACGATTTACGTGCATGTGTAGCTGCACCGAACCCGTACTTGAATTCTAAATGTATTAAATCAAGAAGTGTATGTATATATGTGTGTGTGTTTTTCATAATCGTCCGCGAATGTACGTAAACGTGTACGACTTTATTGAATTAGTATAATTCCTGATGAATCAGTTACTTTCTTATCATTCAGAATGTAATACTGGAATTTAATAATTCGCGACAGTATTAACAGCCTAATTCGTCCGTCCTCACATGTAAATCCGTGTACAAATATCGTCGTCTATGTAAACTTAATTAAATTCTATTTACGTATATTTCGTATATGGATTTATGTACGGAATTAAGATAATATCTGTTGCGCAAGAAACCTGTAGTCTTACATTTAGATTGTTTCAGTCAATTCTGAGATTAAATTGGAAAAGTACGGTTTCCTTTATATGAATTTACATACGTGTACAAACATATATATATATATATATACAAAAAGTTATATAAAGTTCCAATCGAATCAATAACCATGAATAGATATTTGTATTTGATGAACAGATATATTTTTAAAAAATATATACTTATAAAGTCAATCAGTTTTTGGTTTTTAATATAAAATTTTAAACGATTGCATAGAAAAATTTAATCGGGCAATTAACTATTTAATTAGCTATTATATTATATTAACTATTTAATTAACTTGTAGTTATATTATATGATCCGTTGATTTTGAAAGTGGGACAAGTCCATTTTGTGAAAAAAATTAGTTTAAGTTAATTCTTATTACAAATTAACATAAAATTTATGTTTTTAATCAATTCACAATAAATATCTTTAATATCAATATAAATTTGTTATAAGTAATTTATTTCGTCAACGATATTTATTGTGCGTTGATTTTGAAAGTGGGGCAAATCCACTGTAAATAACGACAGCGCGGGAGAAAATGCATAATTTGAAAAAATAATAACAATAAAATAAATAATAATAAAATATAAAAAAGTAGAAAATACAGAGTTGACCTCAAACACCTCATGGAAGCATTTAGCTTTTACTTTTGATTTGCAAAAAGCATTACCGTACCCTAAACTAACATTTTCTATTGCATATTATAAAACAAAACATGTATGTTTTAAATCAAGGTTTCCGCAATTTACATGACGATGGAATTCATATGTATACCTGGGATGTAACAATTGCATCCGGAGGATCACAAGAAGTAGCTTCTTGCTGTTTAAGGCACCTACAAAATGTGACAACTCAAAAACACATTATCGCTTATAGTGATATGTGCATTGGCCAAAATAGAAACATAAAGTTGGCTTTAATGTGGATGGAAATTATTCAGTCTAGTGACAATAATATAGATATTATTGACCATACATTTTTATTGTAAGGACATTCATTCTTTCCAAACGATCGCGATTTTGGAGTTGTAGAAATGGCGATTCGAAAAACTAATTTGCTGTATATTCCCCAGGATTATTACAAATGAATACAAAAATGTCGCAAACATACTAATTTTTTAGTACATGAAATGAAAAGTGAAGACTTCTAGTCAATCAAACCTCTGGAGGAGGCAATTTTGAAAAGAATAAAAAATACTGATGGAAAAATTGTCAATTGGTTGAATATTTTCTGGATAAGATTTTCAAAAAATTCGCCGTATAAATTGTTTTATAAAACATCGATGGAAAAAGATTCGCAATTTAAAACTCTTGATTTATCATCAAAACGGGGTAGGCCAAGTAGTTTCGGAAAAATAGTATTATCATCTTTAAATGGGAAAACTAGGCCTATTACTAAGGAAAAATATAAAGATATGATGGATTTATTACCCTATGTACCACCCATTCATCATGAATACTTTAAAAATCTGCACCATCTAAACCAAGAAATATAATAATATGCATGCAACTTATTATTGAATATTTTTTCTTATTTTATCCACTTTTTCCTATAAAATTAAATTTATTTTTAGTTTTATTGTAGCTTTTCGAAAGAAATATGAAATAAAATAAATAAGTAAATAAATAAAATATTCAATTTTTTGTTATTATAATTATATTCTATTCAAAGAAAATCAACGTTTTCAACAAATCATTGCTTTTGAAAGTGAGGCAAGTCCATTTTCGCATACCAAAACCATGATTTTTTCACCTAACACGGATAACCATTATTGCATAATAAATTGGCATAAAATAAGACCACAAAAAATATAAAATAAGTCTGTTACTGCTTACGAATATTTTTAAACCCATTCAAATACCAACCATTAAATATCTCAGAATAACATAAAATGCACTTACCCCACTTTCAAAATAACGGCTAATTTATGGTTTTCCAATAAGCGCTTCAAAAGTTTAAATGGAAATAGAACAAAAAGTATTTAGTTAATTAGTTTTTTTTTTATTCTTAAGCATATTCTATGACATTATTGATGGAACACAATTTCATTCATATGACTACCACGACTTAAATTGACATAGTTCATTCGTTTAGTCCAATTTTTAATCACTCTTTTACATAATTGTGGTCCAATTTCATGAATTACATATTCAATGTTTATGTTTAATGCTTCTGTTGTTTGTGGTTCATCAGCATAAACCAATGATTTCACATAATCACACAAAAAATAATTCAATGAAGTTAAATCACATAATCTTGGTGGCCAATTGATAGGCCAATTTCGTGAAATAATGGATTCATTCAACTTTTGTTTCAATTAGTCTATTGTTTCCGTAGATTTATGGCACGTAGTAACGTTCTGTTGACACCACTTATCATGCAAACCATTCTCAATCATTTTTGGAAAAAAAATCATTAATCATTGTTCGGTAACGCACTTTGTTTACTATAACACGATCTCCAGCTTCATTTTGAAAAAAAATATCGTCCAATGACACCACCAGCATGACATGCAAACCAGACAGTTAGTTTGTGTGGATGCAGTAGTCTTTTTTCAATGACTTGTAGATTGCTTTCACTCAAAATTCTGCAATTTTCTTTATTTAGTGTTGACCATAAGTTTCACGAAACGCACGATAAGTTCTACAAACCAAATATTGATTTCTATAATAACTTTTTACAATTTATAAGCATTGTTGAAGTATTAAACGTTCCATGACAATTTTACAAACTATACTGAGTTGAAATGTCAAAATGAGATTAAAAAAAACACTAGCTGCCACCAACTGTCAAAATTTTGACATTGTTATTGGAAAACCCTATATAGATTATCCAAATTATATGAATAGTCTTATTCAATAAACGTTATAAACCCAAATAGAGAGTACAATCATGTGCTATTGCAATCATGTACTTTATTCTATTCTATTTTATTTTTATTAAAATAGAAAATGTTATATAGAAAACCGATAACCATTCATGTTTATCAGATGTATTATTTCAAAACGTTAAAAAGAACTCGACGATCAACTACATATTCACTAGATTTTGCTATCGCTCTATTTCTTATCCACCAGCATGAACAGGATAAAAATTCTATTGTCCTGTTAATGTTATTCCATACGGATTTTATAACAGAGTTGTTTTGAAAATATGAAAAGTGTTATACGTAAATAGTTTTACTGTATTAACGTTACAATTTTTATTCACACAGACGTACATATTTTTATATTCACATGTATTTACATAAATGTATATATACATTGATATTATAGAAAAAATATTATATTTTATACAGAAAATGTTTCAAGACATACAAACGAAAATACATTCTAGGAATTGACATTTGTTTCTATTTACAAATAAACTCATAAAATATTAAGCTGGATGAATAGAAATCGTTATGGAATTCGTTATATGTAATGTAGATGTTGTTTTATTTGTCTGTATTTTAAAAAGAATATAAACATATTTGTCAATATAATTCCACTACCAGACAGTGATTGAATCTTTTAGAAAATGTTGTTTATTTTTAAATCGTGCATCTGATTACAGAATATAAAATATTTTTAATATACATAATGTATTTTTTAAAAAGGACGAGTTCTTTTAATCAAATGTTCTTTGTATCTTTTCATTTATAAGTATTTTTGTAATTAATAACATTTAGTAAACATTTTTTATAAAATACTTTTTAAATTTTGTAATGAATTAATTTACAAACCAATGTATAGGTCAGGAATGGCCAAACTTTTAAAAGTTGGGGGCGACTTTTTTGGTGGAAATCTAACCTGAGGGCGACTAAGTTTTTTTAGAATGTACTTATAAATTGGTGACTTTTCTATAAGACACGAACTGACGAAGACATTTTACTTTGACTATTATTAAATTACCTATAAATAATTACTTTTTAAAACTGGTCCTGAATTTTTAAAAAAAATTAAGAAAATATAGAGAAAAAAAATTATTGTTTTAGAATTGTATTAAAATAAATTAGATGCAAATTTTACAAAAAAAAAATACAAAGTAAAAATAAATAGAATTTTTTTATTTTAATGACACTTTGCATTGCATAGTTTCGGCAAGTTTGTCAAAATTTGGCTCGTATGAACTTAAACTAATTCTTAAACACGATTCCAAATGTAGACCGTGAAAATTGTGACCTATGTTTAGTTTTTATCGTATTCATGCAGGAAAATGCTGATTCGCATAAATATGTTGAACCAAAAAATGCATTGAAATTTTAATTTATCACTATAATTTGTCAATGTTCACGTCAGCTTCGCGGGCGACTTCCAAAATCCTTGCGGTCTACCGGTCGACCGCGGTCTACGTCTTGGCCACTCTTGGTATAGGGTCATTCAAATGTGACACCTAGATTTGTGTTTTATTAAAAAGAAACATGTATATATGGTGGTGTATAGGAAAACATGTGTATAGTTTTTTTTTTTAATAAAACATTTTAAAGATTTTATTAAAACTTTTTAATAAAATCTAGGCGTCACATTTGGATGACCATATATTTAATTTTTTACACATTTTTCTAAAAGTTATTAAATATTTATTGTATTAGAATGTCTAGTTAATTGTTTTTTAAGAAAAAAGTAAATGATTCATAGTTTTATTGAAACAATTTTATGATCTTCCTATTATCAAAATTTTGTATTTAAATAAAAAAGAAGAAAAAAATATATACTTGTAATATAACAGGATGTTTTTTATACAAAAACACCGGTTTGTTTTTGTCATTTCTTTCAATAGCATCTGCTGTCAAGTTTTGACTATTGTAGATTACGGACACAACTGAAAATTCATTAGGGCTAATTTATCACTTCATCAACGTGTTTTGGTTATTAAAACATTTTATGAAAATCGATCATCAATTTTGAATATGCAAAAAAATTATGTAATTCTTTTGGTATACATCATTTGCCTACAGAGAAATAGATACAGAGTGTAATTAAAAATTTCGAAACGCTGTATACACTACAAAATATGCCAAAACCTGGTAAAGCTCGTATAGCACGTACTCAACAAAACGTTGATGCTGCTAGAAAAAAAGTTAATGGAAGTCCAGACACCTCTGTTAGACATCGTGTACCAGAAATTGTTGTTCCTCTGACCAATGCATGGAAAATTGTAGGAGAAGATTTGCATTTTTCCGTACAAAATCCAAGTAACACAAAAACTTTAAGAAAATTACCATAAACGCCATCATGAATGGAGTGCAAAGGTACTATAATTCCACAACGATAATCCTAAATTTTAAGAAAAATTTAATCACGAGCCTCAAAGCCTTTTTTTATAAATGGGTACATAAATAAACATGATAAGTGTTATTGGGGGTCGGAAAATCCACGATTAATTCATGAACGACTTTCACACTCTATTTGGACATTATTTGAACTGGTGGTGTCATTGGAACATTTTTCTTCGAAAATGCTAGAGAAAATTCCGTAACTGTTAGTGAGGGATAATACTGTGTGACGCCGTGAAACTTCTTACCGGAAATTGAACAAAGTCTACAGCACATGTGGTTCCAACAGGATGATACCACATGCCATAAATCTCGTGCAACAATAGAAACTCTAAAGGACACATTTTGTGATCTAATAATGTCCAAATCAGGTTATTTCTATGAACTTCCTCGTTCACTTGATATTTGACTTTGGAGCTTCTTAAAGGAAAGAATCTACGCTAATATTTTAACAACAATTTAACAACTAAAGGCAAACATTTATCATGAAATCGAAGAAATATTTTCGAAAATATGCTTAAATACGAGGGTAGTCCCATAAGTACCCGGTCTGACCTAGATATGGCGGTAGTTGTTTGAAAAATATCACTGTATTAGAAAGTACACAATCTATAAGCGTATGTTTCAAGTTTGAGGACGCCACGTTGTTTGGTATTTGTTTGGCAGCCATCAATAGTGAACGTTTTCAGTGAATTTGTGAAAATGGAGAAAATTGGTCATCGTTACGTGATACAATACTTTTATTTGAAAGGCCTCAACCCAACCAATATAAAAGCTGAACTGGATTCTACTCTGGGTGAGTCTGCTCCTTCGTTTACAACAGTGAAATATTGGGTAGCAGAGTTTAAACGAGGCCGTACGAGCTGTCAAGACGAGCACGCAGTGGTCGACCAAATGAGGTGACGACTCCAGAAATGGTGAAAAAAATCCACAAAGCGGTTCTGGATGATCGTCGACTGAAAGTGCGCGAGCTAGCAGACATAGTAGGCATTTCAAAAAGTGCGGTACATCGCATATTATCTGAAAATTTGGACATGAAAAAGCTGTGTGCAAGATGGGTGCCGCGTTTGCTCACACTCGAGCAAAAACAGTGTCGTGAAGATGTTTCAATTGAGTGTTTAGCGAAGTTTCACAGCAACAAAGCAGAATTTTTGCGCCGTTTCATAACCATGGATGAAATATGGGTCCATCACTTAACACCCGAGACAAAAGAACAATCAAAACAATGGACTGAAAAGGGAGAACCGGCTCCAAGGAAGACGAAGACCGTTTCATCTGCAGGCAAGGTCATGGCGTCGGTTTTTTGGGATGCGCGTGGGATAATTTTCATTGATTATCTTGAAAAAGGAAAAACTATCAATGGCGAGTATTATGCGAACTTATTGCAACGTTTGAGCGAAGAAATCAAGCAAAAACGGCCGCATTTGGCTAAGAAGAAAGTGTTGTTTCATCAAGACAATGCACCAGCTCATAAATCCGTTATTGCAATGGCCAAAATTAATGAATTAAAGTTTTAATTGCTACCTCATGCACCCTATTCGCCAGATTTAGCCCCCTCGGATTATTTTCTGTTCCCAAACTTGAAAAAATGGCTCAGTGGTCAAAGATTTTCCAACGATGAAGAAATGATGTCGGCAGTTAATGGATATTTTGAGGAGCAAGACAGTTCTTATTTTAAAAAGGGTATCGAACTTACTGAACATTGCTGGGAAAAGTGTATAGAGCTGAAAGGAGATTATGTTGAAAAATAAATATATTTTTTTTCAAAATTTTTGTGTTTTTTTTGTTGGGTCGGGTACTTCTGGGATCACCCTCCTCGTATATTAGAAAATGTTATTGAAACGCTCGGATTTATGCCACGATGAGAAACGGCCATTTATCCGATATTATATTCCATACATAATAGTCAATCCTTAAATAAGTGATTCGAATACAAAAAATATTTCCACTTATTTTATTTACAAACAAAATGGTGCCTCTACATAAAAAAACATCCTGTATTTCTATGGAATGAGTACGCGAGGCAACCGAGATTTTATACCAAAACTTTCAGCAATGTTTACAAATTAAGTTTATTAATACATCATCGGTACCAAACTGTTGATCTTTCGTTACGAAAAAAGCCCGTACGAACTTAGATGCGTATCACTGGAACGCTGTTTGCAAAACGATTAACTCGATAGTTTCATCGTGAAGTTAAAGCACTACAAGTCGAACTTTTCAGCGTCTCGTAATAACATATATTTTCTAACAAATACAAACAGAATGATCGATATTTCAACTGAAATATATATATATATATATATATATATATATATTTATGTGAATTCACAACGTTTTGACACCGGTTAAATAGTCGGTATTCCATGTTGTGCGTTAATAGCAGCACCAGATGACGCGCTCGAGGGCCCTCGAACGTCAGAGTATTTGTGATTTATAACGGCGTCGTGTTGGAGAGGCTCTCTTGTTGTCGTTCATTGTACACGAACGTTTAAGGATGAAATATGCATAATAAACGAGATCCGTCTGTACGTATTGAACAAGTGGATCGAAGGATTAGAGGATTGGTCATTTTCGTCGTTAGAAATGGGACAATGTGATGTTGTGGTCACGAATCTATTATCAGGACGTGATCATTTTTTTTTTGATTCCATTGTATGAGTTAAATACCAGGCGTTTGTTCTACATGAAAAATTAATCAGAATGTGTCATTTAAACGCAAATAATACTCGGTTGTGATCGAATTTTTGATCAGAATTTTTCACGGTTTTACAGAAATGTCGTATGTATATAAATAGTTTATTACGAATAAAATTTAATTTGTAGTGAATTAATTTAAAATACAACAAATAATTTATTTAAATATGTATCGATAATTTTCTTTAAAAAATATATAGGTCATCCAAATGTGACGCCTAGATGTTAGGACTGTATAATGTTTACATGTCATATCTTTTCAAATGATATAATAAGACTTTTTGTTTTAGTAGAAGGTTACAATTTTAACCATGGATAAATATATATTGCAGCGATGCATTTACATTATTCAAACTTAATTATGAAAATGGGCGTTCTTTGAAAATTATCGATCCCAAAATTCGTGATTTTTTTTTGGTGTAAATAATTGGACAAATCAATCTTCAATTCAAAAATTAGCAAAAAAATTTGAAAAAACTGGTTGTATTATTTGATAACCCAAAAAGTAGAAGACCGAAATCTATAAGCACAAATGAAAACATTACTGCTGCAAGTGAAAGTGTTGAAAATAAACAGACATCTATTTCAGGTAGTTCGCAAGAATTGGGCATATCTTAGGGATTTTTATGGAGGATTTTACATAAATATTTGCATTTACATGAGTATGAAATTCAATTAATCCAGGAATTGAAATAAAGAGATCATTTACAACGACGTAATTTTGCTAGTTAGATTATTGAACAATGAACAACAGATCCATTATTTTCAAGGAAAAATTTGTTTAATGATGAAGCTTATTTCTCAATGGATGGATTTGTTAATAAGCAAAATTTTTGTTTATTGGGTGATGAAAATCCTTGTACTTATGATGAAAATCTTTGTATTTATGATGAAAATCTTTGTATTTATGATGAAAAATCTCTACATGCACAAAAAGTCATTGTTTGGTGTGCATTTTGGGCAAATGGAATTATTTGACCATTTTGTTTCGAAGATAATGCTGGAAATGCTGGTACTGTAAATTCTGAGCGATACCAATCAATGTTGAGTGACTTTTTATGGCCAGATTTAAATAATATTGATATTTCTGATGTCTATTTCCAGCAAGACGGTGTTACAAGTCACACAACTCAAGGAAACATTCAATTTTTGCGATCAAAATTTAGTCAACGTGTAATTTCACGAAATGCAGATTTCAATTGACCTTCAAGATCATGCGATTTAACACCATTAGATTTTTGTGTGTTTTTTTTTAAATAGGCGAGTTTATTCTAACAAACCGAAAACAATTAATGACATGAACAACATTCGAGTTGTAATTCATGAAATAAATCCAGCAACATGTCGAAAAGTCATTGAAAATTTCGATATTCGAATTGATGCCTGCAGACGCAGACGTGATTGACACTTGAGCGATATTCTGTTCCACGTATAATTGTAATAAATTATACTTCTAACAAAAAAAAAACAGCTTAAAAAATGCGAAATAGTTTGTTTTATTAGAAATAAACATCTAGGCGTCACATTTGGATAGATTTATATTCGCAATATTTTATGTATATATGTCTTGTGAATGAACATAAAACTGATTATATCCAATAGGAATTTGATCTGTTGACGTTCCACGAACTTCGGACTAATCCCAGACGCTAACTGTTTGATTACGGTTGAATTTCGACTACCCTAGTTGCGTACAAGCTAAATGAACGTAATGAAAATACACGAATGAACTGCTAAGATCTAATTTGAAGTGATAACCTTACGCTAATGTCTATGTGTAAATTTGCGCACTTGATGAAGAGTTGTTATTACGTCTTACACGTTTTAGTTATACACGAACTTTATACCATAATTATCTGGAATTCGTACGAACCAAATGTACGACGGATACGTGGACTCGTTCTGACACAATGTGAATTTTAAATATGCTTATGTATTCTTGTATACATACATTATATATATATATATATATATATATATATATATATATATATATATATATATAATTCCTCGACGTTCATTATAGTTGGTATTTCAAAACAGAACCCAACAACAAAATGATACACTATTGTATTACATTTTCGCTACATCCGTATGAAGGATACATTTTAAGTATAAATTTCAACTCAATTATTCAAATAACTATATTTACAATGTATAAAATTTATAAAATATATTAGTACTTAACACATTACGGTCCGCATTATTTCACGCTAGACTTCATCTAAAAATGCACAAAAATAACTTCTTCATAAAATCGATGTAATTCTTAAATCAATAAACATTTTTAAATGAAATTTCATATCTGCCTATAAAATAATTCTATGCATAGATATATTTAAATATAATAGTGGTTTTCAATCTGTAATGAGTGTACCAGCGTGATAAAGTACAAAAAAGAGGTGCTTTATAATAAATATAGTTTATTATAAAAAACACTTTTTAGCGTAAAAAAACATCTAGAAGGGATAAAAATATGATAAATTACGTAAACCATATATTCTATATACAGAAATTGTTAGAAAAAATAAAAGAACCAATTTCGATTTTATTCCAAAAAAACAGAATTTTACTAAGAATAGAGATTACTTTATTGAAAATATCTGAAATATTTTTTATAATTTTTATAACTTACCAATATTTTGAATATATACACCACCATCTTTTGATGGAATTAGAAAAAAATATAACTTGTATATTTTTTTTTGCTGTCAAAAGTTCATACAAAAAAACACGCGTTAATGCGTGAACGGATTTACAGTAGTTCAACACAAAACACGCGTTTAGGTGGGACCGGGCAGTAATGTAATAAATTACTAATACTAAATATCACGTTATATAAAACAATTTAGAATACAATCAATCAGTAATTACAAAAAATTAGTACAAAACCGTGTATTCTGAAAGTGACGTAAGTTATTTTTATGCTGTTTTATGATTTTAAATGTTTTTTAATGTACATAAAAATATTTTTTAATGTACATAAAAATACTTATACTTGCTATGAAGGAATTTCATTTTTATTTGTTATCTCTGTTACTTATATTTTTCTCAGTATAATTAATTTCGTACAGACGTTAACGAATTGCCATTTTTCATGACTGTAAAGAGACTTAAGCCACTGTCAAAATTAATAATTGATAAAAACTGGACTTTGTTGATTTTATCCGATGTGTTTTACTGAAATGATAGTTTAGAAAAGAATAAATAATTTAAGTAAATTGGATAATATTAGTATAAGTAATTTATATATGGTCATCCAAATGTGACGCATAGATATCTGTTTTATTAAAAAGAAACATGTGTATAGGAGTGGTGTACAGGGAAACATGTGTATAATTTCTTTTTAACACTAGATTTACGGAGCGAGTCAATTTAACTCGTTTAAGATTTTGTTGCTATATATACATAGAAAACTTAAATATTATTTTTTAAAAACATATGTTGGTTTTTAATTACTTAATAACACATATGCAAAAAAATTATATTACATATTTGCATATATGTCATTATGTAATCAAAAACTAACATATGTTTTTAAAAAATAATATTTAAATTTTCTATATATATAGCAACAAAATCTTAAATGAGTCAAATTGACTCCCTCTGTAAATCTAGTGTTAATAAAACATACACCTAGGCGTCATATTTGGATGACCCTATACGAGTACAATGTATTTCATATAAAAGTTTATTTTAGTATTTCTTCATTGCATTAATATTAATAAAATTCATAAGTAAGAAGTAAATTTCTAAGTACATTATGTATATATAAGTAATATATATATAATGTATTTCATATAAAAGTTTATTTAACCATTTCTTCATTGTCATTAATAAGAGTGATGAATTTTTCGCTTTTTCACTTTGTTTTAAATTTTTAAAATAATTGTAGTAAATTGGGAGTATGTAGGGAAGCAAATCCATCATATATTTATATTTTGCTGTAGAACAGGACGAGGATCTATGTATTTAGGATACATTTCTATTTGTGAATAATGTTTCAGTTTTCCTCTTTTTAGTGACAAATCCAAAGTTAGAAATTCAGCATTTTTGTCTTGAATAAATTTATAAAACATTTTGTAAGTAATATTATGATAAAATCTTATTTATTGAATTTCTATCCAACTGACCAAGTTTTGGCCTACATTTTTTTGTTCTCCTTGAAGTTGCTTTCTGAAATCAGTCACCTTTTTCTTTTTCTAGGATTAAAATTCATTTCTATTTAAATATTATTTCTGTGAAGTAAATGCGTATTGAAAGCCACTTAATACCCATGTAACGAAAATAAAGCTGATTTACCTGATTCACTATCTGATAACATTATACAAAAAAATAATTCCAATAAATGCTTATATTTGATATATACTCCATTAGATAACACTATATTTTATAAAACTGCATTATATTTCCTACTTTATTGAAATTAAACATTTTTTAGTCCACTAATTAATATAGTTCTTTATTTTACTATCGACGAATATAGACTGAAAATTTAGTTACAATTTTATATAATTTTCACATTAAACAAGGAATTTTCAAAGTATTAAAAAAATTAACTATTTTTAAGTGAAAAAATGTGTTCTAAATTGACTGCGTATGTACTAATAGATATACTGCAAAACATAATTTATCTACAATAAAAAATTTTTTTTTGCATAGTAACTTATGCCATTTTCAATATAAATATCTGTTTAACAGATTTACATTTCTGTTTAACAGTAAAATTTCCATTGACGAAATAGTAAGAATTTTTGAAGAAATT
Source organism: Neoneuromus ignobilis (assembly GCA_029203775.1). Classification (NCBI taxonomy): domain Eukaryota; kingdom Metazoa; phylum Arthropoda; class Insecta; order Megaloptera; family Corydalidae; genus Neoneuromus; species Neoneuromus ignobilis. The sequence goes on along the minus strand of CP092096.1, from coordinate 6,439,752 downwards.
ATAAGTAAAACGGTTAAAGATAAAATGACCTTACATTTTTGTAACCGTAAACAGGTTTAATTCATTTTTCTTAAAAAGTCACTATATATATATATATATATATATATATATATATATATATATATATATATATATGTATATGTATGTATGTATTGTATGTATGTAGTATGTACGTTTATGTATGTATGATGCGGTAATGTACGTTCATGCAGAAAATCTACATTAAAAACATCACAAAAATGTATAGATTATACTTACATTGAATATCATGCAGATAAAATTGAAATAAAATAAAATCAGGAAAAAAAGAAGCTTTCTCTAAAATTCGCATAAAAATTTAAAAATGCTTAAAAAAATTTAAATATCAACTTTTACTTTATTTTTTAATCAACTATTTAATTTTATTTAAAGCAATATGTACATATGTGTACTTTATTTTAGAATTTTTCATACATATTTTAGTCATCATCGCAATAATAGCTGCACTGTTTAGAATAAAAAAAAGAAAATAAAAAAGGAACTAAATACCTTCACTGTTTTCAAGATGTGTAGGCTAAGCCTTTTTTCCAACAGGCATTTAAAGTGTGTGGTTTTATTTGAATAATAGTAAAAACAACATGATTTATAAAGTCAAAGATAGAATTTTTTTTCCAAGCGTCAGTTACTGTTATTGACTCATTTTCTAGTTGATTCAATATAAATAGAAAAGTGTGTTTAACGTATATTGTTAAAAATAGTAATTATGCCTTGATCTTATAACTGAATAATGCTTGTTATATTGGGTGGAAAAAACATCATGTTTACATTTGGATGTTTTAAACATGGATGACCTGGTGCGTTGTCAACAACAATTTGGTAGCTTCTTCATCTGCCGATGCAATCGTGCCCGTAATCTTCAACTTATGCAGTGTATTCCTTTTTAAAAACCCGGTTAACCACCCTTTGCTAACCGAAAATTCCTTATCAGTTTGAGAAGCGGAAGTAAATGGCTCCGATTCCTTCATTTGTTCATAAAACTGAAGAACTTTTCGTTGAATTAAATAACTGCTTAAAGAAATTCTTTTAAAAAATCGTATAAAAAGATACTAAGAAGAAATATGAATCGCATAACTTCAAAATTGCATTAAAAAAATTCGCATAAAAAGATATTAAGAAAAAATATGAATCGCATAACTTCAAAATCGCAATTAAATACTTCGCACAAAAACAGATCCATCTCTCTCTCTATATCTCTATATATATATATATATATATATATATATATATATATATATATATATATAGGGTGCTTCTTAGATAAGATAGAACTTTCGATAGAGATTCAATTTAAAGTTCTATCACGCTTAAAAAACACCTATAGAATTATTTAAATTACTGTAAAAATATCAGAAATTTTCTAAAAAAAAATCTCGAAATTATCGCCTTAAAAATATATCCGGATCGATTTTATATACATAAAGTGAACTCAACTCGAACACATCATTTCATTTCACACAAATTGAATAAACTATACAGTGTTGATATTCTACTCTATATTCAGATTTATATACTTTAGTGAAATTTTCATCGTAGCTACAGACATGCCATTATTTCACCCACTGAAAAACGTACACACTTGAACTTTTCGTTCTTCGTGCGCGCTATTCGAAACAGTCGTACAATAAGATTTAAACCCGTGACACTGTAACATATCTAGCTGTTGTTTTATCGACTTTGCGTGTTAAGTTGCGATAATAGTTCCTCATTCCTGACTACATAAAATAAACGTACTGTATGGGATTAGTATGAAACGAACCCGTGCTTTACGGAAAACCAGATAGCACATAACTATATACATTATATGTGTGCATATATTTATATATAATGTATAGTTATATATCTTTTTAAAAAAATCTTTTATTTGAAAATTTATTTTTTTTCATTTTTATATCAATGGGTTAGAATTAATTTTCATGGTTTAGATTGAAATATATAAAAAAAAATCAGATACTAAAACGTATTTTGTTTTATTATCCATTCATGGATTATTTCAATATCCGTTTTATTTATATTAAGCAACACAAAGAAGATAATCAAAAAGATACTAGCACAGTAAACGCCCGCACAATTCGCTTATACAACATGGTTTTTTTGCGACATTGTATTTAATCGTACTGAAAATACGAAGAAAGTTTACCGTGCAATAATAATAACAATAATAACAACATAAACGTTGTTGCAGTCGAAACAGTAACGGAATTTCGCCATCTGGTTTACATAATGGGGTCAGAGTACTCGTCCGTATTGATTTCGTGTAAATCAGACGGCGCTCCGACGTTGTAGGCGTCGGCGTCGCCGTCGCATTTCGTACTATTGCCGGTGAACTAATTTTCCACGAATCGGTCATTTGTGATCAGTTTACGACGATCGCTACCACTGTTTCTGCTGTAATTAAATTTAATAGGCACCCACGTCGATGGATAATAATTACTTACTGACCGACTAGAGACGACCGGTCCAATCGATAATCTTTTTTAACGAAGCGAAAAACAACAATGGATCCGTTTACATCTCAATTAATATCGTATGATATTCTCGGATATAATATCGAAGAATATATTTATATAATTGTTTGTATTTTATAAAAGTAATTTGAAAAAAAAGGTTATGTGTACTTATATACACATGCCAGAAGTGAAACTTCTTTTCAGTAAAGTAATAAAAAGGTACACGGACAAGCGTATGCCTAAAACTAGTAGATGAACAAATTCTTCAGGATAAAGCAAGTAACAAAATGAAGAAATGTAATAGGAAGAGAAGCGGTAAATACACGGGATAAACATTTAAGTAGAAAATGATCAATGTTTTAAATAAATTAAATTTTTACAATTATTTCATATTAACACATCGTATGAGGACAACGCGTCTCGATGACGTCTTTCGCGCTCTAGTAATAGTATGCGAAAGATGTCATCGAGACGTTGCCCGCATACAATGTGTTAAGTGAGATTAATATTTATTTTCAAATTAAAACTTTTATAAAATCATGAATTATGAAAATTTATTCGTTTTCGTTTGGAATTTCTTCGATTTCCATTGCTTCCTCCGATGGTGACTGAGTAGGTATAAACGATACAATTGGTTTTTGATAAGTAAAATTTTTGGGCAATAGTCTTTACTATCTTAAAACCTGTAAAAAAACATTTTTTTTAATTACTATTATATTACTATTGTATAATATATAATATCCAATTAGATCAATGTTTTAAAAATAAAATAATTAAAGGAAATAGTCACAAATAATATATAACTGCAATAGATAGCATCTATTTAGATATTATTTATTGATAATTGATAATTTTCTAACACCACGTAAAATGCAATAAATCTTCAACATGACACCTGAGAACAAAGAATTCATAATAATTTCAATATAATATTTTTTGATAAAAGTGTAGAATAATTTGATCATAATTATAAATAAAATTATTGTGAGAAATGGTTAGAAATAAAACAACAGATAACCTCCAACTGTATAGGTTTCGATAATTTTTAAATACCACGTGTTTTTATTAGTATTTTTTTATTTGATAAATAGATTAAATGTATATACATAATGTTACAATATACTATATGTGTTGGTAGACATGTACATAACCTCAATTTCACGTTGATTTAATAATTTTTTAAATGCCACATGAATGTAATGGAGTCTTATTTAGCTTATTATTATAATATGAGATTATATAAATTAATATACTTAACAAAAATATCACTTATTACACTGAATAACACTCTTATTTGAACACAATTCACAGATTAATTGTAAACAATAATTACAAACAAAATAAAACAACGTACTGCTTGTCAATCATATTAAACCGACGCGCATGAGTGATGGGTCTCACTACCTCTCTCCTCTATCCACTAATAATGTTTAGAAATGTGAGATCACGGGAAAATTTTCAAAAAGCCCGCTGAGCATACTATGCATTTAGAGTTCCGACTATATACGTGGTTTCCGTTTAATGTAAAAATGTTACCCCAACGCCACTAAAGAAGTTTCACTTCAAAAATATTTATTTTTTTATATATCTGTACAAAAAACAGAGATTCGATTATTAAATTAATTTCAGTAAGAGTAATTAAAAATTCTTTACAAATTAATAGAAATAAAATATAAATCACAACTCTCCGAATTTATGATTAAAAATAGTTGTATAGAAGCCTCAAATCTCATTAAAATCTACATTTGTGTAACAATACGTTTATAAAAATTAGTTAATGCGACTTTTACGGGTTTATAACATAAAATAAATAAAATAAATAGTACAATACAATCTTATTTCACGAAAATTTAAACCGGAACATTTCGTATAAAAAACGATTCGAATCTCGAACACGACGACGTAAAAAAATATTAGGGTTGTTCTGTTCAATTTTTTACTGCTCTTTATATAACAGATTACATAATAAAACAGTGTAAACAAGAAAAAATACGAGAGAATCGAACGAAATGGGGAACGGCAAAAACCTGTTTTCTTTAAGGTGCGAATATGATGTTATATCGACGTAATAAAGTAGCAGTTGTCATCTTCGAAACTGTGTTTTCACAGATACATAATGTAACGATATATATATATATATATATATATATATCATTTTCTAGAAAATACAAAAATAATGTTTTAGAGATGAAAGTTTTACTTTGGCAAGAGAATAAAATCAATACACATATAAATTCACCTATATACGTTGTAATTCGCACGTAGGTACGAGTACATGCATACAGTGAATCAAAGTAAAGCTCATACAGCATGATATTTTTATATTCACTGTGAAAAAATCATCAATAATCACAATTTTAAAAAAATATATCTTTCATGTATTCATTAGAAATGTTTATATCATAATTTAAGTAATTAATCATAATATCATATTTTGATTTTGAAAAAAAAACTAAAAAATTACCGAAAAATAATTCAAAATGAAACTCAAATGCTTATTTAAATTAATACTTATTTACTAATACGTTAATACTTATATTAAATGTAGTATTTAGTGGGGTAGCCATTTTTTCTTAATAAAATACAAATAGTTTCAAGGTTTAATTTTTTGTTCAAATATTGTATTTAACTGGAGAGCACTTATTTTTGAATCTCTTGTACTTTTCTGAGAATCCATCACTCGTAAATATTTAAGTCTTTTCGAGAACTTATCCTGGTCTTATTTTCTACTTGTTGACCGTTCTTATATCTTTTTATTATACTCTGCACTGTAGTCTTGCGTCTGTTTATCATTTTTCCATTGTTAAAATGGAAAATAATTTATTTTCTTTCTTCAACAGACGATTGATTCCTTTGTCGACCCATTACAAAAATTTTAAATATAAAATTACTTTCAACACAGTTTCAAAACAGAGGACAAAACGGAAATCTAAATTTAAAATTGTATGTGTTTATATATCTATCAAAACACTATTTATATATGCAAATAATAGGCGTATGAGTTTCATTTTTCATTTTTATTGATTATTTCAATTATGATGGAAACATTTTTAATAAATACATAAAAGACACAAAAATATTCTAATTGTGATTATTGATGAATTTTCCACAGTAAATATTAGGGGACTGGAAAGTAATATCGTTTTTCTACATTAAATTCAAACAGATAAATTTTTACCAAGTTTTTACTTTTAATCAATAATGTAATCACCCTCGTTATCAACAATCTTTTACCATCTAGTGTGCAAATTTTCAATGCCGGATCGATAAAAATCAATTGGTTTTTGAGCAAAATATCTGGAGATGGTATTTTGGACATCATCCGAATTTTCAAATTTTTTGCCACTTAGAAAATGAAACGATCGGAATAAATGGAAATCCGATGGCGCAATATCGGGCGAGTATGGTGGGTGAGGCAATACCTCCCATCCCAATTCATTAATTTTTTCCAGGGTTCGTCTTGTGCACTGCGGTCTTGCATTATCTTGTTGCAGTATAACACCTTTTCTGTTGACAATCCCTGGTCACTTTTCAATTAAAGATTGATTTACTCGATCCAATTGTTCACAGTAAAGGTCTGCATTCACAATTTGTCCAGGTTCCAGCACTTCAAAATGAATGACCTCGCGAATACTTCACCAAACACACAAAAGCGCCTTTTTGGGATGTAAACCTGGCTTAGCTGTACTTCGTGGCGATTCATTCGGAGAAAGCCACTGCGTTTTACGTTTTGGATTATCATAGAGGACCCATTTTTCATCTCCAGTGATCAAGCGATCAAAAAACGCTTCTGTATTGTGCCCCTGAAGCAATAAGTTGCATGTGGTGGATCGGTTAGCTTTGTTTTCTTCGGACAGATTATGCGGAACCCAAACACCTGCTCTGCTTATTTTACCAATCTGATGCAAATGTTCTTGGATGGTAGACTAGGGTTGGTTAGGAGTGTTTAACAGTTCCTCAATTGTCTGACACGGATTTGTTTCCACTTCCGCCCTTAACATGTCATTATCTAAAGTTGTTGGTCTTTCTGATCGGTACGAGTCGGAAAGATCGAAATTACCGGATTTGAACTTATAAAACCACCTTTGGCATTTACGAACGTCTAATGCGTTTAGATAAACATCGCAAATGTTTTTGGTAGCAACCATTGCTTTACTATCCTTGTGAAACTCCAAAAGCATACAATGGATATGTACATCTTCTGGTATTTGGCTGGCCATTTCGTCATAAATTGCAAAAAAAAATAAGATTTTATTATTTACGAGTAAACAAGTCACTCTAACCTTAAAATGTCTTTGGCACGACTTTGAAGTACACAATGAGTTGATAAATGACTAACGAATATCGACATGCGCAGAAACGACATTACTTTCCGGTCCCCCTAATATATAAAATATTATGCTGTATAAGATTCATATTGATTCACTGTACATGCATACACCATGTATATGCATATATGATTGATTAAAACTGTAAATTGTCACTGAATGTAAATTGTAATTAAATGATATGATTTAATGTAATCACTTATACACAAATGAATTTTAACCCCAACACCACAATAATTTAAAGTGTTCAATAATCACTTATTGTTCACTTATTATTTATAATTATATAATCTATAATTATATCGGCTGATGCATTTCGATGGCGACGCCATCATCTTCAGAGCCTCCTGGCGTCGCTATCGAAATGCATCGGTCGATATAATTATAGATTATATAATTATAAATAAAAAGTGAACAATAAGTGATTATTGAACACTTTAAATTATTGTGGTGTTGGGGTTAAAATTAATTTGTGTAAAGTGAATCATCAGCCACAGTTCCAAAACAGCAAACAAAGTAATCACTTATGTTTTCAAACACAAATTATAAAATTGTAATTAATAAACACAAGTAGTATAAAATTATAAATCGTTTCAAGACATTATTGTCACAATTGATATATCTGTTTCAATTCTTTTGTATGTAAGTAAACAATCCGTTGCTATGATACAAAATGGTTACTACATAAACAAAAACATCATAGTTAATATCAGTCTTGAAAAATTAAAATTATATTTCATAGTTACAAATACAATAGAATAACATATACATGAACTAAAACATCAGATTTTTATTTCACATGATGATACGATTTTCATTATTTTTAATATATACAGTGAGTCAAAATGAAACTCATACAGAGTTATGTTTCCAATAATTTCACACATATATTTTAATATAATAACAATTTTCTTATTTTTTTTTTGCTTAATTTCTTTATTAAGGTTATTTTTATTATATTTGAAAATTTCAATCGTAAATTAATATTTCTACTCCAGAAAAAGTAACCATTTCTGAAAAATGAACAAAAAATACATCAAAATGAAACTCATACAACTAACAAATTATTTATTAAATTAAAATTTACAATAGATTGAATTATTTTAGTACTTAGTAGAGTAGCCTTTATTAATTTGTATAACCTTTAAACGATTCAGGATGGATTTAACTAATTTTTCACAATAAGCTAGATCAATTTTTCCCCATTCTTCTAATAACGCTTTTTTAAATCATTGTTATTAATAATAGTGCGTGTTCTAATGGCAACTTCTAAGTGACTCCATAGATTTTCAATCACACTTATATCTGGTGATTATGTTGGTGTTTTCAGTACTTTGGGGCAGTTATATAACAAACAACTATGTGTTTTATAAGCTTTGTTCTTGAGGTCGTTGTACTGATAAAAATTAAATGTTTGTAAAATCCCAAGTTTTTGAGCACTGGTTTTCAATTTTTTTTTAATAGATCAATACAAACATTTTTATTCATAATGCGATCTATAAAATTATATTTCCAACCCCTTTCGTCGACATACACCCCCATACCATAATATGACCGCTCTCATGTTTGACTGTAGGACGTAAGTGTTTTAAAGACATTTCTGTATTTGGTTTCTACCATACATTATTTCTCCCATTGGATCCAAATAAATTATATTTGCTTTCGTCCGTAAACAAGACATATTTTCAATAATTAAAACTCTTATTAATATGTTTCCAAACGAAGCTTAACCTTTTGTTGCGATTAGCTAGATTTATGAAAGTTTTCTTCCTGGCAATACGAGCTGAAAGCCATTTTTATTTAGTATATTGCGAATTGTTTTTGGGCTTGCTTTTTTATTTAGATACTTTTTAACTTCTAAAGTCAATTTAGGTGCGCTAATTTTCGAATTTTTTTCAATTTTTCGTAGAATTCAACGCTCATCATAGTCATTAAAAATCTTGCGGAGATTCTTTTTGATTTTATTGTCAACAATTTGACCATTTTTAAATCTTTTTATTATAGATTGCACTGTAGCGTAGTTTTTTATTAACTATTTTTCTAATTTCCCGTAGAGTTTTTCCATTTTTGTAATGAAAAATCATTAGCTTTTGCTCATCCGTCAATGATTGTCCCCTTTGTCTACTCAAAGTGAAAATCCAACTTATATTTTTTACAAAATGATTATAAACGATCTAACAATAGGTTTTTTTATAACCAAAGTGACCAAACACATATTTGAAGAGTATACTTTATTAACACAGCAGTTTTCAAGCGAGAATAATTCGTTGTATGAGTTTCATTTTGATGTATTTTTTGTTCATTTTTCAGAAATTGTTACTTTTTCTGGAGTAAAAATATTAATTTACGATTGAAATTTTCAAATATAATAAAAATAGCCATATTAAAGAAACTAAGCAAAAAAAATAAAGAAAATTGCTATCATATAAAAATATATGTGTAAAATTATTGGAAACATAACTCTGTATAAGTTTCACTTTGACTCACTGTAGTGTTTTTTAAACGTGATAAAAATTTAAATTGAATCCCTATCAAAAGTTTTACCATCCTAAAAAACACTCTTTATATATATATATATATATATATATATATATATATATATATATATATATATAGGATGTTTTAAGTTAGATAGAACTTTCAATAGGGATTAAATTTAAAGTTCTGTTACCTTTAAAAAACACCCTATACTTTGTATACAGAAAAAATTAAATTACAAACAATCGATTGTATACGTGCGTTTAATTTTACACTGTACATTTCTGTACAACAATCGAAATTTAATAACATGAAATTAATACCACGAATCGTAAACAAATGGGTATTAGTTCGAATTTAATATATGGCAATATCTTTTGTTAATATCAATACAATAAATTTAATTAGTATTCAAGACAATGGTTTATGTTGAGGATTCGTACAATTAATCGTTTCATTTTACTTACAAGCATTATTTGTTATATTAAACGATTGGAATTTTCTTTCATTGAATTTTAAATTCGATACATGTTCTTAAAATGTTTCAATAATTGATAATGTTTTCAATAAGTTTTATTATCTATGAAATAACATTCCTGGAATTAAAGAATAAATATAATGAACGATAAGTGCGAATGAATTCTTTCATATTTTCTTAAAATACATAGTATTGATTTCCAATGATTAATGAATCCTGTATTCATGATTTACAATTCAGTTCTTCGCGTCGATTAATTTCATCTATATCACAAGATATGTTCGATGAAAGATTCTTTCTAATCATCTCAAACCAGATTCTTGTTATTTACAACGAAACGTCAGTGTCCATCGTTACAAATCCACTTGTTGAAACGTTCCGTTGATCCGTTAAGAGCGACGACACAGAAATGACACGGAACATATTTCACTCGTGTATAGCAAAAATGCGCCAGTTTTTAATAATTCATTTACGAGCATTTTCCCAGGAAAATCGTCGACGTAATCGATTTCCGCACGAGGCAGCATCCGCCCAACGACGACTGTACTCTCTCTTATACAGATACACACACACACATCCTGCCACTTTCCCTTGACCTTTTTCCGGCCTTGAAAATACAAAATGCAACGAAATAACAGCTATAGGGGAGAATGTGAATATGGGATTTATTTTTCTTTTTACGACGTTCTTTGCAATTTAAAATTTTGTTTATACGTTTTTTGATTTACACACCATTAAATATATATATAATATATATATATATATATATATATATATATATATAACAAATTCCTATCAATATTCATCCCCATCGATAGTGCATTATATAATTCTAGTAAATCACTTTTGTAATAAATTTATGTACATAAATCTCTTTATCTGTTTTTTTTTAAATTACTTTCGTCAAAAATTATTTTATCTTATATTCATAAAAAACAAAAGTTCTTTTTTTAACACTAGAACTACCGATGTTAAATATATACCTAGTTTTACCGCACTCGTCAAATTGACGTATTTTTGATCATGGCTTTCATTTTAACTTTTCACTTAGTTTATGTAAATAAAAGAATATAATTTAACAAAAACAACACTTAATATAATAATTCATTAATTATTAATACAAAAAAAAAACACTTTTTATTTGCATTTATATTATAGCACATTTGATATGTATGGAATAACTATGAATCACATATTTTACAAATACATGTTATCTGTGATGAACACTTGCCACAAACATATTTGTCAGTTCGTAAGCGAACACTCCTCTCGCTTTTTTTTGTCGAAACGAATGAATCTCATAATTTCCGAAAATCTGTTTCTACTCATAGTTTCGGCAAAGAAAGAAGGTCTCCATTTTTTGGACCACAAATACAATAACTTCATGTTTCTTGCATACAAAATGATTTTGCTTACAATTTGAGCATACAAAATGGCTATAAAAGCATATAATTCGTCCATAGTAATTTTCCAGTCGTTCTATAAAATGTTTCTGGCCTGTAGCTCAGTGCAAGCTTTTATGTGGCTCATAATTCTGTTATCAATTATAAGCCGAAATACACTACTAACATTACTAAGCATAATGTTTCGCTTCGCATAACCAGTTGGGCCCGAAGTATCCTTGAATATAGTATGTAATGGCAATCTACCAACACAACCATTCCCTAATTCTTCCCATTCAGTACCGTCGACAGCAATGTCGTTTTGCTGTCTTGGTTCGGTTTCTTTTTGGTTATCCGATTCAGTATCTGAACATATTCGCAATCGCTTACTGCGTTTGTGGCTATTTTGGGGAATTTCATCTTCACTCCTTGAATCTTCACTTTGATATTGATCTTCTTCACTTTGTTCAATATCTCGTACTTCAATTTCATCCTCAGCTTCTTCAGAGTCCTGAAAAATCAGTTTTATTTTCCACGCAAGATATGTCTAAATCATTATTACTTGAATTAGTATCCGAACTGTCTTCATTTATACCAGTGAGTTCTTTGAATTCTTCGAATAATTTTTTGCTTCCTGTAAATCGTTTCATTGTTGCCTAGGATTTACAAGAAATAAATTTGAATTTTTAATAAAAATATGTTCATACTTTTTTCCCAGATTGGACTTTTCACAGATTACACTTTACACCAAGAACTTTATCACATTAGAAGTACAACTGATAATGATTGCAACCTATTTTTCATATGAAAAATGTACCTAAATTTTTTCCAGGAAATGTCTGAAAGCGATATATGTGTATGCAAGGATGGACATCAATACGTATTTACATTCACTTGAATATAAATTATTATAAATTTTGAGATTGCTAATGTCGTCAATTTGACGTGTCTTGGTATAAATAGGTATAGGTCATACTAATTATGGAAGTTAAAGTAGCTAAGTGGAAATTGAATAGGAATATTTAATTGTTCTTATATTTCATTAAAAGTCGTCATAAAATTCTAGAACAATACATAAATCATAACGAAATTTTTAAGCACGAAATTTGAAAATCGTCAAAATGACGCTCTTGGTAGTTCTAGTGTTAATTACTATCATAATTTATTATATAAAAAAAATAAAAAATGATATTACGTTCTATAAATTTTCATTTTAAAATATTTTTTACTACTTTATATTTTTTGAAAAAACATTAATTTTAATAAGTTTTTATTATATTTTTAAATGGTACTTAATTATCATCAATTTCGAATAATTGTTTTCTGTTATTCATACTTTTAGACTAAAATTCAGAATATGTAGAATAAAATTAATATTAGACTAGAATTATCTTCTTTTTAACATTTGTTAATATTGAATCAAAAGAACCAATATTTATTATTAATTGTATTATATTCCTCAAATATTTAAACTATAAATATTTTCTTTGTCATAAGAATGCAAAATAATATACTCACATACACACACATTTGATATTCACATTATATATATATATATATATATATATATATATATATATATATATATATATATATATATATATACATCCGTCCCTCAATTTACGCGGGACTTTTTTTACACGATACTGATTTATACGGTACTTTTTATACGTGATCAGATAGATTTCATTTTATATAATTTTTCATGGAATTTATTATATAATCAGAGTAACGTAAATTCTTACTTGAACGTATAAAAGCACGATATAAATATATAAAAGGTTGATTGTTTTGAATTACAGTAGCGATAGTGACACCGAATAAAATTTATCTACTTTCGTTTTCTAAAACGTCATTATTTTTTTGTTAAGCTATGTGAAATAAATATGCGTTTCTACAACTTTACTAGCTTTTATTTCCAATATTTTTTTCTATTATACTGACAGACTCAATTTACGCGATTTTCATTCGCGCAAAACGAATCCACGTGGAACGGATACTCCACATAAATTGAGGGACGCGTGTATATATTTAATGTCACTTCATTTTTAATACGCTAGTATTTTTCTTTCGCTACTTCTTATTTATGTTTTTCTCTTCTGTCGTCGACGTAACGAAAATTTTCTAACGTCACAATGAAAAACCACTACACGGTAACAACAGAAATCCGCAGACCTGAATACACTCTGCAGTGGAACAATGAGAAACTCACTCTCCTCCACGTTCACAGTTAAAACAAAAGCGGCACAGCGCGAAAGCGAGCTCAACATCGGAGAACGAAATTGGAAAGCTTTTCATACTTTGCGCGATATCAGCACGTTTCGGGTGACAATGCTTTTCGGAGACAATTCGCGTTTAGGTCGCGTTGAATTTTTTGGAAAAAAATTATACTGATATCTATCTGTATGGACATCAGCATTAAGTCCATTGAAATTAATGAATACATGTGTTTTTCAATATTTACTTCAACTCATGCTTCAGATTATTTACGCATGTTTCTTTGATAGTGTGTCTAATTTTTTAATAATATTTGATAGTTTCTTCAATTATCAAATTGAACACATTTTTTTTCAAAATTTAAAAATCTTCAAGAAATAAATATATAGATTGATTTTTATATTACAAATATATACGAGGACCGTTTGATAAGTCCGTGTAATTTCCGAAAGATGGCACCACTGGTGCATATCGAGGTTATTTTTAATTAGTAGCACCTCTTGGAAGAACACACATCAAGTTTCAGCAATATCGGTCTATTCCTTTGTGTTTGACAATCGTTTGAATCAAGGAAATCGAGTGATTGTCAAATAATGGACGAAAAAGAATTTCGCGTGTTGATTAAACACTACTTCATTAAAGGCAAAACGCCTCAAGAGACTAAACAGAAGCTTGATAAACATTATGGTGACTCTGCACCTTCGATTAGTGCGGTTTATAAGTGGTTTCAAAATTTTCGGAGTGGCCATATGAGCACAAAAGACGCTGAACGTTCTGGACGCCCTGTTGAGGTCACCACTCCAGAAATCATTGATAAAATCCATGATATGGTGATGGAGGACAGAAGAGTGAAAGTGCGTGAGATTACTAGTGCTGTAGGCATCTCGTGTGAACGGGTACATAATATTTTGCACCAACATTTGGACACGAAAAAGCTATCCGCCAGGTGGGTGCCGCGATTGATCACGATCGACCAAAAACGAGGTCGTATGAAGTGTTGCAAGAACGGTTTGCAGCTGTTTCAGCAAAATCCGCAGGACTTTAAGCGTCGTTTCATCACTGTAGATGAAACATAGATACATCACTACACTCCTGAGACCAAAGAGCAGTCTAAACAATGGGTTATCAAGGGGGATATGCTCCGAAAAAGGCGAAGAAAATTCCTTCGGCCGGGAAGGTTATGGCGACTGTCTTTTGGGATTCGCAAAGAATAATCTTTATCGACTATTTGGAAAAGGGTAAAACCATTACAGATGCATATTATTCATTGTTATTGGATCGTTTGAAAACCGAGTTGCAAGAAAAACGTCCCCGATTAGCCCACAAAAAAGTCCTCTTTCATCACGACAACGCACCAGCTCACACCTCAGCAGTTGTGGCCGCAAAACTAATGGAAATAGGGTTCCAAATCGTTTCACATCCCCCCTATTCTCCAGACTTGGCTCCATCGGACTATTATTTGTTCCCTAATATGAAGAAATGGCTCGCGGGAAAAAGATTTTATTCGAACGAGGAGGTGATTGCAGGAACGAATGACTATTTTACAGACTTGGACAAATCCTATTATTCGGAAGGGATCAACAAACTAGAGCAGCGTTGGATGAAGTGTATAAGCCTAAAAGGAGACTATGTTGAAAAATAAAAACGATTTATTCAAAAAAATGAAGCATTTTTTATTATTACACGGACTTATCAAATAGCCTCGTAATCATATATATATATATATATATATATATATATTAGGGGTACCGGATGAAAATGTCATTTTTTTACATCATCCTTTTCAATGGTCAGTTGTGTTTCGGCTGTCGATCTGTTAACACGTATTTCTTTTGCTATTGATTGGTGGACATCTAAAGCACAACTTTCAAAAGAAATTATATTTTTTGCACCCTATTTCAAATGAAAGGATTTGTGCCAGATAATCAATTTCTATGAAATTGCATGTTATACGAATTTCATCAAAAAAGTATTGCAATGACTGCACAAAAAAAATTGTGACATTTACGGGCATATATTGACTATTCGGCATTGTCAGAGGTGGTTCAAACAATTTCGAAGTGGAAATTTTGACTTAAAAAATAAACCTCGAAGTAAGAGGGTAATGAAAGTGAACAATGAGGTGTTACGCATTGAAGTTGAAGCAAATCCGACCAAATTTATTCAACAAATAACAAATACACTCGGATACTCTTGGTCTTAGTGTGCAAGAACATTTAAAAATAATTGACAAGATTCATAAATGGGGTGTGTGGATACCGCATCATTTAAGTGATGAAAGCAAATCTGTACGGGTTCGAATGTGCCAAGAATTTATAAAATTAAAGGAAAATTCAACATTTCTTCGACATCTTGTGACAGGAGATGAGAAATGGGTTATGTATTCGAATCAATGTCGCAAAAAACAGTGACTTTCTAAAGAGTAGGTACTACTGGCAACGCCGAAACCGAACTTGACAGTCAAAAAGGTCCTTTTGTCTGTATGGTGGGATTGTAAAGGAATTATTCATTATGAAATTCTTAAATATGGTCAGACAATAACTGCACAGTTCTATTGTGATCAGCTGGAACGATTAAAAGAAGCAATTCGTGTAAAAAGACCTAGAATATTCAATAGAGGAAACATATTTTTTCAACACGATAATGTGAGACCTCATACAGCTAAAATTACTCGGGATAAATTAATGGAATATGAAAGGAATGTAATTATTTATCCACCATATTCACCCGATCTTGCTCCATCGGATTACCATTTATTTAGATCAATGTAACACTTTTTATCCGATAAAAATTTTAAGAATATCGAAGAAGTGAAAACGGGTCTCGATGTCTATTTTTCATCCAAATCAAAAGATTTTTATGCAAATGGAATATTAAAATTACTATAAAAATGGAAGAAAGTTGTAGCTATCGGGAGAGAATATATAATTAATAATTGATATGGTAATATATATATTTTTTAGGCTGACTTTTTATTTAAAAAACGACATTTTCGTTCGGTACCCCTAATATATATATATATATATATACGCTCAAAATAATAAGAACAAAATATTCCTAAGAAAAAAGTTTTAAAAAAATTAAAAATTGTCCACAACAGTGTCAATTTATAATTATTATACTTTTTATTAACAAAAAACAAAATTGCAAGAAAAAGTTTATTTAAATTTCAAATAAAATTAAAAATTAGTTAAAACACAAAAGTAAAAAAATGCAGAACCAAGAAATAAGAACAAAAATAAAAAGTTACTTTTAACTAAATTATTTGATTAAAAAAGCTTTTCAACAATTATTACATTAATATTCTATTGTATAGACTTTATTTTTTAGTATCTGTTGACATATTTTGTCCATAGATTCAACCAACTTGCGACAAGTCCCAAACGGAATATTGTCCATGCTTCCTGGGCATATTGTCAATTTTGATCCTATTTTTCGTTTTTTTTTTGCCTTGAATGCTTCTTTTAAGCTCAGACCATAAATTTTCATTTGGATTTAGATCGGAATATTGTATGAGCCACTTCATAAGTTCGATATTATTGTCCTCAAACCAATCCGAAGATTTTTTCGAAGTGGAACTTTGGGTCATTGTCTTGCTGAAAGATGAATTTTGAAAACATATTTTTTGTGCATATGATAGCATTTTCTTTTCCAATACGCTTACATATTTATTAGCATCTATTTTGTTTCCAGTAATATGAAATGGCCCTACTCCATACCAAGTGAAGCATCCCCAAACCATCAAACTTCCACCACTGTGCTTTTTAGTCTTTTTTGTCTAACGTAGTGAAAATTCTTGACCTATTGGTCATCGTATAAAAGTTTTCTCATCAGAAACAAATTTATCTTACACTCGTCACACCAAAGCACATTTCTCAATTTTTCTTGGATTTGTATTCGATATGTGGGTTTTAGCCAAATTTAACCGATCTTCAATTTTTTTTACTAAATAGCGGCACTTTTACAAGTCTTCTGAGGATTGTTGGAATACTTATTAAAATTTTCAACTCAAACTTGATGTCTTTCGTCGACTTAAAAGGTTTTTTTTGTAAATTAGTACCATGTGACAATCAGTAATTTTATCAATTTTTAGCCAAATCTAACCGATCTTTATTTTTTGTTACTCAATACCAGTACTTTTACAAGTCTTCTGAGGATTGTTGGAATACTTATTGAAATGTTCATCACAAACTTGATGTCTTTCGTGGACGTAAAAGGGTTTTTTTTGTAAATTAGTACCATGTGACAATCAGTAATTTTATCAATTTTGCGCTTACGGCCGCGAATTTTTGGTTTAACTTTGAAATTTAGTGCATTGTAAATCATACATAACGAAATTTCAACCAATTCAACAATTTTCCGATATGTTTTTCCTTGATTTTTTAGTATTATTATTGAATTTATCATGCTCTCAAAACATTACATTTCCCTACTCATTTTTTCTAAAAAAATTTATTATTTTTGTTTCAATTTTTCTAAATTACAGATTATTTCACAAATCTCACTTTTTTGTTATTTTACCTTTATTAACTAATAATTATTAAATAAAACAAGGAACAAAATGTTTGTTCTCATTATTATAATTTCACAACATGTTTACCACTTCTGCGATTTCGATGTTTTTATTTTATTATGACAGTTCTTCTACAGTCTCATGGTTCAAAATTATTGTAACTCTAGCAGCAAAAACAAGCACTAGGTATCATATTAACCCATTCGCTTCCACGATCCCCAAATGGGGATTTGAATATTTTTTTTTTCACTTACAATAGGATTATATTAAATAAAATTTGTATTCATTAAACACACATACCTTCTAGTTTTCAAAATTATTTTTTGGTTTAATGTTGCCTAACTTGTAAAAGTATTTGATATATAAATTTATAACCGATGCGGTAAAATGATGTTTTAATGTTTACATTGTTTTCTAGTGAAATTTTGGTTCGTATTTTTTTGCTTTTTTTGGTAGATTCGTGTGTGAGACTACTAACACATCCTTTTAGTTGATAGCACAATAATTTATAAGTATATATAATACTTATTATAATAAATATACTATAAAATATATTGATCTCCATTTGGGGCTCATGAATGTGCTATGATATAAAATTAATAATATTTAAGTATTTTAATAATTCATATTTTTTTTTACTTTTACGGTTTTCGGGACAGTATTATACTGGTGTGAAGATGAAGATCTGAATCTTACCTGCGTTAGAAACTGTATGCCAAAGCACAGGTTTTAAGAAATAAAAAGAAATTTGCATTTTAACGACAATAGTTCCATAATTGCCATGGAAAAGAAAGATAAGATATTTAAAATTCGACCTGTGATTGACAAATTGAATTCAAATTTTAAAAAATTCTGAATATTTACTCAAAAGCTTTCAGTCGATGAGCAAATGATAAGATATTATGGACATCACTTTTTGAAACAATTTATAAGAGGAAAGCCAATCAGATTTGGTTTTAAACAATGGGCCATGTGCTGCTCTGAATCTGAGTATTGTTTTCATATGGATATTTATGAAGGTAAATGCGAAGAAGAACAAGTTGTGAGTGGTGTAGGAGCCTCTGTAATAATGAAGATGACTTCTTTTCTGCAGTATACATTAGAATATGAAATATTTTTCGACAACTTCTTTACCAGCTTTAAATTATTATTGAAATTGAAAGAACGTAATATAAAGGCGACTGGAACAGCACGGTATAATAGAATGAATAAGCGTCCCTTGAAATCTGATAACAATGAAAAAAGAAGAACGTGGAGCATACGATTATTGTTATGATGAAAGTAATAAAATTTTTGCATTGATTTGGAATGACAATAACTGCGTCAAAGTTCTGTCAAATTATTTAGGACTATAACCTTTAGGAAAAGTGAAAAGATATTGCAAGAAAGAAAAGAAAGAATATCGAGTGGATAGACCAAGCATTGTAGGGAAATTATGTGGTATTTTCCTCTTTTTACAAATGCCATTGATGTTGCTGTTAGGGAACATCAATGTGAGGGAAAACAAAGGAAATGTGCCATATGTGGCACAAATGTGCGCAAGCAGTGTAGAAAATGTAATATAGGATTACATGTCAAATGCTTTCCTGTTTGGCATAGAATATGAGTTTTTCTTGTGTTTGTAATACTTTTTGTTTTTTTCCAAATTTTTGTAACTGGAAATTCCATGAACCCCAAATGGGTATCAATAAAAAATGTTAAAAAATAACTATTTTTTTAAAATATACAAGTAAAGTAACCTAAACTCCATTATCTAATTCCATTTTCAACCCTAATACACCAAAAATATCAAAAAAAAAAAATTTGGAAGGTAATGGGTTAATGTTGTCAATAAAGGTACAACAAATTAATTAAAAGAGAAACTCTTAGTTTGTTTGTTTTTTATTTTGAGCATAAGTATATATATATATATATATATATATATATATATATATATATATATATATATATGTTTGTATGTGTGTACATAACATTTCCACATTTCCAAACGAACGCGCAACAATCAATTAAAGATGGTATCGAAAGCTCGTACCGCACGCACACGGCGAGTATTTCGATTGCTATCTCTCTTATGAATAACTATTTAACATCATCTTGTCTAATCACATTCCGGCTTCAAAAGGACTCATCGAACAGTGTTCTTCATTAATGGAAAACAATTAAAGCCGCCTCGTTCTGTTCGCAGGAAATTGCCAGTCCCGTCATTTGCATTGAGAATCGATCAGGTGTGTTTCCAATTTAATCCTGTTAAAATTAAATGTATTTATTGGAAAATGGCGATGTTTTTTCTATCCATCCAGATTTTACTATAAAATTATATATATATATATATATATATATATATATATATATATATATATATATAGAAGATTTAGTCTTTTATTATGTCGAAAAAACTTGCTTGTGCTAAAGTTTTTGTTGAAAAATTTGCATATAAATACATTTATATATTTATATATATATATATATATATATGTATGTATAAAGATAGAAAGTTGCAACTCGACATAAATGAAATGTTGTCGTACTGTAAACTTTTTTACTACTCCATCGACAAACTTAATTCGTTTCATGGCATCGAACATTGAGAAGTCGGTTGTTTGAGCTTATCGATCTTGTTTATTTAAATATCTGTCTGTTACCACCGACTTGTTTTGTATTTTTCGTCGAACTGTTGTTTTTTTTCTTCGTAATCTCCGACGATCGTAGTCTTTATAATTAAAAATGAAAATTCAATTATATGTTTTTTGGGGCAAAAAGAAATTCAGTACTCGATGACAGTTAAGAATTAATGAAGAAGTTATATAATTTTTAAATGAATAAATATAAATATAATATTGAAAAGAAAGAATCAAGAGATAATATAAACGAAATTGAAACCAAAATCAGTATTAAATAGATGAAAAGCCAAATATGGTTAATCTTGAAACATTTTCCAAACCCTTAAATTTACTATTAGGAATATTGAAAGGTATTCGAATACGTTTCGTGTTATTATTTATTTAATTGTATTCTACAGTTTTATTTATGTTATCTGCAGCTTTGATAACATTTTCGAATGCAATAAACAGAACGAAAAATCATTAAGATATAACGTGACACTGAACATGTCATGCTTAATATTAGAATGTATATCAAGCATATGGTACAAGTCAAATGGAATTATTGTAAAACACGTCACGAGAATTAAATATTTTGCTGACGTTTTAATTTGATACGAGATCGAAAATAATCTAATTTGAATCGTCGTGCGTTTACAATTGTGATTTAAATGAAAAACAAATCAAAACGTTTATCACGACAATAATATCAGTAATTTGTATAATTTTTTTCTTTATGAAAATAAATGATCAACTGCTTGTTTTGGTACTGTGTAAAACTAGATGCATGGATACATGTTTTTAATATTTTTGTTAGTATTTAAATATTTTCTTATTAACACATTACAGTCCGGGCTGTTTGCACGAAAATTAATGCGTGCAGCCGGCATATTTAAAAGCGATAAAATATTTTAAAGCGATTTAAAGAAATCTTTGAAAATTGTAGGGTTGAAGGTTGAAATTTACTGTTATCTTTTGCTTTGAATATTATCAAAGCACGCAGTATTAGTCTAGTCCAGGGGTCGGCAAAACGCGGCTCGCGAGCCGCATGCAGCTCTTTGACCACTTGAATGCGGCTCTTCACAAATAATGACTATGTGCATTAAATGTGTGCCATATAATAATAATATAATAATAAAAAATACCTTTTATCAATAAACAAGATTATTGTTAATTATGATAGGTATCTAGTTTTTTTTCATTCAGTGTTTAAAGTATAATTTAACAAAAACAACACTTAAAATTCATTAATTATTAATACAAAAACAAAAACAAAAACACTTTCTATTTGATTATATTATAGCACAAATGGAATAACTATGAATCACATATTTGACAAATACATGTTATCTGTGATGAACACTTGCCACAAACATATTTGTTGCATGCATTACAGGTATAAACCGCTCTGTTTCTATACAATCGAATTTGGCAAGATTTGCGTTCATAAGTGATGTTTTTTTGAATTTTCTGGAGTACAATCCATTGCTTTCCGTTCTTGTTTTTGGGAGGAGGCTTCTTTTCTACAGCAACTATATGCACTGGAGAGTTCTTCGAATAATTGAAACAAAAATTGTTTTCTTTGATTTTTTATCAAAGTCTCTAATAATAATAATACGTGACCCTGCTTTAACTGTATTTGCGGGCCATTTGTCAACTAATAAAACTTACAGTTTCATAATATAGTAAAGTTCTGAAGCTTGTTAGCTTCAATATGGCTCATATAAATATTTAAATTATAAGCCGAAACTTCATTTGTAATACAGTTGAGAATCCTTGAATATAGTATGTAATGGCAATCTACCAACACAACCATAATCCATTCAGAAACAGCAATGTCTTTTTGCTTTTCAGTATCTGAACATATTCTGTCATCTTCAATCCTTGAAATGTTCAATATCTCGTTCATGCTTCTTCAGAAAAATCAGAACAACTTGAATTAGTATCCGAACTGTCTTCGTTTATACCAGTGCTTTGCAAGTATTTCCCTACAGGAATTAATTTTTTTCAAACTTTATTATTTTACAAATAATTTGACATTAGAGTGGAGAAAAATATGTGTATGCAATCCAGTTTACACAATATAAATTATTATAAATTTTGAGATTGCTAATGTCGTCAATTTGACGGGTCTTGGTATAAATAGGTATAGGTCATACTAATTATGGAAGTTAAAGTAGCTAAGTGGAAATTGAATAGGAATATTTAATTGTTCTTATATTTCATTAAAAGCCGTCATAAAATTCTAGAACAATACATAAATCTATCACATTTGAAAATTGTCAAAATGACGCTCTTGGTAGTTCTAGTGTTAATTATGATAGGTTCTAGTTTTTTTTTATTCAGTGTTTAAAGTCAAAAAACCGATTACTCAAAATTGGTACATTGGGTACACTTTTTGATTGTCAATAATAATAACGCAATTTTTAAAAAACCAGGAACCCATTTCATAAAACCTACAGTTCCTGCATTACAAGTTCTTTCTTTAAATATCCCATATAAATTTTAAATAAAGAATTTGTAATACAGGAACTGTAAGTTTTATGAAACGGCTCCTGGTACCCCTCTGTCACTTTGTAAAGTCACTCTATAGAAAAGAAACGGCGCAAGTATTTCCACAGGAATTATTTTTTCAAACATTATTATTTTACAAATTTGACATTAGAGTGGAGAAAAAAATCAATCCAGTACATAGAGCGTGTCTAATTCTATCTATCACATAATACTAGTTTCTAGTTTTAATCGACTTCTAAAACAGATATCTTGAAAATTTGGCTCTCAAAAAAAATATTGTTGTATTGCTGACATTTGGCTTTTTTGACTAATGAGTTTACCGATCACTGGTCTAGTCGATAAGAAATATTATTTTTAGAATATACACTACCGAGACAAAATCTGCGCACACTCATTCTATCTTTATTAATATCGCTTATAACATAAAAACACTATTATTGATAACAAAGTAACTATTTTTTATTTTTTATACAAAGTCTTAAAAATTAAAAAACATCAACAAAACACTTTTTAAATATCAATAAAGTAAAGAAAAACAACAAAACAAACGAAATTTTTAAAAATTACGTGAGAAAAAGTCTGCGCACACCTAATTAAAAATTTAAAAAAGACTTAAAATGTTATTTTCAGTATGATATTGGGTAACCTTTCCATTTTAAAATTTTCTCTAATTTTTTTTCATAAATTGCATTGATCTTTCAGTTTATTGAGAACTAATTTTGGTACATTTTTATATGATGGTAGTTTTTGACATTTCTTCGAAATTTTTGAATTTTGTGCTAAAGCAAATTCTATTAATGTTCAATGAAATTTAAGTCAGGAAATTATAGGAGCATATACAAGTTCTTTGGAATATTATAGAGTACTCAAAGCTTGACAATTTTAGTCGTATGTTTGTGATAATTGTCTTGTTGGAAATAAAATTAAGGTCTAATCCGATTTTTCCTACATTTTCTTTTAAATTTCACTTTAAAATATCGAGATAGTCGAATTTATTTATTATTGACTATAAATTCCATATTACCAACGCCGCTACTAAACATACACACCCATAACTTCACCCGACCACCACCATGTTTCACGGTGAGAAACAGATTTTTCTTATCTAAGGCTATATTAGGTTTTCGCCAAATGAACTTTCATCTTTTTATGGCAAATACATAAAATTTATTCTCGATTATATTTTTCCAAAAGTCCTCCCACATATTTACATGCTCATTTCGCTTAATTATTTTCACTCTTGAAATGAACGGTTTCTGTCTTGTAATCCGACTACGGTACCCAGCAATTATTAGAGTTTTCCTTATCGTATCATCAATTTTTTTGTTATCGAATTGTACATGGACACTTTCAGCAATTACAAAAGTGGATAATCGTGGATTAGTCTTAACTGTATTTATGATATAACGTTTTTCCCTTTCAGATAACTTTGAACGGCGGCCACAACGGGACTTTGATATCATGATATCGGTTGTTTTTATAATTTTTTTCACTCTATAAATTGATGAATTCTATCTTCCTAAAATTGTTTTAATATTTTAGTAGCTATTTTCTTCTTCACATAATTTTATATTTTTTTTCGCTTCGATATACTTATTTTCTTCTTTTTAAAATTACACATTTTATTTTCCATAATAATCACTTGTATTACCTGTTTGACAAAAACTAAAATTAAAAATAACAATCTGCATTACAATTTCAACAATCACATAGCCAATTGTAATGCTAAAATTAAAAATTAACAAGACGGTGCTACATGTCACACAATTTGAGGAAACATTCTGTTTTTGCGATCGAAATTTCGTCAACGTGTAATCTCACGAAATGCAGATTTCAATTGACCTCCAATATTATACGATTTAACACTATTAGATTTTTTGTGTAGTTTTTTAAGGGGTTATACGCACCTGCGAGGCGCAAAAACGACGTTTTTTTAGGAATTTTTTTTAGAAACAGTATTTATTTTGCAATTACAAATTATGGTTATTTGAATAGATCCTACTTTCAAGAATAAAATAACATGTCATCATAAAAAAATATTGAAGTGCACCGCTCCTGCAGACGATGTCCCGAACGATCTCCAAAAAAAGGCGCTTGGCGGTGATCTCCATATCGGCGGTTTGGATTATTTGAAATCAAAAAATATGGTCAATTCTTTTAAAGGATAGATTAATGCAGGTATTGAACGAAGAAATGATAAAAATTTTCATTTTTGACAAAATGGCGTCTACTTGAAAAAAATTTTTCGTTTTTTACTAAAATTTTCGCTCCAAATTGTTTTAAAAAAATAGTAATAATTTTTGTAAACCTTATTTCTTCGTTCAATACCTGAGGAATATATTTGAGAAGATTGTGTGAAAATTTGAGACCGATCGGTTCAGCCATTTCTGAGATATCGAGATCACCGACTATGAAAATACCGTTTTGAGATAAACGCGTTTGAAGTTTCGGAAGTAGTTTACACAAATTCAGGTGTATGTCCGAAAATATTTATCGGATTTACTTCAAATTTTCAGAGAATATACTCAAATATACGAGTATGTGCATTCCGAAAATGCAAAAAAAAATCGATTTTTTTGAAATTTCTAATTGCGTATAACCCCTTAAGCAGTCGAATCTATGCTAACAAGCCACAAACAATTAATGACGTAAAGAGCAACATTCGAGTTGCAATTTGTGAAATAAATCCAGCAATATTTTGAAAAGTCATTGAAAATTTCGATACTCGAATTAATGCCTGCAGACGCAATCGTGGTGAACATTTGAACGATATTCTGTTCCATGTATAATTGCAATGAATTATATTGTCAATAAAAAGAACAACTTGAAAAAAATCCAAATAGTTTTTATTTTATTAAAAATAAACATGTAGACGCTTTTTTAGACGACCCTTTATATTAAGCAACTTATTTACAAAAAATAAAAAAATCATTCTAAAAATAAAATATATAAATGCAAAAAAATATTTTAATATTCATTTATCGTGTTGATAATTGATATTAAAACTGGATAAATGAAGATAAGAATTTTTTGTGTTAATTTTATATTTTATTTTTAAAATGATTTTTTGTAAATAAGTTACTTAATATATTAGCAATTAAAATATGAAATAATGATATTTAATTTGATTTTTAATAATAAAATATTTTAATATTAACGAAAATGCTTGAATCATGTATCGGGTTTTACTCACAAATATAATAAGTCACTCATTTCCAATACTACAAGATAATTCTCCATTGTTAAAACTTTTAAATGATTGGCTTATGATTAAAATATTTTTTTGTATTTATTATTGTTTTAGTTTAATTTCTTTATTTAAAAGATCTAATTAAATCTATAAAATTTTTATGAACTTAGAATGTTATTTATTTCAGATTAACTTATTAGCACTTTTTACTTAAAAAATATATAAAGAAGACATAGAATATACATACGAAGGTCGTTTGATAAGTATGGTAAAAAAGTAAGAAAAACTAAATTGAAAAATTTAATTTAATTAAATTAAACAATAAATAAATTTACCATACTTATCAAACGACCCTCGTACATGTATCTAAATCTATTTTTCGCCTCGTTACATTTTTATAATCGTTCGTTCATTGTGAAATATCGATTGTTTCGATAAAGTCATTCTCGTCGACTAATTATATCACGTTATAGTTTTAATACAATAATAACTATGAACTAAATACATTACAGTAACATCAATCATTCGCCTCGAGTTCTTGTACCGAGTCCGATCTCTCGACCGATTATTCACTGTTTCAATCTAATTAACTTATAGGACGATCGGTCGGACGGTTCTCTATTTTATATGCAAAACAGACGATGTAAGAGTTGAAATAAATTTCGGTTTTACTCGTAAAACTGATGATTCTGCTGCTCGGAGGCGGATTTTAATTAATTCCCTGCATAGAAATCATTAAAAATCTACTCGGATAGTTTATTTTTGAAAACTGTTTGTGATTTTCGAAATTTGGCTTAAATATCAAAAATAGATTTAAATTTGTAAAAGAAATAATTAATTTAACTCTTTCATGTATTAGTAAAATTGGTGTTTTAACTTTTTTTTCTCTCAAAATATTTATCATTTTTAATCGAGGGAAAAATATATTAAATTAATTAGTACTGAGTTTATATATAGAGAGAGTTTTCCAATAAGCGCTTCAGAAATTTAAATGAAAATAAAACAGAAAGTAATTAATTAATTAGTTATTTATTTTTAAGCATATTCTAAGGCAATAATGATGGAACAAAATTTCATCATATGAATTCCATGACTGTTTGACATTATGCATTCGTTTAGTCTAATTTTTAGTCATTCTTTCACATAATTGTGGTCCAATTTCACGAACTATACATTTAATATTTATTTTTAATGTTTCTGTTGTTTGTGGTTCATCAGCATAAACCAATAATTTCACATAATTCTTCAGAAAATAATCCAATGGAGTTA
Source organism: Neoneuromus ignobilis (assembly GCA_029203775.1). Taxonomy (NCBI): domain Eukaryota; kingdom Metazoa; phylum Arthropoda; class Insecta; order Megaloptera; family Corydalidae; genus Neoneuromus; species Neoneuromus ignobilis. The sequence goes on along the minus strand of CP092096.1, from coordinate 6,412,297 downwards.
GATCACATGGTCTTGGTAGCCATTCAATGGGTCCATTTTGTGAATAATGGACTCATAACACTTTTGTTTTAATAACTCTATTCGAGTTTTTACAATTTTTAAGCGTTTTTGAAGTATTAAACGTTCCATGATAATTTTCCGAATTATATTGAGTTGAAATGTCAAAATAACCTTAAAAATCAAACATGACTGCCACCAGCTGTCAACGTTCTGACATTCTATTAGAAATAGAACCCTATATATATATATATATATATATATATATATATATATATATATATATATATGTATAGTTTCATCGCAAAATTTATGTCATTAATCTACTCCAATCGTGAACGATTACCTCAGAGGATTTACAATTGCAATTGCAAAGTGATATGAGTGCGATGAAATTTTAACATCATTCCGGAATTGCAATCGTTTATTTTCGGAGCTAATCGTTCACATTTGGAGTATCGTGAATATTAACCCATTTGCTTTCGCGATCGATTTGAATATTTTATTTTTTTTCACTTACAATAGGATTATATTAAATAAAATTTGTATTCGTTAAGCACACATACCTTATAGTTTTAAAAATTATTTTTTGTTTTAAAGTTGCCTAATTTATAAAAGTATTTGATATATAAATTTATAACTGATGCGGTAAAATGATGTTTTAATGTATACATTGATTTCTAGTGAACTTTTTGTTCGTATTTTTTTGCTTTTTTTGGCAGATTCGTGTGTGAGACTACTAACACATCTTTTAGTTGATAGCACAATAATTTATAAGTATATATAATACTTATTATAAAAAATATACTATAAAATATATTGATCCCCATTTGGGGCACATGGAATGCGCTATGTTATAAAATTGATAATATTTAAGTATTTTAGTAATTCATAGTTTTTTTTTTACTTTTGCGGTTTTCGGGGCAGTATTATACTGGTGTGAAGATGAAGATCTAAATCTTACCTGCGTTAGAAACTGTAAGCTGGAGCACAGGTTTTTAGAAATAAAAAGAAATTTGCATTTTAATGACAATAGTTCTATAATTGCCATGGAAAAGAAAGATAAGCTATTTAAAATTCGATCTGTGATTGACATTTTTAATTCCAATTTTAAAAAGTTCTGAATATTTACTCAAAATCTTTCAGTCGATGAGAAAATGATAAAATATTATGGACATCACTTTTTGAAACAATTTATAAGAGGACAACCAATCATATTTGGTTTTAAACAATGGGCCATATGCTGCTCTGAATCTGAGTATTATTTTCATATGAATATTTATAAAAGTAAATGCGAAGATGAACAAGTTGTGAGTTGTGTAGAAGCCTCTGTAATAATGAAGATGACTTCTTTTCTGCAGTATACATCAGAATATGAAATATTTTTCGATAACTTCTTTACCAGCTTTGAATTATTATTGAAATTGAAAGAACGTAATATAAAGACGACTGGAACAGCACGGTATAATAGGATGAATAAGTGTCCCTTGAAATCTGATAACATAATGAAAAAAGAAGAACGTGAAGCATACGATTATTGTTATAATGAAAGTAATAAAATGTTTGCATTAATTTGGAATGACAATAACTGCGTCAAAGTTCTGTCAAATTATTTAGGACTATAACCTTTAGAAAAAGTGAAAAGATATTCTAAAAAAGAAAAGAAATAATGTCGAGTGGATAGACCAAATATTGTAGGGCAATATAATAAATATATGGTTGGGGTTGATAAGCTGGACTGGAATGTCCAAAAGTATCGCATTAAATTTAGAGGTAAGAAATGGTATTTACCTCTCTTTACAAATGCCATATGTTGCTGTTGTTAACGCCTATGCTCTTTATACTGCTTCGAATAAAAACATCTCGTTATCAGACTTCAGACGCAATATTGCAAGAACATTTATGAAAAAAGAATCATTATCCAATTCTTAAGTCACTGGAAGATCCAGTTCAAGCATAACAAGGAAAAGCCTTGTACCTGAAGGTGTTGTTATATTTGATCCAATTGGACATGTATTGGAAAGGACCTGTGAGAGAAAACAAAGGAAATGTGCCATATGTGGCACAAATGTGCGCAAGCAGTGTAGAAAATGTAATATAGGACTATATGTCGAATTCTTTCCTGTAATACTTTTTGTTTTTGCCAAATTTTTGTAATTGGAAATTCCATGAGCCCCAAATGGGTATCAATAAAAAATATTAAAAAATAACTATTTTTTAAATATACAAGTAAAGTAACCTAAATTCCATTATCTAATTCCATTTTCAACTCTAATACATAAAAAATATCAAAAAAAAAAAATTTGAAGGTAATGGGTTAATAACATTAATTTTACGATGGAACTACAATATTTTATGTAAAGAGAGATAGAAAAATTTTGTTTTCGAACTTTTCCGAGAATTATTGAAGTACAATTTTTATGACATTAAAATTTACAAAAAAAGAAAAAAGATAGATTTTTAAGCAGACTTTTCGATTATATTTTCGAACAAAATAAGTTTTAATTGTATTTTCATTAGATTTTAATGCACATCAGGTCACTAATTCATTATAAGCACCATCTACACAGAGGCATTAATATAACTTTCTAAACATTTTATTTTTTATAACCTATTTATATTGTTGAACAGAAGAAAAATTTGGAGATTGACGAGGAAAGAAAGTGGAGGGGGGGTGAAACCCCCTGGTGTATATATATATATAATGCAAAGATGAAATTTTCGTATAGTAATTAGATATTATGTTATTTTTCATTCCATAGCCAATTCAAATTTTCCAGTGAGACGACAATTTGTTACAAGATTCTATCTTTATATAACATTTCTATACCAACCCACTTATTAAAAAGAGCACTCGTTCCAATGTCGAAAGAAGAATCCAAGATTTAATCATAGCAGTGTCTCCGTCCACCATTCTTGTATATGAATATCTTCCATTGCCTCGTATTCAGTCCGTACTCGTCGACCTACTGGATAAATCATAAACGCGCTCGCAAGTTCAAACAACTTTTTCCTAATTGAAATATTAGTTGTAGCAGAATGGAGCTAATTTGTAACTGTCAGGCAAACGTGGTGGTATCCGTCCACCCCGTCACACGCCTCTCCTGTACCCATTTACACGCTAACCACAGTCGTGTCGTCATACTTGTCGACGGCGGCGTATAATGAGGGCCCGAGTTCGGCGGAGCTGTTACGAACAGAGCTATACTGAAAGGCGTTACGGTCGTATTTTTCGAAACGACGGTTCCTTTTTTTATGGTCATCGTCTGTGTGTGCGGATAACTCATTGCAGAGATCATTTTTCTTATCGGTTATACACGTTAAGTAAATTAAAAATATTTCCGATACTTGTTTCTTGTACGGGGTTTTTTTTTGGACGAGTCTCATCTAACAAAGAGACGAAAATAAATCTTTTTTGTCTAACAAAACTACATTTCATCTAAGTAAAAATAGACATGGCGTGTAGTACAGTAATAAACAAAATATGTTATTTGTAGACGAGATTTAAATATTTAATAAAGGGTGACCCCATCAGGAGCGTACAATTTATTTTTTAATACAATAAAACACATATTTTTCGGAGTAAAAAATGATGTTTTTATTTCATTGTAAAGTAGACAAATTGCGATTTTGTTTGTACACCTATATTCTTTTGATAAAATTTTGGATGGCACATTTGCTCAGAAATGAGACTCAATCTCACCAATCATGCGTTGGATCTCAAACTTAAGCTCGGGATTTTTTTTGTAGCTTGCTGATGACACGGTCTGGAAATTATTACCGCAACAAATCAATTGTTCCTCATACAGTGTGATAGGTAGTATCGTCCTGCTGAAACCACATGTCATGAAGGTCGATATCAACCAAATATTACCACAAGAACTTGATTATCACAGTACGATAACGAACGCTATTTTAGATTACTGCATTTCCGGCGTCATTTTCCAAAAAGTACGGTCCAATTACTCCGCCTCGCCAAAAAACACATTATAAAGTGATTCGTTGAAGATGTATCAATCTCTCATGGATCAGTTGAGGATTATTTACAGCCCAAATCTGAAAATTTCATTTGTTCACGAAATAATCCAGTTTAAAGTACATCTCATCACTGAAGATGATTTTTTTCACAAAATTGTCATCGGCAACTCAGTTCTCTAGAACCCAACTAACAAATTGTCAATGCTTAGGATAGTCTTCTGGCTTGAGTTCCTGCGTTAATTGATTTTTTAAGCATGGAGGTGCAGGTCTTTCGTTAGAATTCAATGCAGGAGGTTTTCGAAATGTCCAATTGTTGTTCACGACGTCAAATCGATGTTCCAGGACTCTCAGTGATTCTTTTATTCACTGTGGCGATGTTCTTCATTGACCATAGACGAGTTCCTTGATCCATAACCGCCGACCTAGTTTCTTTAACCCTTTTACCACAGATTAAATATTTTTAGTTTTAAAACTTCTGTTTCATTTGATGATCTTTTGAGTTACTTAAGTAATCTATTTTTGGGGAAAAAAATTGATTTTTATTTTCAGATTTCAAATTTGAATTACGGACACATATGTCCCATCAGTAGTTTAAGTTGGGCATATTTGTCCCAATAGTAACAACAAACATATTTTAGTGAGTATACTTTATTGAAAAAAAGTACATAAGTACAAAGAATTGTATACATATAATAAAAATAGTCAATAATCAATCAGTTATTTATTTTAAAATTTTATGGAACACAGGTCCCGTTAGTGGCGAAAGGGTTAAGGGGGTATTCTCTTGAATCGAGTACTAAAAATCGATTTTTATAGCTATTATTACTCCTTGGCCCTTAAAGAATACGTACGTGAAAGAATTTTCCAAAAATTCGAAATAGTTCAGAAAATATAAGCAATTACAGCAGTTCAACATATGTGACTTTATTCAATAGCTGTGATAGAAAAAACTTGTTAAAAAACTTTAAATGCGATTTTCTCGAAACCATTTTTTTCAATTGGCTGGCAAGATTTCTCTGCAACTAATAGATTTAATTTCATGACTATAGCTCATTTTGTTCATAACTAATGTCACTATCGTGTGAACTAGGATAATTAAAATCGGATGTAAACTTCGATTTTTTTTTTAATTTAAATTAAAATTTTTTGTCGAAAATGTTTTTTTTCAATTGTGCACTATTTTTTATTTATCAATATATTTTAATAATCTTAGTACATAGATTATCAATGAGTTTCCTGAATAAAATGCATTGTGATTTTTTTATTTCGGAGTACCAGAAGTAGAAATATTTTGACAACCATATGATAAGAAAATTTCTTTGTAAAAGCGTGTGAAACTCACGGTTGTTTGGGAGATTTTTGCTTGAAATTTTTACTGTGTTTACTGTACATACCAGTAAAGATTTAATATAATTTATAAAATCGTTCGATTATTTTAAGTACCTAAAAAAATCAAAAATCCATATTCAGGGCTGAAATAGAATAATACCCCCTTAAATTTCTTAATCAATTTTAAAATTGTCACCCGATTTGATGTACTTCGTCGATTAAAAATTATACGAAATTTACAAAGTGTTTCCATAGAATTTTCATCATATTTACAATACATTTTTATAATAATAACGTGTTGTGAATTTGTATAATATTTCATGACTGTTAATCGCAACAACAGTGATAAATGTTATAGTTTCAGTATTGCGAACTTTACAGAAAAAATAACATGAAATTTTAATTGTACGCTCCTGATAGAACAACCTATATATGAACTGTTTTTTTTGAAAGTGGTATAAGTCCACTTTTTAAAAAAATTAAGTTAACGGTAATTTTAATGAGCTATAGACACCTTCTCTTTATAGTTACAATCACAATTTCAATAGAGTTCTATTTTGATATAAAATAAACAAAAACAGTTTTGCTGTACAATGCTATCGCACAAATATTTCTTTTGAAAGTGGAATAAGTCCATTCCTATGATATTATCATAGCATACAGTGACATGTGTACCGGACAAAATCGCAATATTAAGCTCGCACTGATGTGGTTAAGGATTGTTCAATCAGACGATAATAACATAAATGTTATTGACCACAAATTTTTACTGTCGGGTCATTCATTTCTTCCAAACGACAGAGATTTTGCAGTTGTGGAAACAGCATTAAAGAAAAAGGATCAATTATACACTGCCCAAGACTATTATGATGCAATAAAGGCTTGCCGAAAAAAACAGCTTCATTTTGTATGAAATGAAAAGAGAAGACTTTGTCTCAACCAAATCTCTAGAAGAGGCAATATCAAACAGAAAAAAAATACGGACGGAGAAATTGTAAACTGGCTTAAAATATGTTGGATGAGGTTCAAAAGGAATGAACCTCACAAAATGTTTTATAAAATTAGTATGGAAGAAAATGCTCCATTTAAAACAATTTTTTTATTTGGAAAAAAGGGAAGACCAAAAAACCTCAGAAAAATTAATATGTTACCGCTTTATAAAACTTCAAGGAGCATAACAAGAGAGAAATATAACGATATGATAAGTTTATTACCTTATATACCACCTATTCACCATAAATATTTCAATATGCTAAGTGTAAAAGAAAACTAAGTTTAAAATATCTTTTTTTTATTTAAAGATCTTAACGAAGTAATTTTCATTTTTATATTTTTAATATAACTGAAATAAACTCTTAATAAACTTAGTTATTCGTGTATTTAAATGTCTTCATTTTAACTATTACTTTTTTACATAAAAATCCATTTCAGTAAAGCTTATGTCTATAAAAATATGGACTTAAATTTGCTCTTGTTTTTACTTCTTGTAATATGTTATTTTTGAAAGTGGTATAAGTCCATGTGGAGCTAAAAAATCGTTTATTTTGTAAAATAATGTTAGTAATTATTATTTCATAATAAAATTTAAAAGGTGTATAGTGTAAAAAACATCACTCGATTTGATTAAAGTTGGCCAATATTTTTAAATTAACTCAAATGCAAACCCTTAAATATCTCAATATATGAAAAAATGGACTTATACCACTTTCAAAAAAACCAGTTCATATACAGAAATTTACAAGAAATTCATATGAGACAACATGTAACCAAAACAAATTTTAATAATGTAGTTAGTTGTATATTTCAAAATTATAATTGTTGTTAGAGACTACAAATGTTGGTAATACAATAAAACCTTGAATGTAATATGATAAAAAAATAAAAGTTAAAAAATATTTAACGATATACAAGACTAATGAAGTTTATTATAATTCGAAAAATTTCCACAGATAATACATCGTTGTTTATCCTTAACTTTTTAATGATACCCTTACGGCTATGTGACATGGATTCCATTAGTTTAAAACGTTTATCAACATAAACATTTTCCGTGTCTGTTTTTTATTATACATTTTTCATATTAAAAAATATTTTTCAAAATTATATATAGATATAAACATTTCATTTACCGTATTAAACATTTTCCAGAAATTTAATTTGTCGACGTCTCGACCTACTCTGCGCCTCCACCATCACCACCACGACACACTCATACAGAACAACACCGTGGTCTCTGTTTTGTTCATCGCGTACAAAAATAATAAATTCTCGATTCACGACAGAAGATTTTAATTCTTAACGTTGTCGAATTAAAAGCGCGTTTCATGTTTTTCGTACGGACGTTTTGTTTACATTCTTAATTTTATTTTATTTGTTCGTTCTGGCGTCGTCGTCGTCGTTTGCTACGGCATTCTATCGTACAGCACACGAACTAGAATCTTCAGTAAATTAGACTTCATTCTACGTACCACCTACCATGCATAAAAACGACTGATTGAAGTTCCAAATTAAGTTACATGTAACCAACATCGGTGTACGTTAACTCCGACGCCCAATTCCACGAATGACGTGGATAAATTTTATGTCTGTCGTTCTTCGCGTTGTGTTTTATTATTCATTCTGTACACGAGAGATTTTGAATTCCTCGGGATGTTAACACACACATACACACGCACGCACATTATTGTTTATATTCCTTAAGAGACGATTTATAAAGCTAAACGGTTGTTATTAAATTTTAAAACATTTACATGGAATGAGTGTTTATTATGATTTTAAAATGTTTCATAAAAATTTAGAACTAAATTTCAAAAAATTTAAGTTCATAAAATAAATTACCATTTAATAGACATATAAAATGTCAGATACCAATGGACAAGAAAAACTATTAATTGGGAATTTAGATATATAAAAAAGACCCATTGATAGATGGGAAAGAAATTTTAAAAAATTGTCAAAATATACTGAAAAAAAAGATTGGATCGATTAAAGAATATAATTTTTGGAGAGATTAATATCCAGCAATGGATAGAAATAGGCTGATTATATATTTATATATCTATCTATCTATCTATATATATATATATATATATATATATATAAAGGACTTGTTTACATCCAACCCAATATCCTTTTATGAGGATGTAATAAAAAAATCTCAAAAAATTGAACACAGTAATGAGAAGTAATGGAAATTATATAATCGGTTGAATAAAAAAAAATATAAAAATATTTCATGTATCAAAACCGGGTAGATTTTACCACCAACCCAACCCCTTTATTACTCAAAACTTGTTTCTCGAGTGGTCGATATCGACTTGACAAAAAGTGATTTTAAGACGGATAACGTCTTTTTCTGTTTCCAAATCCCACATTTGACTACAATACGAACGATGATGAGACGTCTATTCGGATTTTCCGAAGAATGAAAAGCAGCTATCGACGTGCGGCTTTAATGACAATCGGAATTGCGACGAATAAGGAGCTTTGGGGCCGTGTTTTATATCGGTCGGATTACTGTACCGCTGTAATGGGACACGTGCGGCGTGACGATTTTTCGAGTACACTGTATACATTTCCGAGTAATCACTAATAGAGGAATCTGTGAGACGTCGATGTACCACTCCAATGTTCGAAAAAGTGCTAATCAGGACGAAACTGCGCTTTTTGTTTCAGTGTCATGCGTAAAAAATTGTGATTTATTTCTATAAAAGTAAATTTTCCACATAACAAACAATTGTAACGAGTTTTTAATGAAGAAATTTGTATTATACAAAAGATATTAATTTAGTTATAAAAATTATTACTTCATTATTTCATTAACCCATTAATTTCCAAATTTTTTTTATATTTTTGGTGTATTAGGGTTGAAAATGGAATTAGATAATGGAATTTATGTTACTTGTATATTTAAAAAAAGTTATTTTTTAACATTTCTTATTGATAACCATTTGGGGCTATTACAAACACAAGAAAAACTCATGTTCTATGCTAAAGAGGAAATCATTCGACATGTAATCCTATATTACATTTTCTACACTATTTGCGCACATTTGTGCCACATATGGCACATTTCCTTTGTTTTCCCTCACAGGTACTTTCCAATATATGTCCAATTGGATCAAATCTAACACCTTCAGATACACGGATTTTCCTTGTTACGCTTGAACTGGATCTTCCAGTAACTCAAGGATTGAATAATGATTTATTTTTTCATATATGTTCTTGCAATATTGCGTCTGAAGTCTGATAACGAGATGTTTTCATTCAAAGCAGTATAAAGAGCATGGGCGTTAACAACAGCAACATCAATGACATTTATAAAAAGAGGAAAATACCATTTCTTACCTCTAAATTTAATGCGATACTTTTGGACATTCCAGTCCAGTTTGTCAACCCCACCCATATATTTGTTATATTGCCCTACAATGTTTGGTCTATCCACTCAACATTCTTTCTTTTCTTTCTCAGAATATCTTTTTCGAAAGGTTTTAGTCCTAAATAATTTGACAGAACTTTGACGCAGTTATTGTCATTCCAAATCAATGCAACAATTTTATTACTTTCATCATAACAATAATCGTATACTCCACGTTCTTCTTTTTTTATTATGTTATCAGATTTCAAGGGACACTTATTCATTCTATTATACCGTGCTGTTTCAGGCGCCTTTTATTACGTTCTTTCAATTTCAATAATAATTCAAAGCTGGTAAAAAAATTGTAGAAAAATATTTCATATTCTAATGTGTACTGCAGAAAAGAAGTCATCTTCATTATTACAGAGGTTCCTACACCACTCACATCTTGTTCATCTTCGCGTTTATCTTCATAAATATCCATATGAAAACAATACCCAGATTCAGAGCAGCACATGACCCATTGTTTGAAACCAAATCTGATTGGCTTTCCTCTAATAAATTGTTTTAAAAAGTGGTGTCCATAATATTTTATCATTTGCTCATCGACTGAAAGCTTTTGAGTAAATATTCAGAATTTTTTAAAATTTGAATTCAATTTGTCAATCACAGGTCGAATTTTAAATAGCTTATCTTTCTTTTCCATGGCAATTATGGAACTATTGTCGTTAAAAAGCAAATTTCTTTTTATTTCTAAAAACCTGTGCTTTGACATACAGTTTCTAACGCAGGTAAGATTCAGATCTTCATCTTCACACCAGTATAATACTGTCCCAAAAACCGTAAAAGTAAAAAAAAAAACTATGAATTATTAAAATACTTAAATATTATCAATTTTATATCATACCACATTCCATGAACCCCAAATGAGGATCAATATATTTTAGAGTATATTTTTTATAATAAATATTATATATACTTATATATTATTGTGCTATCAACTGAAAGGATGTGTTAGTAGTCTCACACACAAATCTGCTAAAAAAGCAAAAAAATATGAGTAAAAAGTTCACTAGAAAACAATGTAAACATTAAAACATCATTTTACCGCATAGGTTATAAATTTATATGTCAAATACTTTTACAAGTTAGGTAACATTGAAACAAAAAATAATTTTGAAAACTAGAAGGTATGTGTGTTCAACGAATACACATTTTATTTAATATAATCCTATTGTAAGTGGAAAAAAAAAATTAAAATCCACATTTGGGGATGGCGGTAGCGAATGGGTTAATCGATATAAATCAAAGATTATATTTTTCAATTTATACACCAATGACAATACAAATATTAAAAGTGATTACAGGGAATTAAAATACTCCAAATATTTTTAAGTTGGCAATAACAAATAAATATAGTATATAATATAATCTAAAAGACTCATATCATAAAGAATTTATATACATTCTAGTATATAAATAGATATGACAACAGAAAATTACAAAATCAATTCAATAATGCATGAAAATATTTATTGATCACTAAACATAGTGAAAAATAGAAACAGTCCTCATAGGCAAAAAATGTTTAAATAATACAGCATATGATTGTTGAAATGTATTCATACGAAGGGTCGAATGTTCACCTGGGATTCCAACTCATATATCTTTCATATCATAGTTTTTTTCCATGTTAAAGGTGATATTTATTCAAAAATCTGTTCTGATTAAATTTGAATTCACAAGGTATCGAGTAGAATTTATTTACACCTCAAATATTGTATTGGATCGTTGCAAAAGTTCGTGCCTGATTCCGATAGATACCATTAAAAAAACCTCAGCGTGGCGTTGTTAATTATTATGGACACATGTTGCATTTTTTTGGAATAGCGGCAATCATAACTGTCATTTAAGCGACAAACATATTTGTTTTGATTCGTTTTATGTGCGTGAGAAATTTTTGAAAATGGACATTGATTATGTACATTTGCATCATGTCATATTATGCGAGTATCGGAAAGGAGTGACTGTTGGCGCTGCTAAAAAAAATATTCGGAAGGTTTATTTAGAATGTGCTAATATATTGATTAACTCGTTCACATATGTGACGACCCGATTTTCTTACTTCAGCCTAACGTCACAAATGTGTGACGGATGTTCATTATCAGTTTATGATAACTGTTTGTACCAAATCGTGCCGCAAACAGATGAATTATGTTAAAAACAATAAAATAGATACAGGATGTTATTGGTCTGCCGATAATTACATTTTTTTACAAGATCTGGGCATCACGAATATGTATATATACAAATATGTTTTAATGAATTAAAAAATATTGGCAAACGTTAATAAATTCGGGTTATGTTTTTAAAACTATGTTTATAAACTTGTTAAATTTTATTATGTAAAAATAACTAAATAATCATACAAATAACAGTAAATTAAATCCACGTGGTATTTAAAAATTTAAGAATATAAGGTTATTAGCATGTATGCCAATAATCAATATATAGTGCGAAATTGAGGTTATTGGCACGTATTCCAATATACAGTATATAGTGTTTTTATTTTTAAAAAATTATGTATATACGAGGTGTAATCAAAAAATAAGGTGAATTTTTATTTTTTTCAAAGAATATTTATTTATTCATCAATTTTTATTTTGTCCCCTTCAAAGTAATCCCCCTCGGATATAATGCACTTGTGCCAACGCTTTTTCCAATCCTCAAAGCATTTCAAAAAATCATTTTTTGTGATCTTGTTCAGCTCCTCTTTCGATGCCGTCTTTATTTCCTCAATCGTTGCAAAACGCCGTCCTTTCATGGGCCTCTTCAGTTTCGGGAACAAGAAGAAGTCACAGGGGGCCAGGTCTGAGGAATACGGTGCCTGCGGCATCATTAGTGTGTTGGTTTTAGCCAAAAATTCGCGCACAAGCAACGATGTGTGAGCAGGGGCGTTATCATGGTGCAAAAGCCAATTTTTGTTCTTCCACAAATTCGGACGTTTCTGGCGGATTGCTTCGCGCAAATTGCGCATAACTTGCAGGTAATATTCCTTATTTACTGTTCTACCCTGTGACAAGAACTCATGATGCACCACGCCCCTGCAATCAAAGAAAACTGTAAGCAAAACCTTCACATTTGATCGAACTTGGCGTGCTTTTTTTGGTCTTGGTGATCCGGAATGCCTCCACTGGGACGATTGAGTCTTAGTTTCGACGTCATAACCGTATACCCATGTTTCGTCACCTGTTATGACCCTGTCGAGTAAATCTGGGTCGTCGTTGACGTCATTCAATAACTCTTGGGCGATGCTCATGCGACGATTCTTTTGGTCGAAATTGAGCAATTTCGGAACAAACTTCGCTGACACACGTCTCATGTCCAAAACACCCGTTAAAATTGATTGGCACGAACCAAACGAGATGCCAATATCATCAGCAATTTCTCTAATGGTAATTCGACGATTCCCCAACACTATTTTCTTCACTTCTTCAACGTTCTCATCAGTTGTTGACGTGCTGGGGCGTCCAGAACGAGGTTCGTCGTTGGTGTCTTCTCGGCCTTCTTGGAAGAGTTTATACCACTTGTAAACATTTTTTTGGCTTAAAGTAGACTCATCGTATGCCACTTTCAACATTTCAAGTGTTTTGGAGCACTTGATTCCATTTTTCACACAAAATTTAATGCAAACTCTTTGATTCATGATTTTCGACAGCGGAAAATCGTGGAGCCTGCAAAACACTTCTAACTTTTATGCCTCTCACCAACAAACTAAACATGCTACATAGCTGAAATTTGGAACATATATTCGAGACGAGTGTACCAACATAATCAAATAAAAAAATCGAAGATCGAACGGATGTAGCCCGCTAAATTTCAAAATTCACCTTACTTTTTGATCTCACCTCGTACATTTAATTTTAAATGGATTTATACCACTTTCATTAATAACAAATTGAGCCGTTTGTTTTTGATAGTGCAATAACTCCATTTATTTCTACATTAAGATATAATATTTAAAGGTTTGCGTTTGAATTACGAAAAATCGACTTTGGAATATTTTTAGTTATATTATATTTATAAATAAACAATTATTGTTTATTTATAAATTTTCCAAAAAAAATTTCCGAAAATTGAAAAAAAAAATTTGAAATTTTTTTATATTAATAATTTTTAAATATCTCGAAGTATAAATAAATGGACTTATACCACTTTCTAATATAATATTCTTACGATAAAACTATACAGAAAATTTCTTTTGCTTAATTTATGAGTATATTGTACATTCTTGACTGTGTTATTATAAACATAAAAATAGTATATCTATATCTACCTAAAACTGTCATTAACTCATTTTTTCCTAAAAATGGAGTTATTCTACTTTCAAAAAAAAAACGATTAATGTTTGCCTGCGAAGTCTACTATGTATGCCTGTGAAATCTGTAAAATCTGTAAAACAACTACAGGACTACCAATTGGGCTATGTATAGACAAATATTTCAAAACATATGTGTATCGGTTTGTAAAATTGCTAATTTCACTCATTTAGAACGTTATAAATACATCGCACAAAAATTAATGACAATTTGATATCATATTTAAATAATAAAACGTCTGGGCTGTAGTGGCGGTTTTTCTCCTGAAGCCTTGGTAGTGAACGGGTTAAAGTAAAATTGTTGTTTTTTATTAAAAATTAAAATTGACATACAAAAACGAAAATGATTTATAACTCAACCTAATATTTATTTTGAAACTGTGGAAAATTTATTTTAATATCAATAAATCACTCACCAAACACTATTTTAAGATACCATTACAATACCATCTATACCAGGGGTTCCCAACCCCGTGCCCGCGGGCGCCATGCCGCCCGCGGACCGATTTATGTGTACCCGCCACTATTAGACAGAATTTTTTTCACAAACACTAATTAAAAATATAAATTGAAGATTTATATTAATTGAAGAAATAAAAACATTTATAAACGATAAAAATGAAAATTATGATTAACTAACTGACTCTTGCTGGCTGGTGGATTTGGGTTTTCTTGCAAACACCATGGAAAAATTGAATTCTTTCAATTTGGAGTTGCAGGGAAAAGACAAAAATATGGCTGAAATGATAAGCTCTGTAAATTCATTTAAAGCGAAATTGGCTTTGTTGATATCACATCTGCAGATCAAGTCTCTCGTGCATTTCCCACATATGAAGAAAATGCTAGATAACATGAATTAAACGTGTCATTATTTATTGAGACCCTTCAAGTGCTTCAAAAACAGTTTGAAGAAAGATTTCTGCAGTTTACGAATATCGAGCCAATTGTCTCTTTCTGTATCAATCCTTTTACTTGCCAAATAAATGTAATGGAACTAGCCGCTTGTATTGCAGATCTTGTTCAGGGGAAAGCAGAAGAACTAGAGTTAGAAATTTTGGACCTTAAGAATGATATTTTGCTAAAATCCTTAATATCAGAGGACTTATGGAACATAGTCGACAAAGAAAGGTTCCCATTTTTGAAAAAAGCGGCATATAAAATCAAATCGTTTTTCGGGTCAACGTATTTATGCGAATCGTTGTTTTCAAACATGAATTTAATAAAATCACGATATAGATCTCGACTCACCGATGAGCATCTTTATAATTGTTTGCTAACAGGATTATCGTTATACTCTCCTAATTACGAGGTACTGGCCAATGAAATGCAATGCCAAAGATCACACTGACAGATTGATATTTTTTTTAATGTTTTCTTTTATGTTTTTTAAATGATTTCTTTGTATGTGTGTTTTTTGTTTACTTTGTATTACGTTTTGTATGTACGTTTCTTTGTGTGTATGTAATTTGCACAATAATTTTATTATTTTGAAATTATTTTTGTTTATTATTTTTTATCCTTGGTCAATTATAAATATCCTTAAAAAATAGCTGGTGCCCGCCGCCCTACCGATATTTTAGAATGCGCTCTAGGGTATAAAAAGGTTGGGAACCCCTGATCTATACAATCAAACTATAGATACTGTTAGGGTAAACTGTGTATGAAAAATATTCATGAAAGTATTAAGCTATTGTAATTTAATAGAAATTTATCTGTAATTTTATCTACAGCAATACAAACGTACATAAGTGCATTTTGAAAAAGTCTAAAGTTGAATCAGTGATTTTATCTAAAGTGCTCGAATAAAATCCATTGAAAATTCCGAACCGAACCGTTATTTGCATTAATGTTGATACTAAGTACAACATAGAACGAGTACACTCGAGCTTTAGTGGTATCCATGGACGTTATACAGGTATTTTTACTCGTGCGAGCTTTATCCATGCTGAATAATGAAACAATTAACAGCATTGCCCGATGCTCGAATTAACCTCACTGAAACAACAGTGCTGTTTTTAATTATCTATCCGATTCGAGGTTACTCCGGAGGCTATTTAAAAACACACACACACATATATAGATAGAGTAGGGTAGAACAATATATCCCAGGTATGACACAAAAAATGTCTCTGTAATTTGATTATGGATGCACACATTAACTGATGATGAAAATCATCGACAAACGCGTAGTAAAGCGACATGTGCGACGCGTGTTCGAACTCATACTACGATCCAATGTTCTGTGCGATACGACGAAAAATAAATACCGTTTTAAATGATTCACTAGATCAATTCGTTTCGATTGGACGTAATTGACAACTTGTTGATTGTTTATCTATTTTTATTTATGCCCGTTCATCAATTATTTCGGATTTCCGTGTTTGTGTTGTCGATGAAAATGTTTCGTAATCGATCTTGGTTTCTATATTCAGTTTTTGTCTTAATTTTTGATATGAAAACAAATAAACAAGATATAAATAGACAATTCTTAATTGTTTGTGTCATTCTTGTTTACTTGTAATTTTGTATGATTTATTTTCATGAAAAATGATTCAGTAAACTTGAGAGTTACGTCGAAACATATTCTGAATATATCTGTATTAAATCGATTTATGATTAATTTGGTTATATTTCAAATTTTAAAAAACATTTATCTCTCAAAGTATACGAGAGTAGTCCGATAAGTACCCGGCCTGACCTAGAGATGGCGGTAGTTGTTTGAAAAATATCACTGTATTAGAAAGTACACAATCTATAAAGCATATGTTTCAAGTTTGAGGACGCCACGTTGTTTAGTATTTGTTTGGCAGCCATCAATAGTGAACGTTTTCAGTGAATTTGTGAAAATCGAGAAAATTGGTCATCGTTACGTGATACAATACTTTTATTTGAAAGGCCTCAGCCCAACCAATATAAAAGCTGAACTGGATTCTACTCTGGGTGAGTCTGCTCCTTCGTTTACAACAGTGAAATATTGGGTAGCAGAGTTTAAACGAGGCCGTACGAGCTGCCAAGACGAGCATCGCAGTGGTCGACCAAATGAGGTGACGACTCCAGAAATGGTGAAGAAAATCCACAAAGCGGTACTGGATGATCGTCGACTGAAAGTGCGCGAGCTAGCAGACATAGTAGGCATTTCAAAAAAGTACGGTACATCGCATATTATCTGAAAATTTGGACATGAGAAAGCTGTGTGCAAGATGGGTGCCGCGTTTGCTCACACTCGAGCAAAAACAGTGTCGTGAAGATGTTTCAATCGAGTGTTTAGCGAAGTTTCACAGCAACAAAGCAGAATTTTTGCGCCGTTTCATAACCATGGATGAAACATGGGTCCATCACTTCACACCCGAGACAAAAGAACAATCAAAACAATGGACTGAAAAGGGAGAACCGGCTCCAAAGAAGGCGAAGACCGTTTCATCTACAGGCAAGGTCATGGCGTCGGTTTTTTGGGATGCGCGTGGGATAATTTTCATTGACTATCTTGAAAAAGGAAAAACTATCAACGGCGAGTATTATGCGAACTTATTGCAACGTTTGAGCGAAGAAATCAAGCAAAAACGGCCGCATTTGGCTAAGAAGAAAGTGTTGTTTCATCAAGACAATGCACCAGTTGACAAATCCGTTATTGCAATGGCCAAAATTAATGAATTAAAGTTTGAATTGCTACCTCATGCACCCTATTCGCCAGATTTAGCCCCCTCGGATTATTTTCTGTTCCCAAACTTGAAAAAATGGCTCAGTGGTCAAAGATTTCCCAACGATGAAGAAGTGATGTCGGCAGTTAATGGGTATTTTGAGGAGCAAGACAGTTCTTATTATAAAAAGGGTATCGAACTTATTGAACATCGCTGGGAAAAGTGTATAGAGCTGAAAGGAGATTATGTTGAAAAATAAATATATTTTTTTTCCAAAATGTTTGTGTTTTCTTTGTTGTGTCGGGTACTTTTGGGACCACCCTCGTAAAGTGTACAAGTATGATTCCATCGTTCACAAATAAATATCTGTAGCTATAAGTTAAGATCAAAAATTCAACTGCTACCTATTGTATGTTGATGTACTGTGGAAAATCTTCAATATTCAATTTGTCATACGTAATAGAAGTGTAAACAAGATTTTGTGTGTATTGAAAATGTCGAATTTTGTGCCAACAAAACAGCATATGCGAGAAAATTTACTTTATTATTTTATTTGAAAGAAAATCTACTGATAAAAGTCATCGATTACTTATGAAAGCTTATAATGAACATGCTTTATTTGAAAGACCGTTTAGAGAATGGTTTCAATAGATCAAAAGTAGTAATTTTCGTATGAGTGATAAAGAGCGTGGGAAGCCACTGAAAAAATTTGCTGACGAAGAATTGCAGACATTATTAGATAAAGATGACAATCAAATACAAAAACAATTCGCTGAAAAATTGGGTGATACGCAAGAAAGCATTTCTGATCGTTTGCATGCAATAGGAAACATTTTAAAGAAAGGAAAATGGGTGCCACATGAATTGAAAGAAAAAGATATCGAAAGGCGAAAAACAATCTGTGAAATGTTGTTTACAGTATTCAAAAAAAATCGTTTTTGCATGGAATTGTCATTGGGGATGAAAAATGGATTCATTTTGACAATCTTAAACGCAAAAAACATGGGTAGATCCAGGCTAAGTATCAACATCGACTGCAAAATCAAATATTCATGTAAAAAAAGTTATGTTGTGTATTTAGTGAGATCAGAAAGGTGTGGTGTACTATGAGCTATTGAAATCTGAACAAAAAATAACTGTTGATCGCTATCGACAACAACTAATCAATTTGAATCGTGCATTGAAATAAAAACGATCAGAATGGGCCAATAGATACAATAAAGTGATTTTGTTCCACGATAACGCTAGACCACACATTGCCAAACCAGTGAAAGAAATGTTAGAAGCACTTGGCTGAGAAATTTTACCCCACCCACCGTATTTACCAGATGTTTCTCTTTCTGATTTTTATTTGTTTCGGTCGATGGCATACTCATTTTCAAAGCAGCGATTGAATTCTTTTGAAGACGTTAAAAATTGGCTTGATGGATGGATGGCATCAAAACAAGAAAAACATTTTTTGATGGAATTCATAAATTGTAGTTAACGATGGAAATTATATTGAATAAAAAATTAATTACATTTTGAAATGAAATTTCTTAAGCGGCGTTGGAGTAAAATTTTTACATCATCAGAAAGTTACAAAAAACGAAAATTAAACACAAAAAATGGTGAGAAATAGAGAAGTAGCGATAGGCCTCTTCACACTAGATGCACGCATACAGTATTCATGGCGTATTACCGCTTGTCTCAAACCCTCTTATTTTATATATGGTATTTATGGACTCTAGTATACATAGAACATAGGGTAGAGGGGTAGTGAGGCCCATCACGCAAGTGCGCCGTTTTAACATCTGATTACTATTACAAAGCGATAGGCCTCTTCACACTAGATGCACGCATACAGTATTCATGGCGTATTACCGCTTGTCTCAAACCCTCTTATTTTATATATGGTATTTATGGACAAATTATCAATGTACCTGTTTCAGTTGACACGATGGTTAAATACCTTCCAAGGAACATTGATGATGACCATTGCATAAATGTTCATATCAAGCGTAAAAAAATTCACAAATCAAGCTATCTGCATAGTGTAGTTAATAAATGTACGATAAAAACTTGATTACAATTTTTGGTACAATCTCCACTTTATACAACATGTGATATTAATATTGATTATTATTTCTTCAACGACGATCAAATTCATAACGAAATTTCTCAAGAAAATATCAGTGAACATATTCCTGTTGAAGATAATCTCACTGCCCAACAATATATCCTATTGTGGAATGAAGAACAGTATTTACGTAAAGCACCTAGTGAACAAAATGTTCCTCAAAGTTTGCTGTTTGATGAACATGCCGAGGAACTATATTTTCCTTCAATTTATTATTACTTTACAGTATAGAAGTTTCACTTCTGGCGTACGAACATAAGTACACACACCCTTTTTTCAAAATAAATGTATTTTTATTTGTGAAAAACGGCGGAATCATACTTGTACACGTAATAGTATAAAAGTGTATGAGGAAATCTACTTGTAAAAAATTGTATATCTGTTCACAAAATTCGATTTAAAAAGCAGTTATGCAAAATACAAACTCGTAAAAAAATAACGAACGTCTGTTCAAAATCAAATCATTGTTCGAGCCTCGACTATGTAAAAAAAATCAGTTTGATTCTCTGTACGCGATAACGAAATTAATATCTGCGAAATGTCGTTCAGCAACAGTAGTTGTTATAAAATGTAAATTTTTCACATTTCGTCTCACAAAGAACCCCCATCCCTCGTTTACATCGTCATCAAGACCCATCTCTCCATCACATCAGCGAAATTAAAGGATCTCCACGACGAGTGCTAATAACGTTAAAGCGGTAAACAAGCGCTGAACCAGGCAGTTTATATTTTGATGAAGGTTCGGCGGCTGCGATAACAACGTCTTGCGGTCGACGCGCGACGTCATTTCAAGTACCACCCGCTGGTCGTTTTGAACGATACGGTCGCGTGATCGGAACTAAGAGAACTATGACGGATTCGAACGAACGACGACGTACGATGAGTGGATGAATCGGCGCGTGTTCGAATTGGAGATAAAACGACGGTCGGTGTTTGAAAGACGACGCCGTATCGTAAAATGCATAATAGACGGAGAGATAGCAGCGGCGTACAACTTTCTAACGACTGAAGTTGGCTGCAGGAAATTTGTTTAAGGTTAAGTGTATTGTTCGAGCTTAATGGGATGGAATGTAATGTACGAGGACGAAATATTATGTCGATGTTGGGTATTATTACCACTGTATGATGATAATTCGTAATCGTTGAAAAAGAGACATCGTTACGTATTCACTCGCACTATCTCAATTTAAATACTGAAAAACTTGAATAATTTTACATATCGTGAAATGAAAATATTGCATTGAAACAAAAGTTCGTAGCGTTTTTTAATAGATGGCACTAAAAGTAATTTCCCGCTTACCTTATTTATTTGACATGTTTGGCCAATTATAATTTTGACAGGCGACATTTGTACACATTTTTTGGTGCATATCTTTTAATGATTTATTGATTTTTGATACATCAACCCTTTCCACTCGAGGTCTCCGGAGCGGAACCATTTAAAATTTGTCTTCAAACTCGAGGGCTCCACTACGAAGCCAACGTAAATAATTTTCTATTCATAACATAACGACAAAAATAAATCGTAATAACTTCACTTCTTCATTTAGCGTAGTGCAAATTTAAGTTTCTGATAATATGAGTGAAAAAAGCTTCGAGTGCAAAGAGTTAATTTGACACTTAAAAATGAACATAAACATTTTATATTTACGCAGTGTCATGTTATTTTATTTCCGTAAAGGGAAGAATGCTGTCCAAACGGTAAAAAAAGCACTGTTCGCAAATAGTTCATCCGTTTTGAGAGTGTAAATTTTGATCTAGAGCAGGGATCGGCAACCTATGACCCGCGGGTCACCGAGTGACCCATTTGATAATTTCAAGTGACCCACTTTAATTCCGAAAATAAAGTACTATTTCAAAATTCTTACTTCAAAATTGATATTATTTGAAACTGACATAAAAACTAAAAAATTTCATTTCTTTCTCTTGTTAAAAAGGGAACATGAAAAAAATATATCGATGAAAGCAATCTAAATATGTTCGAAAGTTGGATTTTTGTCATTAAAAGTGAATATGAAAGTCGGTTTCAAAGTTTTAAGAAGCATGGAGAAATGTTTACATTTATAATAAAGCCCGAGGAAATAGAAGAAAATGTTTTAAATTTGCAGTATTTTCAATATCTAAAAATTGACAATTTTAGTTTAGAAATGATTGATTTTTAAAGTTCAACGTTATGGACGGATAAATTCAAGAAATTGCGGAAAGATTTGGAAAAAACAGAAGATAATCATCTTCTCATGATATCAACATGTTGGGCATCACTTCCTACGAAGTTTTCATCTTTGAAAAAAATTGGCTTTGCCATTTTGTCCACATTCGGTTCAACTTATAAATGTGAGCAAATATTTTCACAAATGACATTTATATTAAGCAAGAACAGGAAGAGGTTAACTACCGAAAATTCATATGCTCGTATTCATCTTAAAACGACTAACTATAAACCAGACTTGACTAAATTGACGTCACAAGTTCAACATCAGGAGAGCCATTGATATCGAAGAGAACGTTTATAAATAAAGTTCATTCAAGTATGTTTGTAATTATTTTCTTAATAAAATATATCTTATTATTTACTAAAAGACTGTTTTAATACAAAAATATCTCTGATCCAAACGTCTCTTTAATACTCACATTTTGGTTGATTTTGACCCGCGGCCAAAAAAGGTTGCCGCCCCCTGATCTAGAGGATAGAGAACGTTCCGGTAGACTTAAGGTTGTCGACAATAACCAAATCGTAACTTTCTTTGAAAATAATTCACAACGTGATATCAGAGAGATACTGCAGGTATCTCAAATGATTTTTATAAAGCATCTGAGCGCACTAGGTTACGTGTATCGCTATGATGTTTGGGTTTCATATAACCTGACAGAACGACATTTGATGGACACCGTATTTCTGTCAGCGATACTCTCTTGAAACGCAATGATAGCAATCCATTTTTATTATGGATTATTACGGGTGATGAAAAATGGATCGTGTACAACAATGTGAATTGAAAAATATCTTGAACAAAGTGAAATGAGCAAACTTGAACCGCTCCAAAAGCCGATTAGTATTCAAACAAGGTAATTCTATGCATTTGGTGGAATTTGAAGGATGTTCTATACTATGAACTGCTTCCACATAACCAAACGTTAAATTCGAACAAGTACTGCCCTCAACTTGATTAATTAAAGGCAGCGATCTACAAACAACGTCCGGAACTGGCAAATCAAAAAGGCATAATCTTCCACCAGACAACACAAGACAGCATGTGTTTTACAGACACGACAAAAATTGGTAAAACTTGGGTGGAATGTCCTACCCCAGAGTTTCACAAACTTTTTCGACCGCGGACCAGTATTTTTTGTAAAAATTTTACGCGGCCCTCGTTTATGTAAAAAACATACATCATATCATTTAAAGTGCAAATTTTAATTATTTCTGCGGACCGGTACTGAACCTCGGACCATACTTTGGCAAACGCTGTCCTACCCCATCCACTATATTCCCTTCATTTAGCACCTTCAGATTACCACTTATTCCGGTCACTACAGAATTCGTTTAACGAAAAGAACTTCACTTTATTTAAAGACTGCAAAAATTACCTCGAGAAGTTTATAGCATCAAAACACATCAAGTTCTGGGAGAGAGGAATAATGAAACTACCTGAAATATGGCGAAAAGTAAAAAGATGGCACATATGTAATACGGTTTAAAAAATAGAACTATTTAAAAAAACTCTATTAAATTAAACTTAAAAAACGCTACGAACTTTTATTTCAACCCAATAATTAAATTCAACCTCGACAATATATCTAACATACAACTTTTTATAAAAAGAGCAACAAGGATTTAAGTCAATCAAACTTTTATATGAATCGATTTTTAAACAAATATTAGGAGTAATCAAATATTTATTTCTCTATATTAAAAAAATAGAAACATTTTCATTGTCATCTTCCATGATGATAAAATTATTACTTCTGTATTTATCCGTAATTATTTATAGCCCTAAGTTTCCTTTATAATGGAAAATAGTAATGTATTTTTTATTACCTTTTTCTATGATCAATCTTAGAGTTACTGTTTTTGTATTTATCAACGTCTAGTTACAACCCTAAATTTTATTTATAAAAGATGATTTTTAAATAGATACTAAATACAGAAAAATTGATATGAATATATCAACTAAAAATGTTGTATATTTGGTGGGATATTAAAGGATTAGTACATTACGAATTGCTTCAAGGGCATGAAGTTTTTACAACTAAGAAATATTGTGAACAATTAAACAAAATGACATCACAAAACACAAATTAATTTTAACCCCAACACCACAACAATTTAAAGTTTAATAATCACTTATTTTTCACTTATTATTTATAATTATATAATCTATAATTATATCGACTAATGCATTTCGATGGTGACGCTATCATCGTCAGAGCCTATCTGTTAGAAAGGTGTGCGGCTGAGGCCCGTTTGGGCCGTCAATGCTAGAGTTCCAACTTTCCCGGGGGAAGTTTTTGACTCTTGTCGCTAAAAAACCTGGTTAGTCGCTTGGTTGTGAAATTAGCACATGGTGGAGCTTTTCCTGTGTCTCCATTGGGACCGATGCATGCAATTGGCCGACAAAGCTCCAGGTCGTCCACGCGGGGGCGACCACTGCCGGCCAAGCTGCCTGTCTGTTAAAATCTAGACTAACTTTTTATATATACATATACTAATTTGTGTTTTGTGTCCTTATTCAATCCATCTACAACTGGGGGTTGAATCTTTCTTTTCATTTCGTCATCTGGTCTGCAAGAATGCAGTGTTTTCGGTTATTTATTATTTTTTGCAACATGTTTTTTTTTCATAGATTTGTGATCTTTTTTGATGACCTAATTTTTTTTTAAAGAAATCACAAAACTAACGCATGCAAATATTCAATTAATCTAGAACAGACCTCACAAATCGTTAAAAATTTGCGAATACAGTCACAAATAATAAATAAGTCAATTCAGGTCATCAAAAAA